>CM031955.1:12644924-12677424 GCA_018749465.1 Paracanthobrama guichenoti
AAAAAGAAAAAACACCCACAGAACAAAGCACTAATGAACTGCATTCTCAGATGTGAATGTTCATGTCCATGTTCTTGGACGCCTTATATTTTAGATTTTGGCCTTTTGTTTTGACTTTAGATAATTAGTGACAGACGTCTTTGCAGTATTAGTGCATCCCTCAAAAACATGAAATTGTACTTGAATGTGCAGTTTTACCAGGCAGATAGAGATAACCCTCCCATTCAGTGATATCCTGAAAAGCCCTCAGAATTATATCTTATAGTGAGATTACAGTCTTTTTTTCTTTTCCATGTGGATGATATGAATCAGTGACCAAAATGGAAGCTTCCTAAACTGTGTGCCAAACCCATTCATTCAGCTCAGACCCTAATTAGTCTCAGATGATCTCTTACCTTTCAACTGCTGGTTTGACGTCGACTCCAGTTGTTCGCAGTTAAAAATATTTTTTTGTCTCCCTCAACACATTTAGATTCTATATTTTCAAGCAGCCATTCTTTAAAAAAAAAAAAAAAATAATAATGTGTAATGTTAATAATAATGTGTGTCATAGCATTGAAAGTCGCGGTTAATATGATCCAAAGCAGCCGGATGGAGAGATGTTTGGACTGAATTGTGGTTCTGGCATATCGTGACCAAAATGCTCCCATTTAAACCTTGTCATCATGTCTGTATGTTATAGTATTGCAAGCTTTTTATGTTTGTTCATGCACTATTTTATGTCACGCAAACATTAAAAACGACCTAATATTACAAGCGGTACATGTTCGTTTAAGAGCGGGTTTTTTAAATTTTCATCTTCAGCCAAGGTCAGAGGACACATTTTCCAATAATTCACTACCAGTCGAAAGTTTGAAATGATAAAGTTTTTTAATGTTTTTAATGTCTTCTGCTCACCAAGTCTACATTTATTTGATCAAAAATACAGTAAAAACTGTAATATTGTGAAATTTAAAATAACCGTTTACTATTTGAAAATATATTATACATTTTAATTTATTCCTGTGATTTCAGCATCATTACTCCAGTCTTCAGTGTCACATGATCCTTCAGAAATCACTCTAATATGATTTGCTGCTCAAGGAACATCTTAAAAACACATCAGTTTTTGATACACCAATGATATGCACTACTATTCAAAAACTTGGGTAAGTAGGATTAAAATAGACAGAAAAGACATTTATAATGTTACAAGATTTCTATTTAAAATAAATCTATTTCTATTTATCAAATAATCCTGAAAAAGAAATGTATCACGGTTTCCACAAAAATATCAAGCAGCAAAAACATTAATAATAATACCACTAATAATTAATAATTAAATAACTCCAATGACTTCTGAAGGATCATGTGACTCTGTAGTAGTAACATATTTCAAAAAGAATTATCCCAAAGTTTTGTCTGGTAGTGTAAAATCCATTGTGATACTTGTGATTTATTGATCTGATTATGATGAAACTCATGTCCCAGTACAAAAATACTAATACAGATAATGAGCAGGTTTTGGTCTGTTTCTCTCTTTGCCCATAAGGCTGTGAATCAGTCCCTCCGCTAGGTATTGTTAAACACCCCAGAGCGGAAATAGGATATGGAGAAAGTTCCATAGCTTAAGTGGTCAAAGCACAGCTCTTCCCTTTATCTACAGAGAATGAAAGCCGCAGGAATGAAAAACAGTACTAGATAAACACGTGACTTGGCAAGAAATGGCTAGAGCATATAGGCACAGCAGGAAATGGAGGCAACAGATTTATTCATGCAAAAACAAGAGCAGATTGACGAACCTTTGGCAATTGAAAAGACTCAAGTGTTTGAAATCGACAGTAGGGGATCATTGAAAATTAAAAACCATGAAACTATCATTGCCATCCATTTGGAAATCAGTAGGAGTCTGAAAGGAAGAGAACAATGGATCTGAAATGGTGCTCTGGGAACTATGAAATAAGTAACTGGTAGGAAAAGTGCTATTTTTAAATTAATTTCACAATTAGCTAAGAGGTAGACAAACCACATTAACACCCAAGTTCTGTAGAGCAAGGACGGATTTTCAATGCCAAGATGCACATAAAATAAAAAAATGCGCATTAAAAAGTGATTTTGTTCTTGTGAGCACACGGGATGGAAAAGTTGCTTTATTCGCAATTTAATGTTTTGTGCGACATTCCAATTTTTGGACAACAACTTTGGATGGAAACATAGCTAGTGGGAACACTTGATACCTGAACTTTTTTCAAATCCATGCGTACAAAATAAAACGCATCGAGTATATGAAGAGTGTATTAAGACTTTCAGTAGCAACAGAGCAACCAACATTATAAACTTAAGCCACGTTTCCACCGTGGTAACTTTGCCCAGGAACTAGGGACTTTGGGGTGGTACTCGGTGTTTTGACAGAGACCAGGCTCTAAATGAAATTCCGGGTAAAGATTTTCCCCCTCAAAACGGCCCTGCTCATGAGGTAGCACTTTTTCAAAGTTCAGGAACTTTCGGGGGTGGGACTTGGGCGGTGAACATGATTGGTTGAGCTCACCCAGCATTTTATTTCAACCTAAAAGTCTGTTGCGGTGCATGCAGTAAGAGTTGTTTGCTATTTACATCAACAATGGAGTTTAAAAAATACGACGACGAGGTTCAGGCTTTATTAAGTGTATTTGCGGAGGATGAAATCCAGTGGGCTCTGGAAAGTCATGCGCAGACCTACGTCACCGGACTAATCTTCACGGTACTTCAGGCCGCGATGGAAATGCAGGTCCAGGGGGAAAAAGAGTTCCTGGAATGAAAATTGTATAAAAGTTTTTATATATATATCACAGGAATAAATTACAGAAAAGATTTTAAATGGTAAAAAAATCACAATATAACTAATATTTTTACTGTATTTTTGATCAAATGCCCCAACCCCAATTCTGAATATATATTTATATTTTAAATATACTGTATACACACACACACACACACACACACATATACCAACTCTATTACACTATTGGCACTTCTAAACAGGAATGGCTGGTCGTTGTCATTAATTTCTTTTCCATGGCTCTGTTGAATAGGTTTGTTATTGCTAAACATCAGTTTTCCTTACAGAGAAAATGAGTATTCATTTCTTCTTCACCGGAACCCAACCGTCGCGCTTCAATGGAAAGAGCTGGGATGTTTCTAATGCAAATGTAACATTGAATGAAGTTATTTTTAAGTGTACAGAATCATTTCCTGTGCAGCGTTTTGCTTTGATTCTAAATCTGTTTGCTCAGACTGCCTCGTCCTGGCACGGGCCGGGTGCCGATTGTGCATCCAGCCCTTTTTTTAAACTAAATAAATAAAACCACTAGATTAGCAACACTACAACACATTGTCCTTTTCATCTGTTTAATTATAGCATATGTTTGAATATGTGCACTAATGGTAAATATAGCCTCTATTCTCATGGCAGTGTGGTCACAGCTCAGCGGGCTGACGCTGGAGTTAGCGTGAGGGTGATTCGCTGCCGGCCCGCTGAGGGTGGGCGGCAGTCGCCTCTGCAGCCTCAGTGGGGAACAGAGCGTTTGTTCTGCAGCAGGCGCTATTGGGTGGAGGTGGGGACACACGCTGCCACAAGAAGCCAGACTTTGGCACGCTGTCATCACTGTTTCCTTCACAGAGCATGAGAGACGGAGGGAGGGAAAGCAGGCATGATGGAGCCAACAATTATCTGGCGCTCTGTCCTTCACATATTCTTTTTCTCCTTGTGAAATTGAGGGCAGGAGGGGCTGCTTTTTAGAGTCTGGAGTCTCAGTTGGGAAAATACATCTCGGCTATGACGGAGAATTTTTTTCACAGGCATTTTTTGGACCTTTTTTTTTTTTTTTTTTTTAGTCCCCAAAACAACAACAGCCACAGTAACATTCTACTTCCCGTGACCTATAATAGTTCTGGTCTGTAAGGCTGTTCTGTTCTGGTCGATTCTGCTCAGTGTGTGAATAATAAAATGACTTTTTTTTTTTATCCCTTTAAACTTATCTTTGATCACCAAAATTGCATTTGCATTTTCTTGTGAAAAAAAAAATCTTCATGCCTTAAAATAGCTTGAATGTAACTTTACGCCCCTGCTTCATTTTATATACGTGAACCCAGGAATATGCAAATTAGCCCCGGCCCCACTCACTCACTCCAGCTCAGAGATGCACTCGGTCGGGTCAAATTTTCTGTAGTAAACACTGCACAATGGCGCTCTTTACAATATCAGGCACATAATGGTAATTAATATGATTATCCTTTTGACTGTTGACTGTTATCAAACAACTAATAATGTGTTGCTAATGTTACACGAGCCATGTTCCCGTTCGCCATCTCAGTCTGCCATCCCAGTCTGTCAGCATCATTAGAAACGCTCTGAACATATAGTTCATCATAACATCGTAATATACATCATATGCATAATTCACTTTATATTGTTAAATTTACACCATTTTTTTCATATCAACAGAAAAATATACTGGGATAACCTGGCTTCTCTTGAGACTCACCTGCTTCGCATCATAGTTAATGATATGCTAAAGCCCGCCCCCCTCGTGACATGATTGGTTACGTAGTATTGTATTGTGATGTCAGAAACACCAGCGATTTCAAACCGCGTTTTTAAGATGGTCTTGGTTCACTGCAGTTTTAAGGAGAATAAACTTGTGAATTTGGTGATACCATTTAGTGCTTGTCCTAAAAGAAACCACTTAAGCATTGTATTGTAACCTTCTCAGACGATCAGAATGTACGTTTATTTTTCTGATTGGTTACTGTATTAATGTTTGAAAATGTTAATGTGTAACTAAGGTACAGGCTTAGGGAAGAAGGAGGTGTGAACCGGCGAATGTTCAGCATAACTTTAATAATAAAATAAACATAAAAAGTAAAGAGGCAGCCCCTCATGGACACACAAACTAAAACAAAACACCAATGTAAAGTCCAGGCCTGATCTTATCCTTCTGGAGCTCCTCTGTGGGACTCGAGACCGGTGTGGCGCTGAAGTGACTCAATCCCTTCCCATTTCATATTTTTGGATTATTAACACATTTATATGATTTTTTTTTGTAACAATGTAAGTCTTTTCCTGTCACTTTTTATAGATAGTAATGTGCCCTTGTTTTTTTTTTGTTTTTTTTAAAGAAACTTTTGAAAGGTGTTGTATAACAAATGTAAGTATTTCTGACACCCTAAATCTTTTGATTTGACTCAAAGTTTAATTGGAGGAGCCAGACCACCCCCCATCCCAAACTAAACCTGTTCATGATGATAATGTAATCGTACACCATGAGGACACGGACATGTTTGCTTGATGATAGTGGTGGTAATGATGATAATTATAGATTGCTGGATCAGTTTTCTGTAATAACCACCCTCCCGCGACTTGACTTTTTGGTTTTTGAGTCAAACACGAAGTCGTTCCGTAGTTAAAAATGACCCACTGTCTCAGAAGACCTGTAATTGCTTCCTGACCAAAATAAAAACGGCCGTCTAATATGACTGCAGATCAGATAGTGTGTTATGATTAGCTGTGAGGATTTAGCTCTCTTTTGAGACACTGCTTAAAATGCACAAAATGGCTTTGCATTATTCTAAAAATTCTGAAGTGCACTGAATACATATTTAGCCTCTGATATTTACAGCAGTAGCTATGAATAGAGAACTGTAAAACTCAGGAACTGGCCGCAGATTTACTCTTGCCGTAATTGTATGTGGACTCACACCAAGATTCAAACCAATAAAAGAAAAATAGACGATTACAGAAAAAAATAACTCAGCGCCTTGGGCTTGTTAGTTTTTAGTTTTTTGCACTAGGGATGTGTCCGATTCACATGACTAATGCTTACAAACTTTCATAGAAGTTTGTTTCTTTGCTGATATATTTATGAGACATGCCAGTGAGAATATGGAAGTAAACAAGTTACTGTTTCTTCATTCTTTAGCTAAAAACTACCAATATCCAAATGTCATGTATCTTAAAAACGTACATTTAAATGTATAATTAATTTTGTAACATTCTTATGTTTTTGCTAATATACCATCCAATACTGATCCTAGCGGAAACCGCTCAAGCAGCGAACTGTTGCTACCGTAAAAGTGTGTACACATTCACAAAATCAAGTCATTTCACGTGATCCGACGTGGAATCCACATGATCTGATGTTTTACATGAGGGCGAAAGAACAATTTGATCAAAATGTAAAGTCCCTCTGTAGTCAATAATTGTATCGCTTATAACTCATCTTTGATCACCACAATTACATATGTGGTGCACTTCATGCCTTAAAATAGCTTGAATGTAACTCTACAGCCGTGCCTCGTTTAGCATACGCGGAGCTATGAATATGCAAATTTTCCCCGCCTCCACTCACTCGCACCAGCTCAGAGATCCACTCGCTCAACTTTACTGTAGTAAACACTGCACAATGGTTTCGCTCTCTTTACAACATCGGACACAAAACGGTAATTAATATGATTAGCCTTTTGCTTGACTGTGTTATCACACAACTAATTATGTGTTGTTAATGTCAACAGAAAAATATACTGGGATAACCTGGCTTCTCTTGAGACTCACCTGCTTAATGATATGCTAAAGCCCGCCCACACATTGACGCGGTTACAAGGTAGCCTTTATGACATAAGGAACACCGGCGATTTCAAACTTTTTTCACTGCAGTTTTAAGGAGAAAATGCTCAGCAATGGTGTTGACTTATGAATTTGCACATAGTTTGTCTTAAAGCATTTTAAATTTCATTTGTGGGTGAACAGTCCCTTTAACGTGGTTCTCAGCTTATGTGCTGTTATTTTTAAGGTGGAGCACAAAAGGAGTATTTTCTGAAATCTTATTGGAGTTCAGATTTAAAACGTGTCACTGACGTAACAGAAATGCAGTACGGAGAATGAGATTTCACACAAAGCTATAACTGCTATAAAGATTTATAGCTTTTCACACAAAGCTATAAAGATAACTGGGGCTTCTTTGATTGGTGAATCTTAGAATTATAAGGGTAAAGGCCCGTTCACACTAAGATCGATAACTATATTAGTACATAACTACACCAGCGGACGATATCATTCTGTTTATTGTAAGCACACACTGCAGTTTTGTCATCCGTCACAGTAAATGCTCAAGCTCTTTAAAGCAGGATGGATTCTGATTGGCTGGCAATGTTTTTATCATTCATCAGTTGGACAAAAAATCGTTCTAAAAATACTATAGTAAGATTTTTAGTACTATATCTTTATCATTATAGTTTTCATCCTTGGTGTGAACGGGCCTTCAAAAGTACTTTTTAATTAAATAAATTACGTGACGACTGTTTCAATAGAAATTTCTTACAATATCTCAGTCCAAAAGGACAAATTAACAAAATTGTGCTCACCTGAGAGAGTGAAAGCCCCCTGTGGTAGTTTAAATGTCTTACGTTAGCTTTGTGTGAAATCTCATTCTCCGTACTGCATTTCAACAGCTTCTGTTACGTCAGTGACACGTTTTGAATCTGAACTCCAATAAGATTTCAGAGATTCTGCAAAAAAACTCCTTTTGTGCTCCACCTTAAAAATAACAGCACATAAGTTGAGAACCACGTTAAAGGGACTGTTCACCCACAAATGAAATTTGTGTCCTCATTTTCCTTCGTATTGTTCCAAACCTGCATGACTTATTTCTGTGGAGCAAACAAGAAGATATTTCTGAGAAATGTATCAGTGTTTTGTTTTGTTCTTTTGTCCTTAAAATGGCAGTTAGTGGTAACTGAAACTTTTTGGCTACCAACATTCTTCAAAATATCTTTGTGTGTGTGTGTGTGTGTGTGTGTGTGTGTGTGTGTGTGTGTGCGTGCGTGCGTGCGTGCGTGCGTGCGTGCGTGTGCGTGTGTGTGTGTGTGATGGGTAGGTTTGGGGTAGGGTTAGTGTAAGGGGAGAGAATATACAGTTTGTACAGTATAAAATCCATTACATCTATGGAGAGTCCTCAAAAAGATAGTGAACCAGGTGCGTGCGTGCGTGTGTGTGTTCTGCAGAAGAAAGTAATCCAGTGGAACGGCATTAAGGTGAGTAAATGACAGAATTTTTATTTTTGGGTGTATTATCCCTTTAGGAAAGTATGTAAGGTCAGTTTAGATGTCATATTGACTTTAAACTGGGGTTTGTTTGGATCCTTTTTTCCGCAGTGACCTGTTGCTGTCAGTGGAGGCATGTCAAGTCAAGACGTGAAGAACCATCCCCACCTCCTCAGAAGTGGCATAAAATCTCTGAAGGGGAACAAGAGAGCTGTATATCAGTCATTGTGAACAGTGTGGCCCTCCTCTGTCCCAGACCCCCATGTGAAATACGGCCCTTCCGCCTAGCTTGGTTAAGTAAAGTGTGTGGAGAAATGTGAGGGACTCTTAGTAATTTGCCTTTAAAGAGATTTTGCGCTGCTATTCACCGCTTCGGGCTAATCTCTCTTTGTGATGCGTAACAATGCGGTGCCAAATGAGGAGGAAATGTCAGGTTATGTTTCAGAGCCGGCCTCCTTCCCACCCTCCATCTGTAGTAATGGCCTGGGCTCATTGGAACATATGTTGCCTGTTGCACACACACCATCTGTTCACTTCGACTGATGAAGTGATCCTGTTGCCACGGCGATCGGCCATTCAGTGAACGGACCCTGGAAAGAGTTTCCTTCACCACCACCCCATGTGTGTGCAGAGGAACGCGTCTCACAACAAGGTCATGGAAAGGTTTGTTGTTGTTGACCTGTGTGTTCTGCGCCGATCCAACTGACCCCTCTCGAGTCAGTGACGACTGAGAGCAGCACTCGAGGTGACCAAACAAACATCCTCATCAAATGTTTAGATTTTGCAACAATGTTTTTTGTATTGTTTAGTGCCAAAAACTATTTTGTTTCCTGTGTAATGCTGCAGTGATGTCATGTCGGTATTTTGAGATGTTCATGTCTTTACTTATGGGTGCACAAAATACACAAAAATCATAATTTCATCATCATGTCATTATTTACTCACCCGGATGTCATTCCAAACCTGATGTTCTATTTTCTACATATTTTCTTCTACTAAAGAATCTTTTCTTCTATCTATTGAAAGTCACAACAATGGCCCCCTCGACTTTCATTGTATGAAAAAATCGAGACATTTTTTTTCAGAAAAAAATGAGATGTCTTATGAGTTTGGAACAACATGAGGGTGAGTAACCATCCCTTTCACCTCAATATGCTCTGGGAAAACTTTTGGAGAACAAAGAAAGTGCACAATATAAACAATGTCATGGCAGCATGTGTTTTTACATGAACTTTTATGTCAGTTTAATATAATTTAAGTTTAAATGACTTTTAAGCAGCAACTTAACTTTTTAACTTGAAATGGGTGTTTTCATTTATTTTATAGTGTAAATATGTTAATTATAAGGATGTTGAGGTACCTAACTATCTTTAACTCTTGAGGCTGCTGCCATTTTGGTTCTTACGTGACAATCAAATGATGATCAATGATGATCAAATGATGAAAAAATAGCGAGTCCAACAAACATTTAAGACCTCTGTGGTGAAAATCAAGTTTTTAATGTTGTTTGTATGTCTATGTGATGTTTTTAATATGCTTTAAAGGTGTCATGAACTGGCTTTATTTATTTTTTTATACTGTTGTCTGAGGTCAATTTATGATGTTTGCGTGGTTTTTACATTCAATAGGCTATTTTCTACCCTGGTTTTGAGGCTTTCTCCTGAACGCTCGGATTTTATGGGCGTGCCGCACTGAAGACTTGGAAGTAAACACCCATGGCTAGGATTGGATAAGATTTGCATATCGCAAAACAATCAAACAAACACAATGATTTATCTCTCATCCACCCACGATTGATTGGAATGTTATTTTTTTTATTACTTGGCCCACCTGATCGGTGGATATAAGCGCGAATCATGCATCATACACACACACACATGCCAAGTATGTTGCAGACAGCATGATCAAAACTTCCGTGATTGTATTTTTCCTTAAAATATCAAGTCAAGAGAGTGAACAATGCACATCAAGAAAGGAATGTTATTAAGATAGCCCGTCGGCAGGCGGGCTTACGATTTGGTAGCCCATCTGGAAAACACATAGCCCCGGGACGTTGGGCTTTACGAGCCCTGGCTCATACATGTCCGAGTCTGATCCAACAACACCACAAATAAAGGATTCTCCAGCCTTTGACAGCGTCCTAAGTTATGTTCAGTTAGACACATACACATAATCAATAGATCTATATAAAACGATTTGTAACAATGCAATACTATCACATATGAAAAACTCACATTAGTGTGTTGCTTCATTCATTCATGTAATCTCATCCTGTCTGCAAATCCAGTCTCATTTACAAACTAATCCGTGATCAGAAATGAAGGAACAAACGCGCAATGTCTTCCCCACGTGAGCTGGACAGTCATTAAAAATAAAGTTCATCCATGCACTCGTAATATTGGAATCCGAATGAAGCTTATGTGGCATGTTTATTGCTTAGAAGTTGGATCCGGTTTAGCTCTATGTAGGCCTGTGTCATGTCAGTGGCATGAGTCGGTGGGCGGGGCTACAGAATCAGGCGTTCTTCTTCTGTTGAGGCGATGACGTCACGGTGACGATGACATCACAGCCTGGCATATTCTGAGATCTCTTGTTTGTTGGGTCTGGTGTCAATAAATGCTTTTCTTTGACTAACAAGGAAGGTTTCAGCTCTGAAACTTACAGGACATTCTTATATTACCATGAACGTTTATATATCAAAAGCTCAAGGGAAAGTTGATTTCTCAATTCATGACCCCTTTAAAGGAGTAGTTCACTTAAAATGTCCTGATAATCTACTCACCCCCACATCATGCAAGATGTTCATGTCTTTCTTTCTTCTGTCGAAAAGAAGTGAAGGTTTTTGAGGAAAGCATTCCAGGATTTTTCTCCATACAGTGGACTTCAATGGGAACCAATGGGTTGAAGGTCCAAATTGCAGTTTCAATGCCGCTTCAAAGAGCTCTACACAATCCCAGACAAGAAATGGGTCTTATCTAGCGAATCCATCTGTCATTTTCAAAACATTTATATAAAAAATTATATACTTTTTAACCACAAATGTTTGTCTTGCGATGCGCCACACATTACGTAATCATGTTGGAAAGGTCACGCGTGACGTAGGCAAAAGAAAGACATGAACATTGGATGACATGGGGGTGAGTAAATTATCAACGCTATCTCACGACCAATTCGTATGTATCAGTACGAAGTGGCTAATTCGTATGACCTCACTCGTATGAATTTGTACGATTTGTCTATACTGAAGTGTGGGTAGGTTTAGGGGTGGGGTTTGAGGTTAGGTCATTCGTACAAAATCATACGAATTGACCAACTCGTCAAATATGTGCAATTTTTTAAATTGTACCAATTTGTATGAGTGAGAAAACACTTCGTAAAATATGTACGAATTGCACCGAGATCGGGTTGAAATTATCAGGCAATTTTAATTCGGAAGTGAACTAATCCTTAAAGACAAATCATGTGCAAATTCACAAGTCAACACCATTGCGGAGTATTTTCTCCTTAAAAGTCCAGTGAACCAAAGACAGTCTCAAAAACACAGTTTGAAATCGTTTATAGTTATGGAGTCCTATACTCTGCATTCTGCAATCTATTATTTGGATATTGATGGTTTAAAGGGGTGATTTTCTTCCAATCAAAAGAATCATAATTTCAACAAAATAGACATTGTAACCAATTAAACTGAATGCAAAATACAGTAAAAAAATCTTGCTTTTCAAAAATGTTTTCAGAGCCGGCCCTAACCCTAACTTCTTTTAAGAATAATAATTTGTAATCATTTTCAATTATATAAGATATAAGATTCAAGATTCAAGAGTTTTATTTGTCACATACACAGTTATATACAGAATATACAACCGGCAGTGAAATGTAAACAGGTCCGCTCCATGGACAGTGCAAATTCACAGTTAAAAACACAAACTAATTTGAAAAATCATAACATATATATATATATTACAAAATATTTTATTAAATATATATATATAAAATATTTTATAAATGAAATGGGAAATAAGAATTCATAAAAATCAATCAAAATCTTAATGCCATGTCAATTTCTTTTTCTCCATATATTTAATGTCAAATTTAAGTTAAAAAATGGCAATTATCTGCTATAAATTGTAAATCTTAACATTTGGACCCACTTTATATTAGGTGGCCTTAACTACTATGTACTAACATTGAAATTCATCATTTGATACAATGCACTTATTGTGTACATACATGTTTTTACACAGTTTTTAAGTTTTAAAAATCACCTGCATGTAATTAATTTCTGTAATTACATTTATAATCACACTGTTGACACTTCCCTTACACCTAACCCTACCCTTAAACTTACCCACACCACCACACTGGTCCCTAACTTTACCCTTAAACTTACCCACACCACCACACCTGTCCCTAACTTTACCATTAAACTTACCCACACCACCACACCTGTCCCTAACTTTACCCTTAAACTTACCCACACCACCACACCTGTCCCTAACTTTACCCTTAAACTTACCCACACCACCACACCTGTCCCTAACTTTACCCTTAAACTCACCCACACCACCACACCTGTCCCTAACTTTACCCTTAAACTTACCCACACCACCACACCTGTCCCTAACTTTACCCTTAAACTTACCCACACCACCACACCTGTCCCTAACTTTACCCTTAAACTTACCCACACCACCACACCTGTCCCTAACTTTACCCTTAAACTTACCCACACCACCACACCTGTCCCTAACTTTACCCTTAAACTTACCCACACCACCACACCACACCTTAAACTTACCCACACCACACACCTGTCCCTAACTTTACCCTAAACTCACCCACACCACCACACCTGTCCCTAACTTTACCCTTGAACTTACCCACACCACCACACCTGTCCCTAACTTTACCCTTAAACTCACCCACACCACCACACCTGTCCCTAACTTTACCCTTAAACTTACCCACACCGCCACACCTGTCCCTAACTTTACCCATAAACTTACCCACACCGCCACACCTGTCCCTAACTTTACCCTTAAACTTACCCACACCGCCACAGCTGTCCCTAACTTTACCCTTAAACTTACCCACACCACCACACCTGTCCCTCACCTTACCCTTAAACTTACCCACGCCGCCACACCTGTCCCTAACTTTACCCTTAACCTTACCCACACCGCCACACCTGTCCCTAACTTTACCCTTAATCTTACCCACACCAGCACACCTGTCCCTAACTTTACCCTTAACCTTACCCACACCGCCACACCTGTCCCTAACTTTACCCTTAAACTTACCCACACCGCCACACCTGTCCCTAACTTTTACCCTGTCCCTAACTTTCTTAAACACACCCACCACACCTGTCCCTAACTTTACCTGTATCCCACCTCAATATCAGCAAAAGTGTTTTGCAATACAATATGAACACAATAAGTACATAAGTACTTGTTTTTTTATGTAAATAAATAGTAGTTAAGGCCACCTAATATAAAGTGGGACCTAACATTTTCTAGTCTAATGCAACCAATTTCATAGCTAGTTTGTTTTGTCGCAAGAATCCGTGCTCAGTTTCTTCCCACATAATTTCACCTCACATCAATATTTCATGTACATATTTGCTACATAACATTGGCTGATAACATTGTGATATGACTGGCTGACTGCAGGATCCAACAGCCATAACAGTCCTCCAAGAACTTGGTTGAAGCGTTCAGCATCTGTGGTGTTACTGCTTGAATTTTATGACCTCACTTTGTACTCGCAGGACTCCCAGGTGCATAAACCAATGGCCTACCATTGTAAAGAAGGCTGTCCTCAATGAGAGGCTCTTTGTAAAGCTACTGTCTACAGCACAGACGCTGACGGTGTCTGATGACGCTACGCTCAACCGCCACCACCCTACACAAACCCACACAAAAGAGCCGAGAAAGAAGTCAGCGAGCTCTGAAACAGAACCTCAGTGACTTTACAACTCAACTGTATCTAACTGATAATACCTGAACAGCAGCAGGAGACGAGGCGCTCACGTACACAGAAGGACCTGTTAGCCATATGTCAGCCTTCAACTATAAAGTGCGATACTAAAGCTGTGTGAGCCTACTGGGAAATGTTTTCAAAAGTTTATCGGTGTACTCAGGACTCAGCGGCTCAACTGCAACGGGTCTCTGTGGCATCTGAAATGGGAAACTGAGACTGTAAACAAGTACTCTAGTTGTATTGCATTAAACAAAAGTCATTTATCCAGTCAGAGAGAACATGGTAACTGAAGACAGCTGTAGCTGTGTTTCCATCCAAAGTTGTGAATTTAACTGAAAAAATTGGAAAATCACACAAAACATTTGCAAAGTAAGTTACCGCAAAATATCTGTTATAAAAGTAGAAATTACTGCAATCGGGAAAGCCATTGTGGCTCTAAACTTGCGTCTCAGAGTGCACAGACGAAACGCAATAAACACTTATCTTGGATTCATATGCTGGTGTTTGGAAATGCAATCGTGTGAGGCGCTTCTGGGATGGTTATTAAACTAAATCCTTCGCATGAGAGACTTTGACTCAGACGTTTCAAACATTCCAACATTTGAGAAGCTGTGCGATGTGATTGGTTGGCTGGTTAGTCCAGTTATCCAATCACATCCACTGTTGAAGCATAGTCACATGAGTTTTTGTTGTGCATTAAAGGATTTATTCGGATAATTTGTTTTCAGCATAGTTTATGTGCATATCTCCTTATTGGATAAATTATTTATCCAACTCATTTGAGCGCATTCGTTTTTTTAATGCATGTTTTTAGAATGTATGCACATCTTGGAGTTTCCATCCAGTGTTTTTCATGTGATGTCCCAAAATGCACATAAAATAGGTGGATGGAAAGATAGCTAATGACATTTATGGCTCATTTCCACCGGGCGGTACGGTTCAGTTCAGTACGATTCGGGACGCCGATCCGGCTTGCATTTCTACCACCAACAGTACGCTTATGACAGGCGTGATGTAGCGATCGACGTCATTCTTGCGTGAAGAAGAAAGCAACAGTAAAAAAACAGTGGACGACATACAGCAGATGTTGTTCTTGCTTCTCAGCAAGTGATTGTCACAAGAAGAAGACATGCTTTGTTTGAGCCAAGGCTGCAGGCTGCAAGGAAAAACACAGCCGAAAAAGCATGCGCAAGTGACCATTCTCTGTCAACCAATCAACGTTCTGCAGGGAGTCTAGCTCCACCTTTTAGAACCGGACTACTGTTCTTGGTACCCCAAAGGAAGGGTTCCAAAGAAGTGGTACGGTACGGTTCGGAGATAAGGTACCATTTACAACTTCTGACAATGAAAACTGCAAAAATTGCGTACCGTATTGAACTGTACAGCTATGTGGGACAATCCAATATAAGTAAGTCCAGAAAAAAAGTTTGGACTCACTTATATTGTAGACATAAAAAATTAGGGCTGGGCAACAGATAAATATTATCAATCCCTTTTAATTGTAATACCTTAAATTCATTGAAAGTCTTTGGAATGTGCAGGAGGAGACTTTATAGAGTATTTGACTTTTGCATTGTCAAACAAGATCTGACCAAAAATTGATGTACATCTTGATGGAAATAAGTTTTGTGATGTTAATTGGATTGTAAAGATTAGGGTCCATATATACACAAATTTCAGAATCTGAAATCAGATTGGATTCATTCAGATTGATAAAAAATAGTGCATGTAAACATACCAAGGGCTCTATTTTAATGATCTGAGCACATGGTCTGAAGCACAGGTGCACTTAGGGCGTATCTGAATCCACTTTTGCTAGTTTAACGACAGAAGAAATGGTCTGCGTGCCAGGCGCATGGTCCAAAAGGGTTGTACCTAGTCTCTTAATGAGTCATGGGTGTATTTTGGGCGTAACGTTCAATAAACCAATCAGAGTCTCATCTCCCATTCCCTTTAAAAGTCAGTTGTCCTTGCACCATGGTGAATTCACTATTTACATGGCGGAATTTGTGAGCAGAAAGACTGAGCACTTCTCCAGAGTGGAATCCTTTTACTTTTTATATTTAAAAATGTTTGTGTGCTGATGCGCATCCCTGTGTGTGTAATAATCAGAGTGTACGCCCGTTGTGCACCCACCTATAGGTTGCATATTACTAACACACCCTTTAAATAACACAAAAACTTTAGACCAGGCTTTTGTTGGTCAATGGTGCAGTCGTTTTCAGTTCCTCAAAATAGCAACGCGCCAACAATGCGTCTGAACACACCTGGTTTTCAGACCAGCACACCCATGGGTGAACAGATGCATGAGTGCATTTGCTATTTAAACAACGTGGCACTGGACGGAAAAATTATAACTGTGTCAGGCTGAAACTAGAAAGAAAACACTTGCGTAATGCCTGGCGTCATATATGGGTGTATATGTTGCACCAAATGTCAAATGTTGCTTAATTTTCACCAGAAAATGTATTGCCAGCAGAATCATTGTAAATCAGTCAGTCTCCATGAGAGGGGGATGGTAGAGGTAGAGAGTAGAGAGGGAAGGGTGGCCACTTCCTGTCTGCGCTGCTCTCAAGTTGTACCACAGTGGAAAGATCAGTAGAGAATGACAGATTTGGTTTAATCCTACAACATGTGCTAGTAGCGTAAATTTATGTCATATAGGTGTTGGCCTTAACTAACAGTAACGTGTGCGTTATTCTGAAAAATAAGAACAGTGAGTGATCAGTCTACATGTCAATCAAATGGTCTTTTCCTGTCTAAGCGGGCATCACTTGGCCACAATAAGCTGCAATGTGGCACAGACTCTATGCCACAGGTCAAAAGTCTATTTAAGGTTGTTAAACACATCTCAAACTAAACTCCTTAAACAACCCACTAGAATCTCATAACAAGTTCTTCATTTAGTCCAAGATCTAGATGTTTGGTGTTGCAGTTAGCACACATGGACCTCATGCAGAATCGTGGATTATTTTAGAAACACACTTGTTAGCTTGTTAACTCAAGTAATCTTGATAAACCTTGTCAAAAAGAAGTGTGCATAACTGTATTGAAAATGCACTTGCATGCATATTACTAGGATATTGGCTGTTTATTGGCCTTATTCTGCATGACCTGATTCTACATCCCTTATTATTATTATTTATTTATTTATTTATTTATTTATTTATTTTATTTTATTTGAACAGGGACAGTGCACAATAAAACATTAACCCTGTATATAACAAGGAGAGATGCATTGCTATTTTTCACCCGTAGTCCCTGGGCAGGTAGATAAAACATACAATAAATGAACAGTTGCTAAATTCACAATTGTGCAAAATATCAATTACAAAGTTATGAATGCACACATTTCCACATCATTAAAACAATTTACCCTCCTCCCACCACCTTTTATGAATAAATACCCCATCACACACACACACACACACACACACACACATTGTGTTCAGTCAACTGGAAACATGATGCACAGACAGTAGTAGCTCTGCTTTAATACTCCAGCGTTTTTCCTCTCTCTTGGTTTTCTTTTTCCCTTCAGGAAAACAATCTTACTCCAGCACACATACGTCCCCAGACAAACTATGAATTAAATTTAGCTCAGCTGTGATTTACTGGAGCCTGTTCGTCCAGTCGTTGCTGGAAAACCTCATCTCACAAAACAAAAGAAGGAGAACAAAACCCCACAGATTGCATGCGGTGGTCAACCCCTCCCCAGCATCCACCAGCAAACACATCTAAACCAGCTTTATTTTTCCCCCCACATTTGAGCAACTTTGTTGGTGATGAGTCAAATTTATTTCTATGTGAGACCAATGGCGCAATAAAGGACAATAAAAGAGGACAAAGCCCTGCAGAGCCCTGGACAGCCTCTTATTATCGTTTCTTTTCAGCAACACCCCTCGACATTTGGGGAGCTTTGTTCCTAAAGACTCTGGAACAGATTCAAACCCTGTTTCTTTAAATAAGCATTACTGTTTAAAGATTGTTTCTTGCAGAAAATTGTTTCCTTAGCGGCTCTGTTTTATAAACAGGCTCTAGCTGTTTTCTCCTTTTCCATGCACATGATTTTAGACCATCGCTGTCGACTAGCGCACAGGAAACTTAGGCCCTGTTTACACCTGATGTTCAGATGTCAACAAATCGGAACTGGGCATCAGGACCTGCAGTGTAAATGCGGCCAAAATGTTGGTCAAAAATGTACATTTGCACACAAACTGACCACCAACTGCAACTTTCAGGCAGCATATTTATTTATGTTTTAGCTCGACTGTCACCGAATGAAACCAATGATATCAAAGGCAGTGAAGGATACATGTATGCTGCCTTCAGAAATCCATCAAGGTATCTCACAAGGCAGGAAGTGAAGCTATCATTGGATTCGGATGGGCCTTGATGCCTTTCTACCATGGGTGTCGGAACCATTGTATGAGGGCGGGACAAGACCCACCCACTTTTTAAGACCAATGATATTGGACCCACTCACTTTTATCCCTTCTCTAATTCAGCACATGTCTGTTCACCTACGCCTAACCGATAAACACTTATTAAACACGTTAGACGCTTTATTTCCACTTTTCTAACATTTTCTTAATTTTTATTGAAAATAAATGCCTTTCCAGTCTGATATGTGAAGGGAAAAGAGAGTAGAGTGAGTTCGGAAAAAGGTGGATTCAAACCTCGGGTCGATTTGCATCAAAACTTGATGTCATGCATCTTACCCCTACACTATTGCCACTCTAAATGGGTCAGTGAGGTCCGTAATTCTATCGTGCTCAACCAGACATTTAGTAAACAACACACTATATTTGTCCTTAATGTAAATGGCATCTATTCCAGTAAAAAATTTCTGTGAGAGGACGCACTCACATTTATTTTGCTTTTGACGCCCATGCTTCCTACCTTCAGCTTTTTGATGCAGCCTACATATTGTATATATGGTAGGAACCATCTGAAAAGTGGCTCATGAATATGAATTAATTGATAGAATGTTTGCCCAGCAGTTGTAGCTTATTTAATGAAATGCAGGCAAGTGGGCGCTAGTCATAGCAGGATTACTGCATGTCATTTGCGGCATCATTGACATGCTATAAGTTGGCAAAGGCTTCTGATTGGCTTTAAAGGGATAGCTCACCCAAAAATGAAAACACATTTACACAGGGCCTAAAATGAACACTCGCCAAGCATTAAATGCTAAAAATCACTGTTGGCGAGCATATGAAACTTTGTCAATCAGCAGTTGGGCCGTAATATTTTTTAATGAATTCTGAACATGAACAAATGTGAACAACTCTCGGGATTGACAGGCTAGCGCTGCATCGCCACGAAAGTTTAAGCCTTGACAATGAAATAAGCGCAAGAAGAAGTGAAAGGGAACTCAATCCGTTTCTCGTTGTGTGGGAAGTTCTCTGTTTGCAAACATCCGAAGCGCACACCCAGAAATCCGCGTCTCTGATAGCGCCCAACTGAATTGAACTCTCTTTCATATCTTCCTGTGCTTGAAAATGCTTGTTTTGGTGAGTATCCTCATAAACATGGTCAGTTATGTCTTAAGTGAACATAAACAGTTAAGAAAGAAAACACGTGTAACAGTATATTGGATCTGTGCATTAGTTCTTAAAGTGACAGCAGCCTAATAAACCTGCTTCCGTCTGTGTCATTAATGTTAATCAAACAACAAAAGACAATTACTCACTGATCTTCCTCCCTGACTAACTCACTGAATAACTTTTGTAACTTTAATAAGGATTCATTGATGTTTAATTTATATAGTGAAGACCAAAGAGTTTATATATAGGAAGACGGTGCACTCTGATTACTTATGAATGGGAGAAAGTGCAACACCCAAAATGGCAAATAAGCCCCGCCTTCTAAATGAAAGAGCCAATCGTTGATTAGTACAGTCATTGTGTCACTGCAGCCGTTAAAAGCTCCGGCTGCTATAGAAACAGTGCTATATTTTCACTGGTAGCTAACATTTTGGCTGTTTTTGTGTCTGTTTCATGGCTGGTAAAAAATATTTATGCCCAGTAAATTATCTTAAGTCACCGGCCATTGGCAGGTGTGGCAAAAAGTTTCAGGCCCTGCATTTACACAGCCTGTATGACTTTCTTTTTGCTTTTGTCTTATTTTTTGGTCCACGCAATAAAAGTCAATGGGTCCAATGGTGTTTTGTTCAAGTTGAAACAATACATCTGATTGTGTGTTTTTGCAAAAGAAAGAAAATCAGACAGTTTTGGAACAACATGAGGGTGAGTAAATAAGGACAGAATTTCCATTTTTGGGTGAACTGTCCCTTTAAAGTCTTTGTAAATGCCCATAGTGCATCCTGCTGCCATGTGTTCCCCAGGTAAGCGACGCACAAGCACCCGGCCATCCACGTGATGTAGAAGAAAACGTGATTCATCAGACCAGGCCACCTTCTTCCATTGCTCCGTGGTCCAGTTCTGATGCTCACGTGCCCACTGAGCAGTTGGTGCATTCGGCGGTGGACAGGAATCAGCATGGGCACCCTGACTGGTCAGCGGCTATGCAGCCCCATACTCAACAAACTGAGATGCACTGTGTATTCTGACACCTTTCTATCAGAACCAGCATTAACTTCTTGAGCAATTTGAGCTACAGCTTGTCTGTTTGATTTAACCTTCGCTCCCCACGTGCATCAATGAGCCTTGGCAGCCCATGACCCTGTCGCCGGTTCACCACTGTTCCTTCCTTGGAGCACTTTTGATAGAGACTGACCACTGCAGACCGGGAACACCCCACAAGAGCTGCAGTTTTGGAGATGCTCTGACCCAGTCGCCTAGCCATCACAATTTGGCCCTTGTCAAACTCACTCAAATCCTTACGCTTGCCCATTTTTCCTGCTTCTAACACATCAACTTTGAGGACAAAATATAGTATCTCACCCACTAACTGGTGCTGTGATGAAGAGATATATATATATATATAATTATTATAATGCAATAAAATGCTTATTTGTAATAAATAAACAAGTAAAAAGTGGGGTAGGGTGAATTTAGACATTTCTAAAAGTGAGGGTGACTTGTTATAATGGGTGCTTCTGTATGTGATTATGAACATTTACAGGGGATGTAGATATGCAAATTTCTAAGCAAATGTTGTCAAGACAGTCTTACTTTCCCAAGTTTTTTGTCTTGTCTGATATGTGCAGAGCAAGCAGCAATGTTTTCAGCATATCATACTAAACATAACGAACGCTTTCACTTAGGCAAAGGTCAGTAAACTCGATAAAACGCAAAACTTACAAAACATTTTAACTGAGACTAGGAATGTGACCTCTCTTCTACCCTGAAGCCCCAATTACCCATAATGACATAGAGCGAATGATAAAATCCTGGTGCTTTCATCTGCCAAAGATTTATGCAATTCAAAATAGGAATTGGTGGTCTTTTCCCTCAATCGTTACCCCTTATTATGTTTCTCGCAAGTATGTTTTGGGCCGATAGGAAGTGCGGCGCGTTCATTGCGACATCTGGAGCACGCCAGAACCGTCGTGGGTCCAACGAGCCCTGTGATCATTTAGCAGGAGCTGCGAGACGGGCCCTCAGTAGCACATGGCTTTGTAGTTGGCGCAGGAGTCACCCCCTCCTGGGCCGCGCCGCGATCGTACCGGTCGAGTTCAATAACTGCAAATTACATGTGTGTTTTAAAAGCCAGCGGGATGAACGGGCTTCCTAATGCTCCAAACTTGTTTTCCCACCCTACGCCTCCCCAACCCTGTGACCCCCAATGGAAATCTCTAAAGTGACACTTAGCTGCGAATGCTCTAATTCCACACAGATGGCAGCTTGAACAGCCACGCTCTTCCTGTGATGTTATGTCAATCACATGCATGAAGGCCGGGGTTAAAGCGCCAGAGCAGGGGTCGCGTTCCACGTCTGTTCCTCGGTGACCCCTCAGCCAGTCTCTGAAGACGCGGGACGGGGAGGTGTCCGCTCTCAGGTGATGCGTCCATTATGATAATTCATGGTGGAAGTCATGGCTGTTATTCCTCAGAGGTGCCCTTTGATCCTGCGCTAGGTTGTGGTGAATAGCTTTGATGGCACATTAGCATCGTCCATGATTCAGTCTCTACGGCTTGAATGGAAAGCGTTACCTTGATCCTAAAGGGAAGTCGGTGGGAATAGTGAGAGGTGAGAGTGGAAAGTGTGAGTGCAGGCAAGAGTTTCCTCTCTCTACTTTCAACGGTCATGCTAATTTCAGTTGCACATTTTTGGCACACAATGCAATGGCAGACACCTCTCTCTAGACAGGCAGGCAGGTAGACGGCCGTTGAGCCTTCACTTCAAAAAAACCAAGACTTACCTGTTTGTTAACCTGCATTTCTGGTCGTAGATTAGCTGATAGTTGTCTCGTGGGGAAGTTTACATATAGATACACTACCAGTCAAACGTTTTTCAGGTCTGCAAGATTTTTAGTTTGAAAGAAATCAATACTTTTATTGGGGAAGAGTGCATTACATTAATAGAAAAGTGACTGTAAAGACTTTTACATTATTTATCAAAGAACTCTGAAACATATCACGGTTTCTAGCAAAACTCTTTTCAATACTGATATTAATCAGAGATGTTTCCTGATCACCAAATCAGCATATTAGAAAGCATATTTCTGACAGATCATGTGACACTGAAGACTGGAGTAATGATGCTGAAAATTCAGCTTTGCCATCACAGGAATAAATATTAATATATAGTCAAATATTATTTCAAAATCCTCTTAAATTAGAATAAAATTGTGACTTTTGCCCTCCAAACTAAAATGTATGTATTCTCATCATATCTGTATGCTGTCATGTAATGCTATAAAATCATACTGACAGGCAGGAGTCAACTTTATAAGAAAGTTCAATTTTAACAATATTTTGACTTATTTATTTTTATGCCAGATCGGGACAGTTTGTCACGAAGTTGTAATTTTATACAAATTTTAATTTATCTATTCATATTTGTTGACCAAAAAAATTGTTTGATATTTATTTATTTATTTATTTATTTATTTATTTATTTATTTATTTATTTATTTATTTATTTATTTATTTATTTATTATTTTTTTATTTATTATTATTTTTATTATTTTATTGAATTTTGTTTTGGTTTATTTATTTATTTAATCTGTTGTTTTGTTCATAATTTACTTCATTTCAATACATTTTGAAATCTCTTAACTCTGACTGAGAATGAGAATTTTCAGATTAAATGATTATATTCAATATAATAATATTATATTATATTCAAGTATAAAAAAAAATCTCATGAAAATTGAGGAAAATATTTGTTTCTTGCGTCACAGTGAATTCGAAGTTTTAAAGAATTTCTTAATTTTTAATTTAAAAAAGTTAATTTTGTTATAAATGTAATAACACGGTAACAAAACATTGACATTTTGTGCATTTATACATTAATGAGAAGTTGTTGATCAGTCAAAATATTAAAAATATTACGTTTTGAATGTTTTTAAGCTCATGTTCCACTGTGTCAAACTGCCCCGGGAATGCAGTTTTTGAATGCATTAGAAAGGATAATGGGACATCTTACCCCATATAATATGACAACATTACAACAACAACTCCAAATCCTCAAAGTATGTTAAATTAACTGCATCTTTGTTTCTGTGAAAGTGCTCAAGAGGTATGTAATTCCTCTAAATCTTTTCATGAAGCATGAAGAGAAAGACCCAAGAGTGCTGCACTTTACACCAATCATTTGACTCAGGAAGAGGTGCTAATTTTCCATGCTGTGACCCAGGATGTTCGGATCTTTTACAGAGCATAACTGTCTCAGTGGGGTTAAAATATTGGAACCAGGTTAGACCCACCACATTCCCTTCCCAAGGGCAATAACTCATGTGGTTCTAAGAGCGAGCCGGTGGATCAGGATAAGGTGGGTAATTGAGCAGTAAAATAGACTCCCTGCTCTGTAGACAGGTAAGTGTCATGATGCCGTTGGCTTTGATAAGTGACAGCTTCCTCTTCACAGAAGTGTGTCAAACAGCGGCTTGAATGAAGGCCCGGTCATTGACTTTTCCCAGAGACGTGCTTCAGACCTACGTGCCGTTCTGTAAGTCTCCCTAATACAGGCTAATTAAACAGACAGGTGATGATAGAAGCGCAGCAGCCAAAAGGGTGAGACCGTTTGGAGAGTCGTGCTTTTCGTGTTCTCTTATCATGCCAATTCTGCTCATTTAGCAAGAAGATGCCATGAGCCACCACATCCACACTGAGCACAGGCCTGAGAATCAGGCAAGACAGTGTTGGTCAATCTCACTGAAACATGTACAGGTTACATTTCACTTCAAAAAATGATACTGGTAACATTTTATTTTACAGGTTCCTTATGCCTACATATAGTTAATAACTATTAAATATGCATAATTACATGCAACTAGCCCTAAACCAAACCCTAACCCTATAGTACGTACATGTTGTTAATTATTATTACTCAGAACTTAAATATATAATTACACTATGACAAGGACACCTTCATAAAAGCATATTTTAAGACCAAAAATGCATTGACATTATTTTCAATTGCAACTAATTCTAATTAGCTCCTTAATTAATTTAAAATAAATGTAAACATATATATATATATATATATATATATATATATATATATATATATATATATATATATATATATATATATATATATATATATATATATACAGTCTATGATACATGTATATACAGTCTATGATACACACTCACCTAAAGGATTATTAGGAACACCATACTAATACTGTGTTTGACTCCCTTTCACCTTCAGAACTGCCTTAATTCTACGTGGCATTGATTCAACAAGGTGCTGAAAGCATTCTTTAGAAATGTTGGCCTATATTGATAGGATAGCATCTTGCAGTTGATGGAGATTTGTGGGATGCACATCCAGGGCACGAAGCTCCCGTTCCACCACATCCCAAAGATGCTCTATTGGGTTGAGATCTGGTGACTGTGGGGGCCATTTTAGTACAGTGAACTCATTGTCATGTTCAAGAAACCAATTTGAAATGATTGGAGCTTTGTGACATGGTGCATTATCCTGCTGGAAGTAGCCATCAGAGAATGGGTACATGGTGGTCATAAAGGGATGGACATGGTCAGAAACAATGCTCAGGTAGGCCGTGGCATTTAAACAATGCCCAATTGGCACTAAGGGGCCTAAAGTGTGCCAAGAAAACATCCCCCACACCATTACACCACCACCACCAGCCTGCACAGTGGTAACAAGGCATGATGGATCCATGTTCTCATTCTGTTTACGCCAAATTCTGACTCTACCATCTGAATGTCTCAACAGAAATCGAGACTCATCAGACCAGGCAACATTTTTCCAGTCTTCAACTGTCCAATTTTGGTGAGCTTGTGCAAATTGTAGCCTCTTTTTCCTATTTGTAGTGGAGATGAGTGGTACCCGGTGGGGTCTTCTGCTGTTGTAGCCCATCCGCCTCAAGGTTGTGCGTGTTGTGGCTTCACAAATGCTTTGCTGCATACCTCGGTTGTAACGAGTGGTTATTTCAGTCAAAGTTGCTCTTCTATCAGCTTGAATCAGTTGGCCCATTCTCCTCTTTCCTCTAGCATCAACAAGGCATTTTCGCCCACAGGACTGCCACATACTGGATGTTTTTCCATTTTCACACCATTCTTTGTAAACCCTAGAAATGGTTGTGCGTGTAAATCCCAGTAACTGAGCAGATTGTGAAATACTCAGACCGGCCCCTCTGGCACCAACAACCATGCCACGCTCAAAATTGCTTAAATCACCTTTCTTTCCCATTCTGACATTCAGTTTGGAGTTCAGGAGATTGTCTTGACCAGGACCACACCCCTAAATGCATTGAAGCAACTGCCGTGTGATTGGTTGATTAGATAATTGCATTAATGAGAAATTGAACAGGTGTTCCTAATAATCCTTTAGGTGAGTGTATATATATATAATACAGTGCAGTAAAATACATTAATAAGAATTTAGTACAAACATTGATTATTTCAATATATAAATAATTGGATTACAGGATTTGTACTGATATATTATGTTTAAATGTATTTTATATTAATTAAGTAATGAGAATTTGTTGTCCAGTGTCCATCCCAGACGAGCGCTGCAATGGCCACAACCGCGCACCTGTAACAGCCTCCATTACTGCTTTCTTCGTCCACTTGTGTTCAGCAAGCGGTTGGCAACGCAGCTATCACCACATCGGCCATGGGACTGCACCATCGACCTTTTGCCTGGGGCTACCCTACCAAAGGGTAGGATCTACCCACTGTCCATCCCGGAACAGAAGACCATGGAGGAGTACGTGCAAGAGGCACTCAAACAACGCTTCATTCATCCATCGACATCCCCTGCCGCGTCAAGCTTCTTCTTCATGGCCAAGAAGGACGGAGGCTTGAGGCTGTGCATCGATTATCGCATTGATAAATGCACTGACATTATTTTCAGTTATGCTCGATTGCCAACAAATTCTAATTAATTAATTAATTTAAAATAAATGTAAACATTATATATGTCTATATATATATATATATATATAGTCTATGATATATATATATCCCACACTCTCCCACACTTCCCTGTCTGGTCGCGTTACACGTACCTGGACTCCTTACCTGATCTCCCCTGGATAAGGATAAGTTATCCAGGATATCCTGGATAAGGAGCCAGGAT
Source organism: Paracanthobrama guichenoti (assembly GCA_018749465.1). Lineage (NCBI taxonomy): Eukaryota > Metazoa > Chordata > Actinopteri > Cypriniformes > Gobionidae > Paracanthobrama > Paracanthobrama guichenoti. The sequence continues at coordinate 12,671,649 of CM031955.1, forward strand.
AAGTTTTCAACGGGACATGAGAGACTGTAATATCTATTGTTTGTCTGAAACATGGCTCACGCCCGCGGTCCCGGACACAGCTGTGACGCCGTCGGAGAACTTCTCTGTTTTTCGGATGGACAGAACAGCCGAGGCCGGTAAATCCAAAGGCGGTGGAGTGTGTTTCATGATCAACAAGAAATGGTGCGATCCCAGGAACATCACCATTCTCTCGCGGTCCTGCTCACCTCATCTGGAACATTTAACAATCATCTGCCGCCCATTCTATCTGCCGAGGGAGTTTTCTGCGGTTGTCGCGACCGCCGTTTACATTCCACCGCAGGCAGACACAGCGCTGGCTTTATCTGGCCTTCATGATGTTGCCAGCGGCGTCATAAACCAACATCCCGACGCGGCATTCATTGTCGCGGGCGATTTTAACAAAGCAAACCTAAAGAAAGTCCTGCCAAACTTTCATCAGCACGTCTCCTGCCCCACACGAGGAGCAAACACACTGGATCACTGCTACTCTCCGTTAAGAACGCCTATAAAGCGCGGTCACTTCCAGCGTTTGGCAAATCGGATCATGCCGCCATTTTCCTCACTCCCGAATACAAACAAAAGCTCCTCCAGGAACCCCCGGTGAGGCGGGAAGTTAAGCGTTGGTCACCCCACTCAGAGACCGCGCTACAGGCAGCTCTGGGCGATGTGGATTGGGACATGTTCGAGCGAGTTCAGCTGGCGTAAGCGAGTTCACAGACGTGGCGCTTTGCTTCATCAACACGCTTACAGAGCAAGCCCGCAAACAATAACAATAACGTCCTTCTCAAATCAGAAACCGTGGGTGGACAATTCAATCCGCGCGGCAGTGAAGCATACGCACTGCTGCTTACAACGCCGGTCTCCTATCGGGGAATATGAATGAATACAGATCGTCCTGCTATGCTCTCAGACGAGCAGTTAAAGCCGCAAAACTCCGTTATAAAGACCGAGTGGAGTCTCATTTCCAACTCAACGACTCGCGGCGCATGTGGCAAGGTCTGAGGTCCATCTGCTCCTTTGGATCTAAATCCTCTGCAGAGGCAAGCGTTGATCCGTTGCTCGTGAACGAGTTAAACTCTTTCTATGCTCGCTTTGACTGTAACCGCGGCAACGCGACTCCGCCAAGTGGCGCGTTAGAGGAAATTACTCAGAGCAGCAACAACCACGTGATCTCTGTCTCGGAGGATGAAGTTCGGAGAGCACTCAAGCGTGTGGGCGTCAGGAAAGCTGCTGGGCGGATGGTATTTCAGGTCGTGTTCTACGGTCCTGTGCTGATCAGCTCACCGGGTTGTTTACATCTATCTTTAATGAGTCCCTCGCTACATCTGTGGTCCCCACCTCCTTCAAAAATCCACCATCATCCCTGTCCCTAAGAACAGTAAACCCTCTTGCCTAAATGACTATCGTCCAGTGGCTCTCACGTCTATAGTCATGAAGGTCTTTGAGAGACTCATTAAAAACACCATTTGCGCCTTCATTCCTGACACTTTGGACCCTCTTCAGTTTGCCTATCGTCCCAATAGATCGACTGAAGATGCCATCTCTCATGTCCTCCACTCCTCCCTCACTCACATCGACAGCAAAAGTGGGAACTACGTAAGACTGCTATTTATTGACTATAGCTCAGCCTTTAACACCATAGTTCCCACTAAGCTAACCTCCAAACTCCTGGATCTCGGCCTGAATCCTTCTCTCTGCCACTGGATTGAGGACTTCCTCACTGGCAGGCCTCAGGTGGTGAGAATAGGCCAGTCCACCTCCACCTCCATCACCCTGAGTGTGGGAGCTCCACAGGGCTGTGTCCTGAGCCCCCTGCTCTACTCTCTCTACACGCATGACTGTTTGTCCACACACAGCTCCACCTCTATCATCAAATTTGCTGATGATACTGTTGTCCTGGGCCTCATTTCCAACAACAATGAGACGGCATACTTGGACGAGGTGGAGCATCTAACATCATGGTGCCAGGACAACTGTCTCTCTCTGAATGTTGGCAAGACCAAAGAAATGATTGTGGACTTCAGGAAGAGACAGCAACGGACATACTCCCCCTCATGATCAGCGGGTCACCAGTAGAGAGAGTGAGCAGCTTCAAGTACCTGGGAGTAAACATCTCCGAGGACCTGACCTGGACTGCTCACATTCAGACACAGGTGAAAAAAGCCAGGCAAAGACTGTACCACCTGCGCCAGCTGAGGAAATTCAGGGTTTCACCAGCTATCCTGAAAACTTTCTATTTAGGGGCGATAGAAAGTGTTTTAACTCAGTGCATCACAGCGTGGTATGGGAACAGCACCAGTCATGACCGCAAAGCCCTGCAAAGAGTAGTGCGCTTATCCGAGCGTATCTCAGGGTCAGCTCTCCCGTCTCTGCAGGACGTCTACACCAAACGCTGCAAAGGTAGAGCTACCAAGATCATCAAGGACTCTAATCACCCTGCAAACCCTCATTTCACGCAGCAGCCATCTGGTAAGCGCTTCCGAAGCCTGATGGCCAAAACTGAGAGACTCAGGAGGAGCTTCTTCCCCCAGGCCATCAGACTCCTGAACTTAACATCACGTGACTTCACGTCAGGATAAACATCGATACACTGACATTGCACTGCACTTTCTGTTCTCGTTGTTACTGTGTAACAACCTGTCATAAACCTGTTTGCACATTATACTCTTATACATTTGTTAACCACATATTTATAAGTCTACAGTTTACTCACTGCAAAGTCTACTTCAATTATTTTATTCCACTTTATCCTTATTTGTTACCTTTTTTTTTTTCTCTTGATTATTTATAATTCTACAGATATAGACATATATATATATATATATATATATATATAGATAGTACTTTTTTTATATCCTATTTCTATTATAATTTCTTCCTTGTGTTTTTAACTGTGAATTTGCACTGTCCATGGAGCGGACCTGTTTACATTTCACTGCCGGTTGTATATTCTGTATATAACTGTGTATGTGACAAATAAAACTCTTGAATCTTGAATCTTGAATCTTGAATCTTGAATCCCCTTCGACTCCTTCCTATACTTTCCTCATCTCCAGCTCCTTGTCTCCTTGTGTTCTCCATCATCCAGCTTTGAAGTGCTATTTCTCATCATTCCTGCATCCCTTGTTCGCCTGTGTTCGTGTCTCTGTTAAATAAACAACACTCACCTCACCTGTCTCTCTGCCTCCGTCTGTGTCCTGACAACACACACATATATTATGTAAACACAAACTTTTATTTTGGATGCAATTAATCAACCATGTATCAAAGAGAATGGGAAAGTGTGTCCAACGTGCATCTCATTAGATTCTAATTAATAATGCATAAACAATTCTGAGCAATAAAATATATTAATAAACAATCTGTACAAATGCTGTATAAATAATCATAGATTAGTAAAAAAATATACAAACCCGATTCCAAAAAAGTTGGGACACTGTACAAATTGTGAATAAAAAAGGAATGCAATAATTTACAAATCTCATAAACTTATATTTTATTCACAATAGAATATAGATAACATATCAAATGTTGAAAGTGAGACATTTTGAAATGTCATGCCAAATATTGGCTCATTTTGGATTTCATGAGAGCTACACATTCCAAAAAAGTTGGGACAGGGAGCAATAAGAGGCCGGAAAAGTTAAATGTACATTTAAGGAACAGCTGGAGGACCAATTTGCAACTTATTAGGTCAATTGGCAACATGATTGGGTATAAAAGAGCCTCTCAGAGTGGCAGTGTCTCTCAGAAGTCAAGATGGGCAGAGGATCACCAATTCCCCCAATGCTGCGGCCAAAAATACTGGAGCAATATCAGAAAGGAGTTTCTCAGAGAAACACTGCAAAGAGTTTGAAGTTATCATCATCTACAGTGCATAATATCATCCAAAGATTCAGAGAATCTGGAACAATCTCTGTGCGTAAGGGTCAAGGCCGGAAAACCATACTGGATGCCCGTGATCTTCGGCCCTTAGACGGCACTGCATCACATACAGGAATGCTACTGTAATGGAAATCACAACATGGGCTCAGGAATACTTCCAGAAAACATTGTCGGTGAACACAATCCACCGTGCCATTCGCCGTCGCTGGCTAAAACTCTATAGGTCAAAAAAGAAGCCATATCTAAACATGATCCAGAAGCGCAGGCGTTTTCTCTGGGCCAAGGCTCATTTAAAATGGACTGTGGCAAAGTGGAAAACTGTTCTGTGGTCAGACCAATCAAAATTTGAAGTTCTTTTTGGAAAACTGGGACGCCATGTCATCCGGACTAAAGAGGACAAGGACAACCCAAGTTGTTCTCAGCGCTCAGTTCAGAAGCCTGCATCTCTGATGGGATGGGGTTCATGAGTGCGTGTGGCATGGGCAGCTTACACATCTGGAAAGGCACCATCAATGCTGAAAGGTATATCCAAGTTCTAGAACAACATATGCTCCCATCCAGACGTCGTCTCTTTCAGGGAAGACCTTGCATTTTCCAACATGACAATGCCAGACCACATACTGCATCAATTACAACATCATGACTGCGTAGAAGAAGGATCCGGGTACTGAAATGGCCAGCCTGCAGTCCAGATCTTTCACCCATAGAAAACATTTGGCGCATCATAAAGAGGAAGATGCCACAAAGAAGACCTAAGACAGTTGAGCAACTAGAAGCCTGTATTAGACAAGAATGGGACAACATTCCTATTCCTAAACTTAAACTCCTATTCCTATTCCTAAACAAGCAGCTTGTCTCCTCAGTCCCCAGACGTTTGCAGACTGTTATAAAAAGAAGAGGGGATGCCACACAGTGGGAAACATGGCCTTGTCCCAACTTTTTTGAGATGTGTTGATGCCATGAAATTTAAAATCAACTTATTTTTCCCTTAAAATTATACATTTTCTCAGTTTAAACATTTGATATTTCATCTATGTTGTATTCTGAATAAAATATTGAAATTTGAAACTTCCACATCATTGCATTCTGATTCTATTCACAATTTGTACAGTGTCCCAACTTTTTTGGAATCGGTATATATATGTATACTTTGCTATTTAAATGATAAATAATAGTTACAGTAATTAGAATTTGTGGGGTAAATGTGCTTAATTGGAATGAAAATAAAGTAACAATGACAAAAGATTAATGGTCCTAAAAGTAGACTTAATTTCCTTAAAGCCAAATATGATTTCCTGTTTATTTGTTTTGATGTGCTGAAAGCTGAGCCGCATGTGTTTTGGTGGGACTGACCCGTGTGTGTTTGGGATGCTGAAGGTTGAGACCCTCAGGGTGAGCTGTGCAAATGTTCCCAGAGCCCCTGCTGCCCGTAAGGTGTGAATGAGCTCCATTCTCACCTCAGTCACTTCTTACACACAAATGGCCCGTCACCTCCGCACAGAGGCTTGGGAAAGAGCTGCAGGTCGGCTGGACAGACAGTAACCACACACAACCCCACTCTCAGTCACATGGCATTTCATTTTCTTCACACAACCCTGAGTACAGCATCAAACAGTAGCATCTTCCCTCAATATCACAAAAGTGTGGTACCATGACAGATTGCTAGTATATATCAATAAGTGAAAATGAGCTGCTTTGTTGTTGTGTATGTGACATTGTATCATGATGGTAATAATCCTGCGCACTGAAGATAAGTTCGCTGCAGAAACAATTTTCACTCAGAAATTGCTATTAAATTTCACAGAAACAGCAAGTAATGCGTTGAAGAGAGACTAAAGTAGTATTTTCTTATATATTACTAACAATCTTT
>CM031955.1:12682424-12684924 GCA_018749465.1 Paracanthobrama guichenoti
TGGCGTGGATCTCGACGCAAACTGCTTTGTCACCTCAAGAGACCGACCGCTGTGAAAAGCATGACATAGAGAGGGTTGATGTTAAGACCTGAGACTGGTAACACAAACAAAACACTTGCATTCTCTTTCTAGAGAATATTATTGTGAAATGCATCGTGGTTTATGAGGAGCTGCAGAAATCATATATATTTATATAATGCGAAAAAAAAAAATCCTAATCAATATTTTAGTCTCGAATAAATTCCTTGAAACAAGATACTTTTATAGAAACAAAACTGATAATAAGATTTAAAAAGATAATATATCTAATATGCAAAGATAATACATTTATGAACAATTTACAATATGTGTGTTTCTCTTTAATGCTAATTACATTTTTAGACAGGCTTAAAACGAGAAAAGAAATGACAAAAATTAAAAACAAAAACAAAACGTGCGTGATATATATATATACATACATACTCATAAAACAGTTCTAATTTTTAGATTTAGGCTTATAATGAGAAAAAAAATTCTAAACTGTATGTATATATATATATATATATATATATATATATATATATATATATATATATATATATATATATATATATATATATTTGTAAAGCAAGTCACAGTATATACAATATTTCACTCATTTATTAATTATAATTTTGGGGCTATTAAGTGGACACACAATGTTAATTAAATTTTTAGACAGGCTTTAAAAAATCTAACAAAAATATCATTAAAAAAATATATATATATATATATATATATATATATATATATATATATATATATATATATATATATATATATATATATATATATATATACTGTAAAACAAGTCTAATTATTTTACACAATTTTTCTTCTCACGTTAATTCATTTGAAAAATATTTAAATATTTTACTGGAAGATAAAACAAAAATACTGGGGTTTTTATATAGTTTGCAGTATATCGAATATTTCACTTATATTTATTTATTTATTATTATTATTTTGGCTATTAAGTGGACACACAATATCAGTCAGCTTGTGAAAACAGAACAGCCAGTAGTCAGTAACAGCCATAGGATGTAAGATTGATGTCAGCGGTTTATTGATAATCCTGTACATCTATCTTCATTGTGCAGCCTGAACTTACCAGTAAAATTTACATTAGTCTAAAACATCGCTAAAAACATCACTAGTTGAAATGCACTTTTTGTGGTTTACAAAGTTGCTGAATAAACGGATCAAGTTTGTGGGCCAAAGACGGGCAGAGGAACCTCTGATCACGTATTGATCAATCAATAAAACAATAAAAACTAAACAAATTGGGTCTGCTCATGAGATCCTATAAAAATGACTCACTATTTTCTGGTATTCTTATGTGTCTTCTGCAGGGGTCATAAACCAAGACTACAATTTGTGTGCTCCAAAATATCCTGTAATTAAGTGAAGCTGTTGGCTCAGAACAAGCCATAAGATTTTATGAGAGTATGTAAAGGTCTTAGTCAGACTCTGAAACAGCCATCATCACACCCTAAAGTGAACATCAACCCAATTACTGTTATTACTGTATTCATGTCAGAAATGAACCAAGGCTTGAGGGGGAAATGCCACTGAATGTGACAAAAATAATACAAATGTGAGGGCAGAAAAGGCTTTTTTTCACATGTGATGTCTTTGTGAATGTTCTGTTTTAGTCTAGCTTTGGGTCTAGTTCTTCAGACACCAGTAACCTGAAGTGTTTTAAATAAATTAATTAATAAAGAAAAACATGCAAAAAGTGCCAACACTTTACAAAAAGGTCTCATTTATTGATATACACTCACCTAAAGGATTATTAGGAACACCATACTAATACTGTGTTTGACCCCCTTTCGCCTTCAGAACTGCCTTAATTCTACGTGGCATTGATTCAACAAGATGCTGAAAGCATTCTTTAGAAATGTTGGCCCATATTGATAGGATAGCATCTTGCAGTTGATGGAGATTTGTGGGATGCACATCCAGGGCACGAAGCTCCCGTTCCACCACATCCCAAAGATGCTCTATTGGGTTGAGATCTGGTGACTGTGGGGGCCATTTTAGTACAGTGAACTCATTGTCATGTTCAAGAAACCAATTTGAAATGATTCAAGCTTTGCGACATGGTGCATTATCCTGCTGGAAGTAGCCATCAGAGAATGGGTACATGGTGGTCATAAAGGGATGGACATGGTCAGAAACAATGCTCAGGTAGGCTGTGGCATTTAAACAATGCCCAGTTGGCACTAAGGGGCCTAAAGTGTGCCAAGAAAACATCCCCCACACCATTACACCACCACCACCAGCCTGCACAGTGGTAACAAGGCATGATGAATCCATGTTCTCATTCTGTTTACGCCAAATTCTGACTCTACCATCTGAATGTCTCAACAGAAATCGAGACTCATCAGACCAGGCAACATTTTTCCAGTCTTCAACTGTCCAATTTTGGTGAGCTCATGCAAATTGTAGCCTTTTTTTCCTATTTGTAGTGGAGATGAGT
>CM031955.1:12694924-12742424 GCA_018749465.1 Paracanthobrama guichenoti
TCAGTGTGTGGTTTGACAAAACAAAACAAAAAAAACTAAATGCTAATAAACAAAAAAGCAACTAACCAAAATGTGCATTTGGGGATGCCACATAGATGTCAATGTTTCAATATTTGAGTTGTTCATCAATGCACATCAAAGGCTGTGCTTCAGTCAAGCTCTTCTGTAATCTGACACTTGGCACAAGCATGTCATATCAGATACAAAAATAGACAGGATGACATTCCCTGCAAAACTAGGTAAAAGAAAATACAACCCAATCAGCAGAAGAAAAAAAAAAGAAAACCCACAAAACAATAACAGGAATGGGAATGAGAGAAAGGCTTCTCAGACTTTGTGTTGGTGTCCCTCCCCCTCTTTAATCGTTCCTGTCGCCTCTGGTGTTTCCCAGGCTGAAGACAGTGGGACACAGGCCAGCGATTCAGATCTCTACGATCATATATAGAGTGTGGGATTCAAACATATTAATGCTACAAAAGTGTAAAAGAAACTGCCAGGCTGAACTGGGCTTGCTTGTTTGATTGATTTTTAATAATAATAATAAAAAAAATAAAAATAAAATAAAATTCAATTTTTCTGTTTTTGGCAAATGTAAAGGCCCTTTCAACCAAAAGTGAAATGAATAAGCCTCAGGCTGAAAGAAATGCAAATTCACGTCTGTACTGTAGAGGGCGCCACTCAAACAAAGCTTTCAGCTGTACTGCCATTCTGGTTTGAAGAAGAATAGGGTGCAGGAGAAAACTTCAGCAAAAAAAAAAAATGAAATAAATGAAACAAAAATGTGGTTTAAAGGTCCACTGAAGTGCCTTGAAACGAGTAGCATTATTCAATGTGTTGACATAATTTCCCATGAAACAGGAAGACAGCGTAGGACATATCAAACAGCTCCTCCCCTTTTTTTAAATAGCCAATAGCGTTTAGTTTATATTACAGCTCGGCCAGAGCCGTTGAGCTTGGTAAAGCCGCAGTTTCCTCCTAATCTCCTAGTGCACTATGTGCCATTCACCATGTAGAAAATAGTAAATGTGTGAACAAGTGACCGATTTCAGCTGCAGCATCTGTTTATAATGTAGGGGGCGGGGCTTCAGATTCTAGAGAGCATTTTATTGGACAGAAAATCTGATGAGAAGCTGAAGTGCAGAGTGATGTCATCAAAATCATTGATCCATATTGGCAGAAGTGAGAGACTGTAAGTTTTGAACGCTTATCATCTCTTAAATGTGAAGTGTTTTGGAGCACACTAGCTTATAGATTACAGTAATGCTAAAATATTCATACTAAAAGACAAAAGATTTTATGGGCAGTCATTTTTGCTTCATTTTGTTGAATTGGATCATCAAAGGTCAGCAGCAAAGACATTGGTTAAGTATATTAAGTATATTTGTGTAATATAACATAATTATTGCAGGAGGAATACTGAATCTGTTTTCGTGCAAGTGAGATGGGTAAATACAAGCTCACATTTAGTCTAGAAGTACGATGTTCACTTACTCACTGATGTCTCACAACATGGGGACAGGAGAGGCGTCAGTCAATAAATGGGAACTTGTGTTACTTATTTTCAAAAAGTCACTCAGATATTTTGTTGTAAATTTAAATGTTACTTTAAGTTACTTGAAAAAGTAATCTGATTACAAGTTAATCATAATGCATTACCCCTAACACTGTTGCTGGAATTTTGGGAAAAGGAGCTGGAGATGCCGATGGTGCCTGTGACAGATGGTGTTGTTCAGGAATGCTGGTAAACAGCACTTTCACCGGCTCCTTTTCCCACAGTAACACAAACTGAAGAGGTGAGAAAGACAGTTTATTGGGACTAAACTCCCAGTCCCCATTCTGGCTAAGGAAATCCAGGTTCATATAAACTGCACTCACTCCGGCCCAAATGGTGCTCACACCTCTAGAACTCACTCATTTGGCACATTTTAGCAAAACAGTGACACTTGGTAGAACAAATACACTACACTACATAGTCTGCACTACACTTACCTATAGGCTCTTTTGCAAACTTTCAAATACACCAGCAACTTTTATTTCTTTTCACACATATTATTATTACAGGGGCAGATTGATTAATAATGAATTTTTGCGTGGTTCCACAATACTATGTTATGAACTCAAAATCCTTAGTGCATGATTTGTAAACTAATACATTCTGATGTCTGCATCATAATCAGCTCCATAAGTTTGGCTTTGAGTGCTAATCGAATGGAACTAAAGGTGATGTGCACAATTTTTCAATGCTAAAATAATATTTAATGTGGTCCTGCTAGTGCCTAATGAGTTTTATGAGCTGGCAAATTCATATGAATTTGAAATTAAGCTTATGATTTTTAGACAAATACTAAGCATAAAGATCCACCCCTACTCTTAACCACTAGTACACTGAAAAAAATGGTAACCTAAAAATGTGCTCCATGTGGTAAAACTAATTGATTTTATTAAAATATATATATTTTTTATTTAACATTAATGAATCAACCTAAATATATTAGGTTGCACCAACAAAACTAAATATAAGTATAAGAAAAGGTAGAAATAGCTCTTTAACGTCACAATTGCACAAATTCAAACACATTTGCCACCAATTGGCCAAGATGCAAAATAGTAAAGCATTAGAAGAGTTGAAGATTGCACACTGTGAACATAGTAAAATTAGTTAAACAGAGCTGAAAATACTATACGTTTATTTAAACTAAGCTCATGTAAGTGTATCAAAAATATTGACCGTCACAGTGCATTATGTGTAGCCGCTGAGCATACATCAGTTGTACACTCGTTATTGTGGTGCATTGTGGGATAGAATGAGTGCACTCAATAACTTCCACTATGGTTTTGGACACCACTACAAATGGCTGTCCCCTCAAATAGTGCCCCATTTAAAGGTATAAGTGGCGATTTCGGACACAGCCTATATGTTTAGTTCATGTTTACCTCTTTTTCTGTGGCCATGGTTACCACTGTTTGTTACCCTAGTGCTTAATTACCCTTACCTGTCCCTTGTTAGCCCCATGTTTTCTTCTCGTTGGGGGTATTCCAGAAAGCAAGGTTAACTTACCGCCACATATACCCTTAACTCTAGGTTGATTAACCCAAACCTGGCTTACTCGAGGTATGCTGGTTCCAAAAAACGAGTCTGTGAGTAAGTTCAGACAACTCAGAGTAAGTTCCCGGTTAACACACAAGACATTCTCAATAGAGCGACGAATCGATGATTCACCATGGAAACAGATGCTAAGAAAAAGTGCGGCATTCTACTTCCTCTTCTTCTTTTGTTTAATGGCGAGTTACATAACCTACTTAATGCACACTCTGGAGCAGGTTATGTTCAGAGAGTGAGTTGCCATGGTTACTTACATACTCTGAAAGTGACCTCCGTTTTTGGAACCGAAAGTTGAGGTTATCCGCTAACTTACTCTTAAACATACCCGGGTATGTCACATGACCTGCCTGGTGTTGTGTGTCACTTCCAGTTCTGTTTTCTCCCCAAAGTTTAGATTAATTTTTTCACTTGTTTCCATATGCCTGGATTTACTGTTGCCATTTTTGTTAATAAACTTATATTACTGCATTTGGAACATACTCTCCGTTTTTTCTCTGAAACATCCCATTACAGAAGTGTTGTGAAATGTGCAAGCAGTGTAATGTCGCCAAAGACACTTTTTCCCATTGAGCCTGGTTTGCATTTATTAGTTTGCTGAGAGCATTGTAAGTGCATTGTACAAGTACTTTGTAAATAAACATGCATGAAGTTGGCTAGAATGTAGAACTTTGTGCATGATGGGCAGATTTGTACAGATGTAGTTTTGTGTGGAGGGAACATTGCCATTCTTGAGCAGACAGCAAGACACTTTGTCATGTCACTGGTTAATCCCCCTAAAGACACACCTCATGAAACACCTTCAATGTAAGAGCATATATCGGTATCATTGTTACATTAGTTAGTTACATTATCATTGGATCTTGTTCCACAATGTGGACAAATTCCTGGTAGATAATGGCAGACATTATTGTGTTGGACAGTGTCAAATCATGCAGTTTTAACCTTAATCGCATAATAAACTGTTAGAGAAAACAGCAGATATGTTCTATAAGAGCGAGAGCAATTGTCATCCTATAGAAGAGAGCGGTGCATGATAACTGGAGCACTCCAGAGAGGAGGGACCCTAAACAAAGCACCGGTGTCAGACTGATTGCTGTCCTGTCGATGAGTGTGATGGTGACATGTTTAGCAATTCCTCACATATCAACATACAGAGGTATTAAAATAGCTGTAGACACTAATCGCCTTTCAGAGTCAGGACTGAAGGCACCTGCAGACTTTATTCTCATTTTTTTTTTCACCTGATTTTTTCTTGGTTGAGGGGGATGCATAATTTTGCAGAATAGATTTAAATGAATGTGTTAAATGGAGCACAGAGCAGCCGAAAATCAAAATGAAAATATGTAATAATGCATGCGTATTGGAGATGTTAAGAACTAAGTGAATGTCAGGAGGTTAAATTCTGCTGAATTTTTCAGTTGTTCAAGAAAAAATCTCATGGTTTGTTGTTTCCTCCACAAAATTAACAGTTATAAAGAACATTTTATTGTGTGCACCAAAGGCACAGTATTTGACACACAATCCGAATTATTGTATTAGTTAAACAATTATGGGAATGCTAGTGATAAACTCATCTGTATCTAATATGGGAGATTTATATTCGACATTTAAGAATGATTTTCTGATCATTGTTTCCGCCATAACAAGAATAATCTGAGAAGTACAGTCACAAATTGTAAGTATAATCGTGTGTTGGGAAGCTACTTTAAAACTCTAACATACAAGTTGCCCAAAAAGTAGTAAAAATACACTTTTTTTAAGAGTAGTTAGCTAAACTACAAGCTGATTATACATTTTAGCTAACTACACTACACACTGTAAACATTTTTTTAATTTTAACCGTAAAAGACTGTAAAAGTGCTGCAGTAAAAACCTGTTCATTTATCAACAGTAATTTCCTTTATATGGGGAAAACTGTAATCTAACCTTGTATTAATATGGTGGTTGTCAGGATGTTAAAAGTATAAAACAGATTTTAGTAGCAGCATGACCTTGCTAATTCAGCAGAAAAAAAAACTGTTTGTAAATTACAGTTTTAAATTGTAAAATGTACAGGTTGTTTACCTTTTTACTGTATTTTTAAAGAATTACTCTGGCAAAACATAACGGCTATATATATATATATATATATATATATATATATATATATATATATATATATATATATATATATATATATATATATATATATATATATATATATATATATATATATATATATATATATATATTGTTGTTTGTAAATATTGATTTGTAGTGGACAAACTTATATGTGCCTTTAATGCATCCTTGCATGAATAAAAGTATATATATATATATATATATATATATATATATATATATATATATATATATATATATATATATATATATATATATATATATATACACATATACTTTTATTCATGCAAGGATGCATTAAAGGCACAGTATGTAAGTTTGTCCACTACAGGTCGCTTATTCAAAAGCAGGCGTAGCCTGCTGACGCAGTGAATAAGCGTGGAATCGTGGAGTTGTAGTCTTGACTCTTCACCACCACAGCCGATGGAAAGGAATCCGACGGACTCATGCAGAAATCATGTCCATGAATGTTATGTTATATCGTTACGCTGTGCGTTCGCTCAGTGGCTGGTACGAGAGACTTGTTGCACTTTGCAGTAATCTAGATCAATGTTAGAATATCATATTAATATAAAGTGGATGACTTGTGTTGCTTAATGTGTTGCTTAAAATATATTATATGAAGAAGAAAGCTCTCTCTGATTATGCCATGTTAGCAACATGACAAAATAGTGTCTGAGGCATGGTAAAAACATGGTAAATCAAAGAAAACAAGCAATTCAAACAATACAGCTAACCGTGTTAGTGCTATAAAACGATTCGTTTTCTGTTGATAAATGTATATTCAAACAGCCTGTCTAATAAAATACATACTATATTAAAGCATCTTTGGTATTTCTATGGTTTCTACGGAAATCAAGGGTAGTGTGGATATGACATCTTTGACAGGCGATGCAAGGACACGGCCCGTAACACTGGTTAAAGTTGCTGATTTCTCTGGATTTAAACTTTGTTGGAAACATTTGGGATACTGTAAGTACACAAGTCAACAAAATATATAACATTGTTCTAGTGGTTTTGGATAATTTAATACAAAAATCTTACATAGTGTGTCTTTAAATTGATCAAAAGCGACAGTAAAGACATTTACTAAAGATTTATATTTCAAATAAATGCTGATTTTTTTAATTCATCAAAGAATCCTGAAAAAAAAAAAAAAAAAGGATTCAAAAAAATATCAAACAACAATATTATTAGCATTGATAATAATAAGAAATATTTCTTGAGCACCAAATCAGCAAATTAGAAGGATTTCTGAAAGATTAATGTTTCAAATTAGAATGATTTCTGAAAGATGTATCTTTGAACGGTAGCATACATTGAAAATAGTTAGGAATCTTATCTTATTAATCATGTAAATCAGATGTTATAATTCATTTTTTTAATCAGAGTAGTGTTTATTTTGCCCAGAAAAAAGGCTCTCAATCAGTATTGAACAGATACATTCTCAAAACATAGTCTAGGATGATTTTTGAAACAAGCACTAAAATAAATCTTCGCATCTAGTGTTTTCTCACGCTTGCTTCACTACAGCTGAGCTACTGTCACTAATGACAAATGTAGCAAATCCGCTACTTTCAGCTAGTTACTTCCCAAGATTGATAACGACTACTTGAAATCAGTTATTTTGGCTGATTATACACGTAGGGTTAGCATTCAGTCTAATGGTCTGAAGTTCCTCCCTTGCATCTGGTCCAACAATGGCCAAACCCTGACTTTGTGTCTGCAGCAACAAGGTGCGTCGGCTCTGACAGCTCGGATGAAGCCGTTTCCAGCGTTCTCAGAATCATTAGCATTCTACCAATCAACTGAGAGGAGATGCTCCCACACCCCCAGAATCCCAGCGCACCCACAGACACACTGCCATATTGTGCGAAGGAGATCCATCATCATGTGGTAACGGGAATCCCTTAAAATACGCCTCATTCCCGCTCACTCACAGACAGTATTACATAGGAGGTGGGGGTGCTAGGGTCATACTGTCCTGGGAAAGTTAAGTTCTCCATTTAAATCAACAAACGATGTGGCCTTCTGCCGAGTATATGAATGTGCCCGGTGGCAGATGGCAGTGTTTCATACCCATAGACTCCAGCAAACCCTAATCCCCGGGGGATCGCGCATTCCCGGGTCATCAGTTGTTCACATCAAGGAGAAAGAAGGGTAGAGCACGAGAGAGAGAGAGAGAGAGAGAGAGAGAGAGAGAGAGAGAGAGAGAGAGAGAGAGAGAGAGAGAGATATGGGGGAACGCTCACTCTCCCCCTCCCAAAGCCAACAAATTATCTCAGGCCACTTCAGTAGAGACGTAAGCCTGATTGGGTGTCTATCATCTCATTAGTCTGGGGCTACTGGAAAGCCTCATGAATAATGATGCCAGCTAATTATAAAAGACAGATAGAGTGTGTTAGTAGAACTCACTCAAACATGGTTTAAGGAGCTCAGTAGGATCCCTCAACTCATTTAGTTGCCCGACTGTCATTCGCCTGCTGATTTTCTTCATTGTTTGTTTAGGTGGGTGAGTGCAGCACCAGTCCCACGCTCCAGCCATGTGCGTGTGTTTGTACATATCAGCTGCTGCGGGCCAAACAAAGAGGCTCATGTGACTCAGCAGTTGAGGGAATAATGTTCCTCCCCCCTCAGGCTCTATTGCTGAGAGACTTTCTCACACCTCTCCATCTGGACGGGCTTCTTTCGAAATGTCAATCACAGCAGGGACTCCCATTTTTCAGCCAGCTTTGGGGGATGACCCTCTCTGAGAGATTTGGTGAAAAGTCAGGGAGATGATCACGTAGAAGTCGGCTTAACCTCGCCTAGATGTGCAGAAGGTTCATAAAAGTCATTTGACAAAAGGAGCTGTCAATCCTTAGAATTGGCATTCTGTTATACTGTGTTGTAAATAAACAAAAAATAAAACTAAGGGAAATGCACCCATGTGTCTGAGGATAAGCAAGTCAGATTCATATAAAAAGTCCTATCATTTAAAGCATAAACAATCCAAAATAATTCAATAATAAAATGTGACAGCTGTTTTGTGTCTACTAGTGGTTGGTCTAGAATTTTACAAGCACCAACAACAGAAATGAGCAGACGCCCTCCAGTGGTGATGTTGTGGAAACAAGCGTGATGTTTTGTGTTTGAGCGCCCTCTGTCAATAATATCAGGAAGTGACACTTCAGTATGAGTCTCCATTCTTCCCTCATAACTGACTGTGAAGTACAATTATCCTGAACAGCTGAATGGGAAATGAAAGTATGACAATGTCAGGGGTTATATATATATATATATATATATATATATATATATATATATATATATATATATATATATATATAAAATTACAATCAAATATAGCATAACTAATATAAAATACGGACCCACTTTATAACTATTATGTACTAACATTTAAATTAATAATTTGATACAATGCTTTTATTGTATTGTGTTTATCACCTGTCCCTAACTTTACCCTTAAACTTTCCCACACCACCACACCTGTCACTAACCCTACACATAAACTTACCTATACCACCACACCTGTCACTAACCCTACCCATAAACTTACCCACACCACCACACCTGTCCCTAACTTTACCCTTAAACTTACCCACACCACCACACCTGTCCCTAACTTTACCCTTAAACTTACCCACACCACCACACCTGTCCCTAACTTTACCCTTAATCTTACCCACACCACCACACCTGTACCTAACTTTACCCTTGAACTTACCCACACCACCACACCTGTCACTAACCCTACTCATAAACTTACCCACACCATTACACCTGTCCCTAACTTTACCCTTAATCTTACCCACACCACCACACCTGTCCCTAACTTTACCCTTAAACTTACCCACACCACCACACCTGTCCCTAACTTTACCCTTGAACTTACCCACGCCACCACACCTGTCCCTAACTTTACCCATAAACTTACCCACGCCACCACACCTGTCCCTAACTTTACCCTTAAACTTACCCATACCACCACACCTGTCCCTAACTTTACCCTTAATCTTACCCATACCACACCTGTCCCTAACTTTACCCTTAATCTTACCCATACCACCACACCTGTCCCTAACTTTACCCTTAATCTTACCCACACCACCACACCTGTACCTAACTTTACCCTTGAACTTACCCACACCACCACACCTGTCACTAACCCTACTCATAAACTTACCCACACCATTACACCTGTCCCTAACTTTACCCTTAATCTTACCCACACCACCACACCTGTCCCTAACTTTACCCTTAAACTTACCCACACCACCACACCTGTCCCTAACTTTACCCTTGAACTTACCCACGCCACCACACCTGTCCCTAACTTTACCCATAAACTTACCCACGCCACCACACCTGTCCCTAACTTTACCCTTAAACTTACCCATACCACCACACCTGTCCCTAACTTTACCCTTAATCTTACCCATACCACACCTGTCCCTAACTTTACCCTTAATCTTACCCATACCACCACACCTGTCCCTAACTTTACCCTTAATCTTACCCATACCACACCTGTCCCTAACTTTACCCTTAAATTTACCCACACCACCACACCTGTCACTAACCCTACCCATAAACTTACCCACACCACCACACCTGTCCCTAACTTTACCCTTAATCTTACCCACACCGCCACACCTGTCCCTAACTTTACCCTTAATCTTACCCATACCACCACACCTGTCCCTAACCCTACCCTTAAACTTACCCACACCACCACAACTGTCACTAACCCTACTCATAAACTTACCCACACCATTACACCTGTCCCTAACTTTACCCTTAATCTTACCCACACCACCACACCTGTCCCTAACTTTACCCTTAATCTTACCCACACCACCACACCTGTCCCTAACCCTACCCTTAAACTTACCCACACCACCACACCTGTCCCTAACTTTACCCTTAAACTTACCCACACCACCACACCTGTCCCTAACTTTACCCTTGAACTTACCCACACCACCACAACTGTCACTAACCCTACTCATAAACTTACCCACACCATTACACCTGTCCCTAACTTTACCCTTAATCTTACCCACACCACCACACCTGTCCCTAACTTTACCCTTAATCTTACCCACACCACCACACCTGTCCCTAACTTTACCCTTAATCTTACCCACACCATTACACCTGTCCCTAACTTTACCCTTAATCTTACCCACACCACCACACCACCACACCTGTCCCTAACTTTACCCTTGAACTTACCCACGCCACCACACCTGTCCCTAACTTTACCCATAAACTTACCCACGCCACCACACCTGTACCTAACTTTACCCTTGAACTTACCCACACCACCACAACTGTCACTAACCCTACTCATAAACTTACCCACACCACCACACCTGTCCCTAACTTTACCCTTAATCTTACCCACACCGCCACACCTGTCCCTAACTTTACCCTTAATCTTACCCACACCACCACACCTGTCCCTAACCCTACCCTTAAACTTACCCACACCACCACACCTGTCCCTAACTTTACCCTTGAATTTACCCACGCCACCACACCTGTCCCTAACTTTACCCTTAATCTTACCCACACCACCACACCTGTACCTAACTTTACCCTTGAACTTACCCACACCACCACAACTGTCACTAACCCTACTCATAAACTTACCCACACCATTACACCTGTCCCTAACTTTACCCTTAATCTTACCCACACCACCACACCTGTCCCTAACTTTACCCTTAATCTTACCCACACCACCACACCTGTCCCTAACTTTACCCTTAATCTTACCCACACCATTACACCTGTCCCTAACTTTACCCTTAATCTTACCCACACCACCACACCTGTCCCTAACTTTACCCTTGAACTTACCCACGCCACCACACCTGTCCCTAACTTTACCCATAAACTTACCCACGCCACCACACCTGTCCCTAACTTTACCCTTAAACTTACCCACGCTGCCACACCTGTCCCTAACTTTACCCTTAAACTTACCCACACCGCCACACCTGTCCCTAACTTTACCCTTGAACTTACCCACACCGCCACACCTGTCCCTAACTTTACCCTTGAACTTACCCACACCACCACACCTGTCACTAACCCTACTCATAAACTTACCCACACCATTACACCTGTCCCTAACTTTACCCTTAATCTTACCCACACCACCACACCTGTCCCTAACTTTACCCTTAATCTTACCCACACCATTACACCTGTCTCTAACTTTACCCTTAATCTTACCCACACCACCACACCTGTCCCTAACTTTACCCTTAATCTTACCCACGCCACCACACCTGTCCCTAACTTTACCCTTGAATTTACCCACACCGCCACCCCTGTCCCTAACTTTACCCTTGAACTTACCCACACCGTCACACCTGTCCCTAACTTTACCCTTAAACTTACCCACACCGCCACACCTGTCCCTAACTTTACCCTTAAACTTACCCACACCGCCACACCCGTCCCTAACTTTACCCTTGAACTTACCCACACCGCCACACCTGTCCCTAACTTTACCCTTAAACTTACCCACACCACCACACCTGTCCCTAACTTTACCCGTATCCCACCTCAATATTAGCGAACGTGTTTTGTAATACAATATGAACACGATAAGTACGTAGTATTTATTTTTTATGTTAGTACATAGTAGTTAAGGCCACCTAATATAAAGTGGGGCCTAAAATACTTCAAAAATCATTCTAAAATCATGCTTATTTTCTTAAATCTAGACTTTGACGTTATTTGGTTACTGTAATTTTGTATTTTAATTTCTTACATTTTCAAATTCATTAAACCCTAAATTAAATTTAGATTTTGATTGTGATGTTTGTCTTTTTTTATCAACTGTAGGGCCCAAATGTCTGATATCACATTGAAAATCTGTGATTTATTTTACATTTGCACATAAACAAACATTATAAACAAAGTTAAATGATGTACCGTCACAGATCAGCCAGACTCTCTCACCTCCCTCACGCAACGATCACAAACCCCGAGTTCTAATCACCCGCACCTGTCTCCAATCGCCTCATCACCACTCACCATAACACCAGCACTCACCTTCAGTCAGCATCTGTCCTCGAACTATGAATGACCCACTTACCTGTTCTCAAGCTTCCAATGTGTTCTCTAGAATCCTAACGACTCCTTCCTACGTGTTGGTTACTTTCCTCGCTTCAAGTATCCCAGCCACTGTCTATTCCAGTTCTCCCACGGCCGTAAGACTCATCCAAATCTCCACTCATCACATATTCACTGTGCACTGCCCTGAGTTCCCAAATAAAGTCTTGTTGTGTTCAGTATTAACCTTGTCCAGTGGTTTGTTTCATGTGTTTTGGAACATATCCTGACATGTACATTAAACAAGGGATTTGCTTTTAGATAAACTCCATGCTATTGCCCTTTCTGAAAATGCAGTTTTATGGTTCAATTCATACCTGCATAATAGAAATTGATGTGTATAAATCTGATATTTTTTTTTTTACAAAAAAAAAAAAAGTGTGCCCCAGGGTTCAACACTGGGACTACTTATCTTTTCTATTTATGTAAATAACTTAACATCATTTTTAATGGCTGCTGTGTTTAACTCTATGCTGATGACACTGTCTATATACATTGATATCTGGGGGGTATTCCAGAAAGCAGGTTATGTGACATACCCGGGTTATTTTTTTTTTTGCGCCGTCATGTTTCTATGGTAGCCCTAAATGGACAAACTACTTTACAGAGCGCTAGTCACTCTCTGCTGTCTCTGAAAACAAAATCTTTGTCCTGTGTCGGCCACCGTAGCTTCTCTATGTGCTCCAAAAGGAAGGGGTGAGCGATTGCAATTCACAATCTCACCGCTATAGATGCCTATTTACACACTGCACCTTTAAAATACCCTGAGGCTCTATTATTAATTATTTTATGTACCATTTTGAGTTTCAGGAAGGCTAAACGATAGGCTAACATCCATTTAGCCGAAAGTGTCTATTATCCACATAAGTAAAACAATGAAATCCTAAAACTATTCTCAACAGTTTATTTTGTAACTTTGCCATCCACATGCTGGATAAATCGTCCATCCATGAACTTCATGCATACTCAAGATGACTTTGTACTAGGCCTGCAGCAAGTATACCTTTAAACTTTCGTTAAATCAAAAACGCATATCTAGCTATAAATTTAATTCTAGCATTAACTTTTCCCAAAACTTTCCAGGCCATGCTTACACCACTTAAATTATTATCCAGAACACAACCAAGATAATTGGCCGATGTTCTATTTACAAGTACACAATCAACTTTGACTACCAAACCTTCTGTAACTTACATTTAGACCCAAAGAGAATAGATTCTGTTTTACCCAGATGTAATAAAAGCTTATTTTCAGACAGCCAGTCATTGACCTTAACAAGCTCTTCACCTAACTCTTCACCTTCTCCTTATCTGAAATTTTCCAGTCATTTTAGCTGTATAAAAACATTATATTCTATTATGCTGCAGTATACTGCAGATTGGTATTTGATATAATATTATTTTAATTTATTATCATAATTATAAATATGGCTTGTAGTGCAAATAGTTCTACTGTTTACTGCTCTTTGTTATTCATCTATTATTTACCTATAGCAGCTAATAAATAAGAAGTCTCATAATTGTATCTGGAGATCCATTATGCTGCTGTTTATGTATTACTGGCCATTTTGTGGTGTAATGCTTTCATTAATGTCTGTTGTTTGTGTGTGTGTGTGTGTGTGTGTGTTTGTTTGTTGATGCACTGATAATTGTATTTCTTTATTGTTATGTAGTGATTGTGATATATGTTGGGACCCTTTGAAAAATATCTCCAGGGTTTATCCTAATAAATAAATTCTCACAAAATATTTAAGATTCTGCACTATTTCTAGGTCGGTAAACAAATTGTACACTGAATGAAAATCTGTTCTTTTACGTGTTTTTTGCAGACAATGAGGAAATAAATCAATTAATGCCAAATGTCAATGAATTAGTGCCCTAACTACACTACTATGATGAAAACATCTTTCTCCATCAATGGCCATTCAGAAGTACCATGTATTCTGATTTATGTCTATGCAGCATATGAATGACAATTATTTCATTATATTGTTGAGACACTTTTTGTATGCTAAAAGTGATACAATAAATTATTTCTTCACCTTGAGGTGTATGTCTGTGTCTGGAGCACCCCCAACAGTGCACATTTTTAAGACTAATATGGCAATTGAGACGTTCATGCAGAGGTGAGGCACATTAGCCTGACAAGCCAGACCCACATCACTTGAGATGTTGGGTCTGGGAACATATTCGAGGGTCCGAGGGGTGGGATAAATGGTTGTCTTTCAAACTCCCTCTGCACGCAATAGGATAGCGCTACAACCAACCAGAGCAACGAAGAAGGTGAAGCGGAGCTAGCTGATAGATTAAACTTTTACTGTATCCGGTCAGCAAAACTCACATCTTCCTTTTTTGCCTTTCTTTGTTCTTTTCTCAAAGAAAAATTTAACTCTGAGTCTTCCAGAATTGCAGCCAAAGGCAATTCGAAAGGCCGCCGTTCGCCAGCTTCTTTGTTTTCAAGTAGCACGCGGAACCGTCACAACTCTGCCGTCATTATGTTAAGCCCGCCCACCGACTCTATACACGATGTGATTTGCCTGACCAGAGTTTGGTTTCTCCAGCTTGTAAGCCAACGGAGAGTTGCTAGACGCAAATTATTTTTGCTGCTGCTAGGGTGCGTCTAGATTTCTAGGCTAGAGGCCCATTTTTTGCATTAATAATACATTTTCCTTTAAAGAACTCATCCAATCAGAATTGGAGTTTTGTGACTTTTAGCGTATGTTAGGCTTGAAGTTAAAGTCAGCATGAAATGGAAGTGATAGTTTTTTGTTCCCTATTGTGTATATCTGAGTGAAACGGCTTCTCAAACAAGACCCAACATCTTTGGTTACCCATCGTAACGCTGGTTCCCTGAGAGGAGTCAGTAGCTGACACTATGGGGAAACCTTCTTTTTCCTACTGAAGCCCTATTGAATGGCACTGTGCACATCGCACCGCTGCTAGCGTCATTGCATCAGAATCTTTTAACCGTAGGCAACTTACATTCCCTCCTCTCAGGAAACCAGGTATACGTTCCCTTTCGAGGTCGGTTCACTCACCATTGCAGCTGACACTATGGGGATCATATATAACATCATGCCTAGTTGCTAGCGAAGTCTAACTCAGTTGAAGTGGAACAAAGACCAATAAAAACGTTATGTCAGCTTATGCCATGGCGACGGTTATAACATATACACTATAACATGGTAAAAAAAAACATACATACCAGACAGTGAATATAAGTGTCTGCATCTGACAGTTCCTCCAAGCCACCGCTGTGGGAATGACGTCAGACAATGGGCGGAAATAAGGTCACGCCAGCACCTCCGCCCTCACAGACCTTGAGACCTTTACATTTTTCTGTGAGATGGACAAATTTGGACAAGTTTCTGAAATTAGTGAGGGTTCTCCAGTAAAGTGCAGATGTAACGTTAATGTGTAAGCAACAGCGCCACCATAACAACAATACAGCAAGACATTTAAGATCATTTAATTACAAGTCATTACTTTTACAATTCAAATGGAATTTAAAAAAATATACTGATGCAAATATTTTGACGCAATCTTACAACGTTCCATTACAGTTTTTCCAATTGCTAACACACTAAAATGACATGCACAGCACAATTATTTAAACTGACACACAGAGAGCAAAACCTCTACTCAAGTCTCCTAAAGTCTAAACAAATTTTCTGCTTTACACACACACTTTTTAAATGCACTGAACACGGTTCTCTGCATAAGACACAACAGTCTGACAAAGTCACGTTTGCCATTTCAAAACACTGCCATTCATAATGACACTACATGAGCTAATTGGCCAATACATGTGCCACCTGGCCAAACCTCATTGGATAACTGTTAACACTTTAATCAGGATAAAAGCACTATGAAAAGACCACAGAGGCCTGTTGCACAAAGCTGGTTTCAGTTGCTACCCAGGTAAGTTCGAGATTAGTTTGAGCAAACTCTTGTTTTTCGGGCTCAAGAAAGTGAATTGGTTTTTAGCAGTGACTTACACTACATGGCTAACCTTCTCTGGAGCAGGTTTTATTCTGGGTTAGAGATCGTAAACCCAAACTGGACCAATCAGCTGCAAGTAAAACCCACACCCCCTGTATCTCTCATTCCAAATTAAAGCAAATTAAACCTTTTTATAGCTGGTCTTTTGTTGCTAATTATTTATTATATTATAATTACTTTTAATTCATATAATATATTCATATAATTATTATATTAATTGACAAGTAGCCTAATATAAATATAATAAATGCATTCATAATTCTTTTAAACAATGTGTATTCATTTGAGCTCTTTGTGAACCTATAATTATTAGGCATATTTCTTTGATTCACATCATGCATTGATATAGTCAGATATTCTTTCAGCTGCCTTCTCAAACTGTCGCTGCAGCAGCAGTGTTTATTCCTGCTTTGTAAACGCATTTAATTTCATGATAATTTTCAAAACAATCTCTCAATCTTCAGAAGAGAAGCGACTCAAACGGACCCTGTGATTGGCTGTTTGCCGCAAGTGTCACACTTTCAGGTACACGCGCTTTTAATCGCAAACTCTGGATTAAACCTGAGTTGACAGAGAACGTTTATACCAAGCTACGAGAGACCACTGAACATGATCTAAACCACGCTGGATTTATCAACTCTAAAGGTACTCTGAAACTCAGAGTTTGTTCAGCTAGCTTCATGCAACAGGCCTCAGATGAGAACTTTTTTTTTTTTTTTTTTTTTTTTTTTTTTTTTTTTTTTTTTTTTTACACAACAACAATGGAAGGCGTTGTAGGAAGATGAAGATGAAGAGGAAGAGGGAGGATGGAACTTTCTTTTTCAGTTTACTGTTTTTTGTTTTTTTTTGTGCAGTCCAATGTAAATATATCTGCTGTGCATATGTTGCACTGACTTATGCTGTTGAAACATTTCAATGCAACACATGCACATGTATCTGCAAATATTTCTGTGCATGTGAACAATCTGAAGAACATTGTTACATTTTAGTATTATGGCAAAGCATACTAAAAATAAGAGTGCTTTTCATTATGCCCAACGGTGTGTAGTTTGTTAGACAAAAATCTGGTAATATGAATGAAGTGTGTGCCATTTCGTGCAAAGATTTTTTTTTTTTTTTTTTTTTTTTTTTTTTTTTTTTTTTTTATAATGCTATATGTAGTTTTGGTTGCATTGCTTCATTTTGCAAGATATGAGGTATTTTGCAGTTTGGATGCGTGGTTTTGTGAATTGTGTATTTCATCAAGTATTTTGATGAAACCGCAGCCTAGTTTGCAGAACTGAGTGTTAGCAATTGCAAAAAAAAAAAAAACTGTAAAATCAGTAACGTCGCTTATACACTGCATAATGAATCTCTTACATCGTGTCTTTTAATGAGAGGATTCGCGAATGTGAGCAGAACTCAGCACTTTAAACAAAAACTGTTACATGTATGCCCTGTATTGTTTTGATTTAGTCTCTGTTACTTTCCCCAGTTTGGTTAATTAGTCATTTCAGTCACCTGTGCCTCATCCATCACCTGCTCCTCGTTATCATTTACCCAGTGTATTTAGTCCTCAGTTTCCCCTCAGTGTTTGTCTGTTGATGTTCCTGTAAACTGGTGTTTCTGAGTGGGCCCTGTGAGTTTTATTAAAAGTTCCTGTTCCAAGTTCTCCTTTGCCTTCATGCGATTCATCTATGCTAGTGCTGTATTCACATTTGTGGAGTGGGTACTGGTAAATAACCACTCGCCATTTACCATCGGCCCCACTGAGGAGGACAACGTTACCAGTCCCACTCCACCACTGCCAGAGACCAGCCAACCACCACCAGAGAGCGACGCAACAGAGAAGTTGCACGAGCCCACCGCAGACCGTGAGCACCAGCCACCTGCGAGAGATGAGCCTGTACGGAGGACAAGGACGGAGTGCGTCACTGCATCGGAGCCCGGACCACGAGCAAGGTCTGATCAGGTGTGTGAGCCGGCAAGGCCGTACATCTCTGAGGGAGTGCTTGAGGGCTGGGAGGAAAGTCCTGCCCACAACACCACCGCTGTGGCAACACTGACTGAGATCACTGGCAGCTATATTGAGGTTATTCCTAGTCCCCCTGTTTCTCCAGTGTCTTCTATCTCTGAATTCCCACCCAGCCTCCCTCTCCCACCTCCTGTCAAGCTATTCTTCAGTCCTCCCTTCACTGCTGTCCTTCCACCCCTCTGCTCCGCCCGCACGCTGCGTGGACCTGCAGAGTGTCTTCAGGCCACCAGCTCTCTGGCACTGAGGTTCCCTTGTCTCCACTTCCAGCCTCTGTGCCCCCTGCTCTGCCTCGGCCCGTCGACTCTTCGGCGCCCACCCCTGGCTCCTCCCTCGGCTCCACCGGAAACCAGCGGCCAGATGGCTTCTCCGGGCTGCCTCGTCTCTCCGGCTCCGCCTTGGTCAGTCGTCGACCTGCCTTCACCTGTGGCTTCATCTGGCTCCGCCTTCCCTTCAGCTCTGCCTTTGTCCTCGGTCCACCGGTTCAGCCACTGCCCTCTGGTTCCCCGCTTCCACCTCGGGTGCTCGTTGATGCGGTGCCACCTCAGTTTCCTGGACCATCAGTGTCGCGGGGGCTCATTGGCTTCATCTGGGTCTCCAGCAGTTGCTGCTTCTCTGTTGGTCATCCCCAGGGTGTTGTCTGCCTCCAAGTTGACTCCTCCATGGCTCCTCCCACTGTCGACTCTGCCCTGGGTGGGGCCTCATCCTGGCTGGTCTCTACCATCTGGCTCCTGCTCCTGGCTTCCCTCTGGCTCCTCCCTTTCCATGTTTCCCCTTGGACTCCGTTTCCCTCCCCAGACTGTTTGTTTCCTTTTGCTCTGCCCCCTCCCTCCTCAGTTCTTGTTTTCGGTGCAAGGACGCGCCTTTCCAGGAGGGGCCGATTTGTTACTTGTGTGTTTTGATTTAGTCTGTTACTGGTTTCCCCAGTTTGGTTAATTAGTCATTTCAGTCACCTGTGCCTCATCCATCACCTGCTCCTTGTTCTCACTTACCCAGTGTATTTAGTCCTCAGTTTCCCCTCAGTGTTTGTCCGTTGATTTTCCTGTAAACTGGCGTTTCTGAGTGTTCCCTGTGAGTTTTATTAAAAGTTCCAAGTTTGCCTTTGTGAGCTTTATCTACACTAGTGCTGTAACAGGCTTTTTTTTTTTTTTTTTTTTTTTTTCTTTCAATTGCTAACACACAGTTTTGCAAACTATGCTGTGGTTTTATCAAAATGCTTAACACAATTCACAAAACCACACACCCAAACTATACAATACCTCATATTTTGCAAAATGAAGCACTGCAACCAAAACTACATATAGCATTATCCAAATCAAACTTTTGCACGCAATGGCATGCACTTCATATTACCAAATTTGTCTAACTAATTACACACCGTTGGGCATAATGAAAAGCACTCGCATCTTTAGTATGCTTTGCCATAATACTAAAATATGTAACGATGTTGTTCACATGCACAGAAATATTTGCAGATACACATGCTGTTTTTTTTTTTTTTTTTTCACCAAACAAGTCAGTGCAACATATGCACAGCAGATATATTTACAGTGAACTGAACAAAAATATGCTCACAAAAAAACAGTAAACTGAAAAAGAAACTTGCACCCTCTCCCTGCAACATCTTCTGTTGAGATTCTCACCTGTGGTCTTTTCATAGTGCTTTCATCCAGATTAAAGTGTTAACAGTTAACCAATGAGGTTTTTGGCCAGGTGGCACATAGTGTAATTTTTAATGGCAGTGTTTTGAAATGTCAAACATGTGACTTTGTCAGATTGTTGTCTTATACAGATAACCGTGTTCAGTGCATTTAAAAAGCGGTATGTAAAAGTGCATGTGTGTAAAGCAGAAAATGTGTTTAGACTTTAGGAGACTTGAGTAGAGGTTTTGCTCCCTGTGAGTTTAGATAATTGTGCTGTGCATGGCATTTTAGTGTGTTAGCAATTGGAAAAAACTGTAAACACCTGTGATTGGCCATTGTGTTCAAGAGATCAACAAACATGTCTGTGATTGGTCACATTTCTTACCACTGTAAAAACGCTGTAAATGGGCATATTTCAGGTTCTCCAGAGAGCAAACTCAAAAACGCAATGGAGTGTTTGCCAACTGTTTCGCAATAATATTATATTATTACAATATCAACTGAGGGGTGGTCTTGCATTTGTTTCAGGGTGCTTGTATGTAAATTTGACTTTATGATGTTCTTTTTTTCTCAAAAAATCGTATTGTATTTTATTCTTATATTTTTTTTCATCCACTTTGCTTGACAAGACTTCAGTAAAGCTAAATAAAAATACAGCCTAAATAAATTAAGAGTTTCGGTAACGTTCTCATTTTAATTGTATATGGTCAACAGTAATTTTTACACACATTTTTCCGTTCTTACTTTGACCCAGGGAGGACGTTTTTTTGAAGGCCATCACATACTTCCCTACTCTGTAATAAGTGAAAAACAGTAAGTGGTCTGAATTCAAAAGATGTCTGAATTCACAGTACTCATAAAAGAGTCAGCAAAAAGTACCTGAATGACCTACTGCTTCTGGTGAGATTCTGAAGTGTGCAAACGATGGACACTTTACTAATCCATGAACCCATGAGTTTTTAAATGGGTTTTTGTTTAAACGGCTGAAATAAGGTCATTGGTCATTCTACGACATACACCGATCAGGCATAACATTGTGACCACTGACAGGATAACACTGATTATCTTTTCATCACAGCCTAAGCATTGTTGCAGGCCATGTACACCCTTTCATGGAAACGGTATTCCCTGGTGGCTGTGGTCTCTTTCAGCAGGATAATGTGCCAGATACCACAGCACACCTTCAGGGGTCTAGTGGAGTCCATGTTTCAACGGGTCAGGGCTGTTTTGGCAGCAAAATGTGACCAACACAATATTAGGTCATAATATTATGCCTGATCGGTGTAAAATACATCATACTCTCCTCTTGCAAGTTGCGTTTTTTTTAATTTTTTTATTACTTGTCTTGAAAAAGGCGGTTGCTAACAAGTGGATAACTGGGACTACAAAGATTATCATTAAACGTCATCATGAACAGGAAAACTCATCTCACTAGTCTGCTTTCATTGTATTTATAATCATGCTCTTCCAAGCTATTTTAACTCAAACTTTCAGGGAAAATGTTTTAAATAAAGACTAAAAGATTTGTCGGAAACTTAGCGATGGTAATGTTATCATGCAACATTATAGTGTATAGTGAAGTTCACTTATAGCCTACTTAGCTTTTAACTTCTGCCAATTGTATTTAGGCTTCAAAATTCATAAAAGTTGTTAATTTTTCTAGAAGGAAGTGAAGACATGTCATCCATCTTTCTTTCTTTTTGCAGTCTAGTAAACGTCATCAGAGAAGAGAAGAGAAGAGAAGAGAAGAGAAGAGAAGAGAAGAGAAGAGAAGAGAAGAGAAGAGAAGAGAAGAGAAGAGAAGAAGAGAAGAGAAGAGAAGAGAAGAGAAGAGAAGAGGCTGTTATTCTTATTAAAGATTATAAGGGCACATGAATTCTAAAAAATAATGAAGAGCCTGGATAAATCATTTATAATAAATACTGCAATAGGCCTATTCCATGAAAATAAGTTTTGTCAATTTTGATTTCATGGTGACCTTAAAGGTGCAGTGTGTAAATGTTAGCGGCATCTAGCGGTGAGGTCCATCCACCGATCACCCCTCCCTCTCTGAGCACATAGAGAAGCTACGGTGGCCGACACAGGACAAAGATGTCGTTGTCTGAGACAGCAGAGAGTAGCTAGCGCTCTGTAGAGAAGTTTGTCCGTTTAGGGCTACTGTAGAAACATGACGGCGCAAAATGGCGACTTCACTGTAAGGGGACCCGTGGTGTGTGTAGAAGTTTGCCTCATTCTAAGGTAATAAAAACCCAACGGTTCATTATGTGAGGTCTTTATACACATGTATATTATATTCAGTGGCGTAACTTTGTATTAAAAAGTGGGTAGGACAGGAATGGGGGGTGGGGGGTTTTAATACAATGATATGTACAATAACGACTGCAGAAAAAATAACATTACAATGTCCAGAAATCAGATTCAATAGTTTAATTTATCGACACAGAAGTCATGTTTAACGTGATTGTTTCATCCTTACATCTACTTTAGCTTAATGTAAGTGATGTGATAAATGTGTAGATTAGCAGAAAATGCTTGTGGTCTATAGTGGTAGAGTTTTGGTTAAGCGCGTCAGAGGTTCTGAATTCTAATCCGCCCCTCATATAGTTTTTATTTTTTTCTCATTAAAACTAAATGTGTTCATCAGTGATTCTATATCAAGAGCAGGGACACGTTCGTGTGCATTTTGTTTTGTGATTTCACCAGAACGAATAGAGAGTCTCCGCAATGGCGTTAAGCGATAGATTGAATCGCTTGTCTGTGTGAAGACTGTGAACGAACATAGAGAGAGAACTGATAACAGAGGCAACGAGCACTTTCAAAAACAATGCTTCTCCTCTTATTTAACACAAACAAACAAATTGCTAATCAAATGGAGATGTTTCTATTTATTAGGTACATCCGTGCTGCGAGGTGTTTCAAAAAGTGGTAGGGACATGTCCTACTCGTCCCACCCACAAATTACACCTATGATTATTTACATTTATGCATTTGGCAGACGCTTTTATCCAAAGCGCCTTACATAGCATTCAAGGTACACATTTTTACATTTTTGTCAGTTCTTGCTTTCCCTGGGAATCGAACCCATGACCTTGGCGTTGCTAGCGCCACACTCTTATTGTTTGAGCTACAGGAAAGCTGCATATATTGCATTTCTGTCAATAGATCCTCATAAATACTACAAACTGCACCTTTAAAGGGTCATGAAAACCTAAACCACATTTTCTGAGATTAATTCATGACAGCACGCGTTTAATTATTCATGACAGTGTAACCCCTCCTGTTCGAACCACCCCGCTCTAAGCGGGACTCGAACTCGGGTCCTTCGGATGAGAGTTGGACGCTCTAACAAGGAGGTTAAAGGCTGCAACCTCTAGCGTCAGTCGCTAGAGCGTCTCTTGAGATCAGAGGAGTGAGGTTTACTCGCACAGCGACTACTGGCTGGCCTCCGTTACACTCACCCCCCTAAACCTCACTCCCATCCGGGTCACGGCACCAATGTAACCCCTCCTGTTCGAACCGCCCCGCTCTAAGCGGGACTCGAACTCGGGTCCACCAGATGAGAGTCGGACGCTCTACAAGGAGGCTAAAGGCTGAGATATATGAGATCAGAGGAGTGAGGTTTACTTGCACAGCAACTACTGGCTGGCCTCCGTTACAACAGCACGCATTGATTTTCCTCTGACTGGTGCTTCAAACAGTGAGATCGCATACAGTAAGTGAGAGATGCATCAAAAACGAGTGTTTTTTCCGCTTACAAATCCATGTGTATATTGTATTGTGTGTAACTTAATGGTCATTTGCAAATGATCAATTGGGGGCATTTGTGGGAAGCTTTGATGCTTTTAATGAGAGCGAAACAAAATAGTCTGAATCAGAAGCCGTTGATGTGCTGTCTGTCAGTCTCCCCTCGCCCCCCTCCACTCCGCCGCTAAACCACGCCCACTTTTATAGCATTTTTCAAAACTGTGGTGAGAACTGATGGGGGTTTCATGGCCCTTTAATGAAAAAAAAAAAACTGTGACTACAAATTAGTCAATAAATCTAAACGAGGGATGATATTGGTGTTTTTGTCAAGCTTTTGCCAGGCTTCTCAATACATATGAGAAACATTATATTTGGAGATTTTGACTCAGACCCCACAAAAGAAAATATCTGTATTGTTATTAATTTCATTATTTTCCTAAGCAAATTTTACATTCACAAATGCAAATTTTCAAAAAAGGGGAAAAAAAAGTCTTCTCTGTCTTCAAGAAATTGAAAACTATCTAAACGTACTCTGCTTTTGAAATCTCTTCATGAGATCATTTTTTATAACGGCCCTCTTATTTTTATTTTATTTATTTTTATTAATTTTTGCTGTTGGTTATGTGGTTGACATTATGTGCTGTATGCTTCTTTTTCTGTATGTTCCCGTTATATATATATAAAACAAATCTAAACAAATCTTTTTAGATAGCGATTCAGAAGATTCGATTCACTACGATGAATCAAAATTCCCACGCGCATGCGCGAACTCACAGCGCGCAGGCTTCCCCTTCCGGTGTGCCTAAAGTCCGCCCTCTGTGAAATGGGTTTGCTGGTGGACTGTTGATTATGTTGACTCACACGTGTTAGGGGCTTTTCTGTGTTTTAAAAGAGACTCAAATCGAATCAACATTTATCCCCCTTCGTGTTTAATGTGAGTTCCGTCAGTTTTGGACAGACTTCTCCGGACTCCTCGTTGATCCGTGACTGCTCATTTAGAAACTCCAGCAGCATCACCAGCGTTAGCAGCCCGACAGCTAGCAGCAGTAGCAGGGTAACACACCGGTTCACTCTCACCTAACGGTCGCTGCACACTGAAATGTGACAAGTACCTAGTTCGCGCAGACGTATTGCATTATTTGGAGTCAGCAAACCGGAATTTCTTTTATATCACGAGCCTTTCTTTCACTATACCTCATTACACACATCATGGGGGCTTACTTGTCTCAACCAAACACGGAGAAGAGCACAGGCAACGGCGGGAATAAGAGCATGACCTACGGGTATGCGGCCATGCAGGGCTGGCGAGTGTCTATGGAGGTAAAACACACACTTTTCAGCGTTTCATTCACTTTGCTGCTAACGCTATGTGGATTTGCTAATGCTATCTGAAAGGAGATATAAGAGAATGGCCCTTACCGGGTGTAATTGGATGTTTATGCTTTAAATGATGGCTGTAGCTGTTCTGTGTGTGTGTGTGTGTGTGTGTGTGTGTTTTGTTATCTGTCCCAGGAGAGACGTGCGCGGATTTTGGCGCCAGTGAGATCATGGTGACTCCCGCCTCGGGCTCCTTTCTAACGGCTTGTTTTGTTTCCTAGGACGCGCACAACTGCATCCCAGAGTTAGATGATGAAACCGCTATGTTTGCGGTCTATGATGGGCATGGAGGTAAGCTGGTAACATGCACAACCTGTGTGAGACATTTTTAAAGGGTGCGTTTACTCAAATCGCCCTTAAAGTCGTTCCAGTCACTTATTATTATTTTTTTTTTTACTTTGAACCACAACTGTTCTTTCAGCTTTGTTCCATAAGCCATATTCATTGTAATCATGTCCTTTAAGCTCCAAAAAGCACCGTAAAAATAGTCCATATGTGCATGTTTTGTGCAAGAAGACTTGAAGGGTTGGGCTGCATCCGAAAATCACATGCTTTCCTACTATGTAGTGGCTGAAAAACAGTATGACACGAGTTCTCATAAGAGTAAGCAAAAAGTACCCCGGGTGATCATCTACTTCCGGCGAGATTCTGAAGTGCAGGATGGACGCTTTACTATCCCATGAGGCCACGGCACAGGATTTGTGAGTGGAAGTCATCCGTTTCAGATTGCTTTTTCACACCCTGTTCTGGGTTTCTCCGAAGCGGAAGTCGTCATAGTTGTGTGAGCATTAAAGGGTTAGTTCACTTTAAAATGAAAATTACTCCATGATTTACTCTCCCTCACGCCATCCTAGGTGTACATTACTTTCTTCTTTCTGATGATCACAGTCAGAGTTCTATTAGTAAATATCCTGATGTTTCCAAGCTTTGTAAACCGGGTTCCCACTCGTCCTGGAAAACGCATGGAATTGTATCTTTTTAAAGTTAATCAAAAAGTTTATTACTGGCCCAAAACAATTCCCGTTGGTTGCAGAAAGGGCAGTGTTCAGGAATGCTTTCAGGAGTTTTGACGCGTGAGTAGTTGATATTCCCTTGGTATTGACACTGGAGAACAGTTTGTCACAATGTATGATTAAGAGCTCATATTAAAAACAACTGATTTTTATAGTCAAGTCATGGCAGTAAACTATGGAAGTTTGTTTCTGCCACTGAATAAAATAAAGGTAATTGCAACTTTGTCTCACAATTCTGAATTTCTTTTGCAATTGCAAGTTATAAAGTCAGAACTGCGTTATATAAACTCACAATTGTGTGCTGTAGTCAATTCAATTGTCTAATTGTTTAATTGTCTTAATTGTGAGTTTATATCTTGCAATTCTTGCTACTATTCTCAGAACTGAGAAACTTGCAATCGCGAGTTATAAACTCCAATTCTGAGAGGAAAAAGCCCTTATTTTTATTTTATCTCACAATTCTGACTTTATAACTCGCAGTTACCTTTATCTTTTATTCTGTGGCGTAAACAAGCTTTCATGGTCATGTATGATTGAGAGCTCATATAAACAAATTTTATAGTCAGGGCAATAAACTGTATGCCTTTTAAAGAGCCATATATTACTTTAGGGTGTGATCCTTTTATTCTCGCTGTAGTAAAATGTAAAATGATCGCTGAAAAAGAGTGAGAACCCTGATAATGGCAGTGAACGGGGCTCACGAATTTGAAGCTCAAAGCACATCCATCCATCCATACTCCACATGGCTCTGGGTGGGTAAATAAAAGCCTTCTGAAGCAAATCGATGGGTTTTTGTAAGAAAAATGTCCGTGTTTATAACTTTATGAAGTAAAATATCAAGCTTCTGGTGGACCGGATTCAACTTATGAAAAAAGTAACGTCTCTCGCAGTCCAAAGCGCTTGCGTCGAGTCAGTTACGCTTCCCCTGGAGCCATGTGGAGTACGTTTATGATGGATG
The DNA here is from genome assembly GCA_018749465.1 of Paracanthobrama guichenoti. NCBI lineage: Eukaryota > Metazoa > Chordata > Actinopteri > Cypriniformes > Gobionidae > Paracanthobrama > Paracanthobrama guichenoti. The sequence continues at coordinate 12,722,030 of CM031955.1, forward strand.
GATGGATGTTTTTTTTTTTTTTTTATAAAGCTTCAGACTCAAAGGACCCGGTCACTGCTATTTTATAAAGCTTGGAGGCATCAGGATATTTATTAAAATAACTGCGATTGTGATCATCAGAAAGAAAGTCAAATTACACATAGGATGGCTTGAGGGAGAATAAATCATGGGGTTAATTTATGGGTGAGCTAATGCTTTAAATATATTTTTAGTGTTCCCATTTGCTCAAATAGCAAAAGGAAAAACTCCACAATTTTCACAACTTTCAAAAAAAGGGTAAAAAACATAGAGAGAGATTGATAACGGCAGTCGGAAGCGAGAAGGATATAGCCGGTGTATTAGAAACGCCCTCAGAGCAGCGTTAACTCGTCTTTTGTAATTTGATGCAAAGATAATAAAATATGAAGTATAGTGTTAGTGATGCATGTACTTAAAAAAAAAAAAACGATAATATAAATAAACTACAGGATTTACGATGAACGTTAAAACGCGTCTTCACAGTCTGTGAAAAGGGTTCAGTGAAGCTATGCAACTGACACTGGTAGGTCACACAACGACAAAATGGTGAATTTAGTGTGTCCGGATAACATTCATACTACATGCTGGTGCTGGGTGGTATGACCAAAAGTCTATCACAGTATTTTTCTAATTATACCGTTTTTTCCGGTATATGATGGTGTATTTTATTTTTTTTCTCCTCTGCATGACAGGGTGTTAGCCACATTTTCTACTGATTGAGAGGAGATACTGCAGTAGATTTGCCTTATTTTACTGTCATAAGTGAATATTGTAGAAAAATTCCACACTAGAGTTAATACAGGTTTGCAAAGCCCCACAAAATGATGCTGTGGGGAGACAACAACCAATAAAACACAGACCTGCAACACTTGAGGGCACCTTAAGCATTTAAAAAATCTATCCCTATATAACAAACTGCCAAAACGATGGAAAAACATGGAAGAACATTTAAAAGCTCTAAGGATATTGGCAATACATTAAGAACACTACAGTCTCTAAACAAACACACGTCAGATTAACACAGAAAGAATAAAGCAGTTACTTTTTTGCCGAGTCTATTTATTAACTTGGACTGTGTATCAGAATAATCCATTGTCATGATCAGACGTACATATGGCCATAAAAAACATAAGCGCGCTTGCTCCAGTCTGAATCTGATTGACGAGCCATGTGGTGAGCATTGTTAATATCATCGCGGCGCTCCATGCAGAAACCGCTCTTATGCGCATGTTTGAATTCTCCACTATAATCAAGGGCTGAATCCGAAATCGCCTACTAAAACTTCAATCATTATTCGCTACGTTAGTCCACTAATACAGTTCACTTGAAGCGTTGTGTGTACATCGGCCGTACACTCGTTATTGCGGTGCAATGTGGGATTGTATGAGTGCACTCAATAACGTCCACTATGGTTTCGGACACCACTACAAATGGCTGTCTCCTCAAATAATGCCCTATTTGAGGGTATATGGGGCGATTTCAGATTCAGCCATAGGCTGTAATGTGATCTCAGCTGTGTCCTCACTACAGTGCAACAGTGAAACGGGACCCCTCTCAAACAATGTCTCGCTGCATTAATATCCGTAAAAGATAATTTGAGAAATGTTCTGTCTTTTCTTTGTCCATGCAATGAAGTTGTGGTCACCAAATTTGCCAGCATTTTATTCATGCTTTCCACCGTTACACAACTTCATTAAATGTTGCAGGCGCCGCTCTCCAGAAATACAAGAATGCAATTTAGCAAGCATTACATAGCAAACACAACAAAACATAAACATTGACACAACGTGATGGGATTTTTTGTATGGAGTGGAGAGAGATAACTCACACATACTGTTATTGCGGTATAATCAATTAATATCATAACAAAAATAAATACCGGTATTCAGTATGAACCGGTATACCGCCCAACACTACTACATGCATTTATACTAAATAGAACATACTTGTTTTAGCAGTCATTAAATACTTATTCAAAATAATTACCTACTCGAGAGGGTATGCTATTTCGGACTTTATTTACCCCAAAATTAAAATTCTCACCATGTCATTCCAAACCTGTATTTAATTTCTTCTGTGGAACATAAAAGATAATTTGAGAAATGTCCCTGTCTTTTCTTTGTCCATGCAATGGAAGTCAGTGGTCACCAAATTTGCCAGCATTCTTCAAAATATCATGCTTTCCACCGTAGAAAGTCATGCAGGTTTGGAATGACACAAGGGTGAGAAAGTGAGTTTTTCATTTACGTCTTTACGATCTTTACGTCTTCATGTTTTCATTACAATCTGCTGATCAGCTGTGGGCTGCTATTCCCTAAAACTGTATTGGTAGACCAATCACAACAGACTGGGCCATCTGACCAATCAAACCATAATGGGGCACTTTAAGATGTTATTCACTAAAATCTTCCCCTGTGCTGAAATGTGATGCATAAAGGTGTTTTTTTTTGTTTTGTTTTTTTTTGTTTTTTTGTGAGCTCTTCCCAAAAATTGTAAATATTCTTAGATGAAATATCCATTAGATAATATTGATTAGTGAGAATCTGTTCCTGTTTCTCCAGGTGAAGAGGTTGCTTTGTACTGCTCTAAGTACTTGCCTGACATCATTAAAGAGCAGAAGACATACAAGGATGGCAAGCTGCAAAAGGTAACCCTCACCTTTTACAGTTGTTTATCAGTTTGCATCTGGTATGATCCTTTAACTTGCATATGTCTTGCACTAAAGTCATGTTTCTGCTGATATTTAAGACATTGTGGGAGAGTTCAGATGTTCCAAATCAGTAAACGTGTGAAGGCTTTTTAAATGGCTCCATTCTGTTGCCGTTATAGTCTCTCCATGTGACCTTTCTGCTTTATCATGAGTGAAATGGGTATAATCACTGACCTCATCATTGTATTTGTCTTGGTTGCCTTAATTTTCGCAGGCTCTGGAAGATGCGTTCCTGGCTATCGATGGCCAAATCACCACAGAGGAAGTCATCAAGGAACTTGTTAAGATAGCTGGACGTCCTCAGGAGGAAACAGAAAAAGTAGCAGATGAAGATGATGGTTAGTGTTGTGTGTGTGTATGTGTGTACATCACATATTTGCCCCGTTTACACCTGGTATTAAGATGCATTTGTCGATCGGATCACGAGTGGGTAAATGCAGGTGTGAACGATATCTAAAACGCTTTGCGCTTGTCCACTTTCACCCACTTCCAACAGTAGTCTCAAGTGCATTTGACAGGATTGCTTTTGTAGTGTAAACGTTTGTGGTCAAATGCGGTCGAACTAGGGATGAGACGGAATGAAAATTTCATATTACAATTATCAATATTATCATGGTTTTGTTAAAATGAGATGAGTGTTCAAAAAGAACTGATTCACACGCTGAAAACAGATCAGCAAGTTTTATATCTGAAAATCATCCAAAAAAACAAATTAAACAAGCAGCTCTATGCAATTTAAGCATTGGCATTTTCCTTCTTTATAATGACCGTCGTCAATAGCAACGCATAACAGCGCACATCCACGCATCAATGGACACGCTCTCTCGTTTCGTTAATACATCTTGCGTCTGTTTTTGATTGTATTGAAATAAAATCAGAGGACTTTACTATTAATACTATAATATTGATGTGGATCATCTTGTCTGGATGATTTTGTACGCTGTACAAAATGGATTTATTAGTGTACAATGACTATACATTTAATTATCCCTTAAATGTCACCCTTAATATTCTTGTTTGAACTTGTTCATTTATCTTTGGCACAAAGCCGAACTTTTCTTAGTTCTTTAATTTCAAGCAAATGAGGAAAAATATAAAAATTCAACTCAGAACATTTTGTCTATGTAGTTTTGGTATTGAGTCCACTTGCGTTTGCTTTACAACAGTGGATGATGGTCACGAAGACAACTCGGCGGATTTGAAGTGTTTCCCCCTATTGCAGTGACTTTTGCATGTTCTGCAGACAGGGTGACCTATGTTTATCATTAGTCATTGGCTAATAAATGCTTAGATTTTACTCTCGTGTGTGTGTGTGTGTGTGTGTGTGTGTTAGAGGCTAACAGTAAGTTTAGCATGGATATATTTTCACTCGCTGAACACTCAGACTGAGCACTTAAGTTTCACTCTCGTCAAGCGATCTAACTTATGATTTCAAATCAGCTCACCTGACGTACCGTAAACTCTGATGTAACGTTAGCGTCGTGCTCAATTAAACTGAAAGCACACTTTTGATTTGTATTTTTGATAAATGATTTCACACAAAGTGTTCAAGAAGCACGTGTAGTGTGTTTTAACAAGAACTGGAGTATGTCAGAAAAGAAAATGAAGAATAAAAAATATTTGTAGATTTACCCATTTAAACTTGTTTTAATTATTCAGTTTTTTTATATATATAATATAATATAATATAATTACACACACACACACCTAAAGGATTATTAGGAACACCTGTTCAATTTCTCATTAATGCAATTATCTAATCAACCAATCACATGGCAGTTGCTTCAATGCATTTAGGGGTGTGGTCCTGGTCAAGACAATCTCCTGAACTCCAAACTGAATGTCAGAATGGGAAAGAAAGGTGATTTAAGCAATTTTGAGCATGGCATGGTTGTTGGTGCCAGACGGGCCGGCTCAGTTACTGGGATTTTCACGCACAACCATTTCTAGGGTTTACAAAGAATGGTGTGAAAAGGGAAAAACATCCAGTATGTGGCAGTCCTGTGGGCAAAAATGCCTTGTTGATGCTAGAGGTCAGAGGAGAATGGGCCGACTGATTCAAGCTGATAGAAGAGCAACTTTGACTGAAATAACCACTTGTTACAATCGAGGTATGCAGCAAAGCATTTGTGAAGCCACAACACGCACAACCTTGAGGCGGATGGGCTACAACAGCAGAAGACCCCACCGGGTACCACTCATCTCCACTACAAATAGGAAAAAGAGGCCACAATTTGCATGAGCTCACCAAAATTGGACAGTTGAAGACTGGAAAAATGTTGCCTGGTCTGATGAGTCTCGATTTCTGTTGAGACATTCAGATGGTAGAGTCAGAATTTGGCGTAAACAGAATGAGAACATGGATCCATCATGCCTTGTTACCACTGTGCAGGCTGGTGGTGGTGGTGGTGTAATGGTGTGGGGGATGTTTTCTTGGCACACTTTAGGCCCCTTAGTGCCAATTGGGCATCGTTTAAATGCCACGGCCTACCTGAGCATTGTTTCTGACCATGTCCATCCCTTTATGACCACCATGTACCCATTCTCTGATGGCTACTTCCAGCAGGATAATGCACCATGTCACAAAGCTCAAATCATTTCAAATTGGTTTCTTGAACATGACAATGAGTTCACTGTACTAAAATGGCCCCCACAGTCACCAGATCTCAACCCAATAGAGGATCTTTGGGATGTGGTGGAACGGGAGCTTCGTGCCCTGGATGTGCATCCCACAAATCTCCATCAACTGCAAGATGCTATCCTATCAATGTGGGCCAACATTTCTAAAGAATGCTTTCAGCACCTTGTTGAATCAATGCCACAGAATTAAGGCAGTTCTGAAGGCGAAAGGGGGTCAAACACAGTATTAGTATGGTGTTCCTAATAATCCTTTAGGTGTGTGTGTGTATATGTGTATGTTTTTATATATATATCACATACACACTACCAGAGTGCGGGGTTGTTGTTTTTTGTTGCTTTTTGTCCGTAAAGTTTGCTGTCTTGTAAACCATATTGAAGTATGAATGAAACGACATGACCGGAGCTGTTTTTTTTTTTTTTGTTTGTTAAACTTAAATGACCAACTTCTAAAAACAAATATAGGCTAGTTGTCTTTATAAAGAAAACACTTATATGATATAATGACATTTTATATGTAGCCTTTTTATAAAAAGCTGTGCCATTTACAAAGATACTGATACATTTGGTGGAATATATAATATAATAAAGTATATCAGTCTGGCGACTAAACTTAAATGTACTAGGCAATAGAATCGCCATTGACAAGGTGTGCGTAGAGGTTTGTTCTAGCACACACTCACAGTGTACGGCTGGTCTTGCGGCTCAGAGCAAATACGGAGCGCAGCTTTAGTTATTTTTCCGTTGTCTCCGGTCTCATTCCTAAGTAAATTTGCCTGAGCTTATTTCATCCATTAGATCGAAAGATCTGAGAAAACCCATTAATTAACCTGCCCATAGACCCTCTCCTTGAAGAAATCAGGACAGAAGTGGACAAGAGACAGATTAAAACACCAGGTGTCCCTCGTCTACTAGTGATCAGACTAAAACGCATCTGAACTGCAGGTTTAAACGGGGTCTGTTGTCATTTTGGGCCTTTTTTCTTTATTTTTTTTAATTTTTGAAGTATTTTGGTTTTCTGTTTAATGAATGAAGCTGGAGGACATATGAATGATAGACTTTTTCTTTAAAGTATAGCATTTCATTGGTTTTTATTTTTGTTAATGTTATTTCTGAATGAAACATCTCGTAATGATGCTTCACAAAGTATAAGGGTGCTTTCTCACAGTTTCTCACTTTTGCAAATCAAAATGGTTCATTTGATGTCAGAGTCTGGATCGCTTTGACATGAACGTTGTTTTCCGAGCTCTGGTGCACATCTGTAACCCACACCTGATTCCACTTTTAAAAGGGGATCTTGGGTCTTTGGGTCATGTGAACTCTGGTATGGTTCTCTGCTGCTATAAATGCAATCATATTAAATTGCATGAGTAAACCACTATTGATGTGTGACTTGGTAAACTGCAAACAGTGATTGTCACTTTGGCTCCCCTTTTGCAGAAATGGACACTTGTGTTCTTTAGAAGATTTGCAATGCTTTGGTGCTTAGTTTAAAAAAATCTAAGTGTAGAAGTGAGATGAGCAAAAAATTTTCCTCCCTTCTCCTGTCATCGTTACCTAGTAACAGGAGTAAACAGCAATCGATTAAGCAGTGTCATGCGTGTGCGTGCTCCTCAACCGTGAAACATGCAGTGGACACGAGGAAAAATTAGTTGTTTGGGACCATTTTACAGCTAGTTTCACCTTCATGACTAAGTGTGCATTCACAGACTTTTGTTTTGTGCAAATGTAAGTTGTAATGTTTATTTTGTGTAGCTTAGGCCTAATATCTGATTTGTAGGATGCATTTGGTTAAGAATTAACGTGGTAGTAAAGCATGCCGGTGATCATCAACATGCACAACTAATGACTATGATTGGGACTGTCATATTATATAACATTAATGAGAACACCATTTTAATTCATAAATCGTGAATTCATTTAGTTGCTTTTTTCAGCGCATTGTTCCAGGAAGAGTGCGTGCACACATTCTGAATAACAGATCTGAGGCGGTATAAATGCTAATGGTTAATTGATCGTTAATTTAAACTGCGAACGATTATGGGAATTTGTGTAATTTGACATCCCTAGTAGCAATATAACAATTTGAAGATTAAACAAATGGGTCTTCCTACAAAAACTGGTTGCTGCATTGAGCAGTATTGAGTGAATTCTGATTGGCCATTGCATTCTGTGATTGGCTACAATACTCAACACTGCAAAAACTCATTGTAAATGGAAGTGTTTTGCTTTTCAGGGCACTAGCGCTTGCGCACTGGGGCGTTTGAAAGCAGCTGCATGTCTTTGTGAGAGAGTGTGAAATTGGCTTACTTGAAAGCTAAACTTTTAACATTATGATATTCACAGTATTCCCCTTTTTTTTTTTTTTTTTTTTTTTTTTTTTTTTGTCAGCAAATAAATCACAGTAATATTGATTTATTGAATGTATTGCCCAGCCCTAGTGTGAACAAAATCCAGGTTCGAACAAAGTGTGAGCACCTTAAATGACATAATTGCAATGTGTATATCATATCAATAACATAGTGTGCTGGCTTCTGGGTTGTAAAATCAAGGCACAGTTCAACTACAAGTTAACAAAATAAACTGATATCCATGCTCATCTTTCTTTTCAGTTGATAATGAAGAAGCAGCTCTGCTGCATGAAGAGGCCACCATGACAATCGAGGAGCTGCTTAGCCGCTTCGGACAGAACCAAAACAAAAATGCCAAAAAGCCATGTCCAGATGCCTCTAAAGAGTCTCGGGATGGAGAGAAGTCTCATGCTGAGAAGGCAATCAACGGTGAGACAGAATGTGGGGCTTCTTTGGCCGACAGCAATGGGAAGAAGGCGGCTGCTGCTGCTGGTGATGTGGCTGAAGGCTCCAAGATGAGGGCCTGCAGAAGAGCAGCTGCTAGCGGTGGCGGTAGTGGCTCTGCTTCGGATGGATCCGGTGAGAAGGCTGTGGATGCTGGTCCTTCTTGCTCCTCCTCTGCAGCTCCTGCTCCTGGAAGTGCCAAGTCCAAGTTTTTCGAGGACAGTGAAGAGTCAGAGGAGGGAGAAGAGGAAGAGGAAGGTAGCGAGGAAGAGGTGGGTGGACCCATTTAGCAGGACTAGCGCACTGACACTTTGGTTATATGCACTGCAGATTCAATCACAAACAGAGGTGACCTATTACCAAAAGAGGAAGGTTTTGTTTGGAATGGTCAAGTTTATCCGCTTAGTGCTTTTCACAATACACATAGTTTCAAAGAAACTTTACAGAAAACCAATGGAATTTGTAATTGTAAATTTTGGAATTTACAAAAGTTGGCTTCATTATCTGTTATGATCAATAGGACTGCAGTGAGGAGGATGGTGAGAACAGCAGTGAGAACGATGAAGAGGATGACACCGAAGAGGGGGAGGAAGAGGATACCGATGAAGAGGAGGAAATGTGCTTGCCAGGCATGGATGGAAAAGAGGAGGTTAGCATGTCATATGACCTCTGGGATGTGGTTTAATGTGGGAAATGTAGTGTTTGTTGATGAATTTAAGCATTTTCTAATGGTTCTGACTTTTTTTTATTATTTTTTTACCCTGAATAGTTCAAATGATGCCTCCATGCCGTTGTTTTCTCTCTGAAACTTGGTTGCTGTTTTTCTGTGGACCTAAACCGAAGTTTAATATTTCAGTGAAATTCGAGTTCAGATCCTCATCAGCTGTTGCAATCTTTTCTTTTTTTTTTTCATAAAAATTGTTCCACAGTCCCCCCAAAAATGCTTAAAGTAAATTTCTCATGTGAATCCTTTGAAAACTTAAAATAAGCTGTGCAGTGAGTGGATCACATGAGCTTGTGACATATTCTCATGTGCATAGTTTAATACAGTAATTGTTTTCTTCCGTTCTGCAGCCAGGTTCAGACAGTGGCACCACGGCTGTAGTAGCTCTTATTCGTGGGAAGCAGCTCATTGTGGCCAACGCTGGAGATTCCAGGTGTGTGGTGTCTGAAAAGGGAAAGGCGGTGGACATGTCCTATGACCACAAACCAGAAGACGAGCTCGAGCTGACCAGAATAAAGAATGCTGGTGGGAAAGTGACGATGGACGGCCGTGTCAACGGAGGCCTGAACCTCTCCAGAGCTATTGGTAACTACTGGCTTTAGTATTTATTCTTGGAAACGTTTTTTTGGCGTATTTCCTTTTCGTTTGAGAACCGTTGTTTTCTGCATCGCTCTAAATGGTGGTTTTCTTGCAGGTGATCACTTTTATAAAAGGAACAAGGCTCTTCCCCCAGAGGAACAGATGATCTCTGCTCTGCCTGATGTCAAAGTGCTGACGCTCAATGAAGACCATGATTTTATGGTTATTGCCTGTGATGGCATCTGGTAAGACAGAGTTTTATTTTAGGGCTTAGTGACTTGTATTAAATATTCACAATGCATTAACATGCTTTTGCAAGTTGTTAATGGTTTAATCGTGATGTGTAGTGATTTTGCTGATCATCTAGCCTAAAATAATTATAAAAGAATGATTCAAGGTCATTCTTCCTTTTTGATTTAGTTTTAACCACATGCTTTTAGTTCTTGGATTTAATCTTTTGCATGCAATTGGCTATATTAGCCGTTTTGGTTTAAATAATTACAAGAATATTATGATATAAAAAAACAGAAAAGGCTGAACTTGTGACTTCTAGTGTTTATTTAGGTACTCTGCTCTGATACCTTTATGCGTAACATCTAGGTTTAATGTAGTGGTCTTATCTTAGTCACTCAATGTAATGCAGTGGTAGTTCTATAACATCTCATTGCAGTGCAGGTCCATATATTTTGCTGCACTTTTGTCTGTCTCTGCCATGCTTTTTTTGTTGCAATATTCAAATAAGAACTGTAATGAATAGCCAATGACTAGATGAAATTGTGTGTTTATATTCACGTTTGTGTGCTTTTAAAGGAATGTGATGAGCAGTCAGGAAGTGGTGGACTTTGTAAATGAGAGACTGAAAACTGAGGCTGATAAAAAAAGACCCCTATCTGCTATTATTGAAGAGGTAAGTACTGGGGGAAAATGTGTGACTAGGGATGTGCCTGAAGCTGAATTCGGAAAGGAGATAACAGATTCTACAGAAGCCCTAAAGGGACGTGACGGGAAAAAATTGATTTCAATGCTTGCTTCATGTGAAATCTGATCAGGGCTCCAGACTGACCAAATGGTTGCATTTTACAACCTTTTTTTTTCTTTCCATTGCGAATACATTTTGTTAGAGGATGCATTGGTGCCCACCACGTTGCTTAACTGATAAGAGTTTCTGTTGCACATAAGAAACCTCAAACTAAACTAAAGTGGAACAAAACCATGCTACTCTTTTGAGCTGCGCAGCACGGGCAGATTATCAGCTCAGATCCAGTGAGAAAGCATTCAAATTCAGCACAGAATTCTGTTATAAATCACAGATGTCAGATCAAACAGCATTGACATGGAAACCAGGAGAAATGTACCAAACACTGTGAACAAACAAGTTATAGAAGGCTTTTCAGCCCACAGATCACCAACATTCACCATGGACTTAATGTAGTAACACTAACTGTAACCATGGAGTTGTGGCAGAAATACCAAATGTTTTTACATTAATTTCAGGGTACGCACAACCTTTTGATGGTGAAAATCAAGCACTTTTCATGAATTTCAAGTGCTTAAAGGGATAGTTCACCCCAAAAAGAAAATTGTCATTTACTCACCCTCATGTTGCTTCAAACCTGTAACAGTTTGGAACAGGTGACACAATTTTCATTTTTGGGCGAACTATCTCTTTAACACATTTTCCAGCACTTTTAAAACTAAATATCCAATATATATTTGAATTTTTCTATAAAAATTTGTTTACACATTACTGATATGGATGGATGGAGAAACGCCATTAACTCTCTCCCTACCATTGGACATTTTACAGCTTTGTGTTTTCACTGTTATACGGTAGGGGGCGCTATTACACGTCTTCTGAGAGTACTGAATCTCCTGATCAAAACACGGGTGAAGATGTAGAAACCATGAATTTGTGTGTGATCAAAAATGGCTGCAGATGAGATCTTAAGTGCATGGCACTGCGACCAACGTAACATTTGTGGTCGCAGTTTTTCTAGATCAGTTTTAATTGTGTAATTTTAGATTTGAACACAAAAAAATGCAAGTGCTACAAACAGGCTGTATTGCCCATGACTAGATTTGCAAATATAACTACAAAAATATACATGATGTAAATAGACCTTGATTAATTAAAAGAAACTGAGATGTGCTGCATTGGTGGAAACGGCACGAGACCACGCGACCATGGTGTTTGGAGTCCGCGCCCGCAGCAGCAGAGCGGTCCTTCAACGTAGCTGCAAGAGTTACGGCCTTTTTACACCTGCTCACTTCATTCGTTTTCTGAGATATCCATCATATTGTGAAAAGGTCAGGTATATACATTTTACTCCTGGCAAATTGTTAAAAATAAACATGGGTGTGTAATAGGCTATATATATCAGATATTACGGCGCTACTACAACACGCATCACCGCAAATGAGTAACGTTAGCACTAAAGCATTAAGCCAACACGCAGTGAAACTGAAAGTAGTCCAAGATGCTCAAACACAATCATCTTCATTGAAAATGAGACTAAATGATCTTACCAGTGCTTAGCTCGCGCTCTCACATTGCGGCCTCTGATCTTGAGCTGATGATAAAATGCAGCTCCTATCTGTTGCTTTCGTTGACGTGAGTTCCGTTAAATGTGCATGTAGCGCGTGAATTGAAGATCGGCTTTATATTCATTTTGCAGCGAGGTGCAAGACAACCTGCGTGTTTGTTTATTTTTTTAGTTTGGATTGTGTAGCACATTTTGTTTGCGAGCGCCATCAGCCTGCCTCAGCTTGTCAAATGCCGTTTTACTGTGGTGGTGGTGATATAGTAAACATAAACTGACATTGTGATGCTTGAAGTGTTTTATATCTATGGCTTTTATTATAAGCAAGACAAGTGTTGATTTGAGAGGTTAAAGCGTTGGGTTAAATCGCTGTCGGCTGCTTGGTTGTTAATTTAAAAAAACACACTTTAACAAACACAAATTGCTCAACTTTTTTCTAAATTAACTTAATAAAACGAAATATAACTACTTTGACATTAAAAACAAAGCTGAACTATTTTAATGGCTGCAACAATTAAAAAACAAAAAAAGGAAAAAACACAGACTCCAGTCGGACTCATGTCACGTTATCATAAGAGTCCTATTCATTTTAAATATTGTGGTTATCGCCAATACCGGTATATTGCCACACCCCTAATTGTTATTGGCCTTTTTGTCTTGTAGTGATTTCTGGAACCATGTACTAAAAAGTGCCCTTTTTTGTCGTCTAGCTGCTCGACCACTGCTTGGCACCAGACACCTCAGGGGACGGCACAGGATGTGACAACATGACCTGTATAATCATCACCTTCTCCCCGCACCTCGGGAGCAACATAACTGAGAGCACCAAGAAGCGGAAGCCGGAGGAAACCACGGCAGAGGAAAACGGCAACGACAGCAAAAAATCCAAAACTGAATAGAAGAGCTGTCGTTGAATGTGCTGATTGTTTTGAGGACACCTTCCCCTTTTGAATTCAGACCACTTGGAAAAATTTTAAGAATAGCTCCCTGAGAAAGAGCGTTTAAGTTTTTTAACTATTCAAAGACGCAAGCAACTAGAACTGTTAAACCAGACCGTTTGTTCTCTTGTTCTGATTTATTTAACAGGCCCGTCTATAATTGCTAATGGAATGAACAGAGCAGAATGAAGACACACGAGTCTGTGCTCCTGATGTATTTGTCTCGTCCATCGTTACCCTTGTTTATGTACATAGTGTTTTTCCAGTAACCGTCAACTTGATTTTTTTTTTATTTTATTTTTTTTTATAAATAGTTGTTCATTTGTGTCAGTAATTGTGACCTTTTCTCTGGACACCAGTATGTAATTGATCAAATAAATATTTTTCTTTTTTTTTTTTTTTTTTTTTTTTTTTTTTTTTTTTTTTAAATAACATGATAGATGCTGGTCTATTTTTATTTTATTTTTCTTGATAAAGCCATCGCCCAGATGAGGGATGAAATAATCCTGTAGAAATGCTTGATGATGATGATGATTTACATTGACATTCCTTTCTCCCTTGTTTCATGCTTGCAAAGAACATTGATCCTAATGTTTGTGATAAATGTGCTTCTTTCCTTCGACTCGGGCGGACTGAAGGCTGACATTGGGATCAATGTGAAAGAATTCAGTAAACTGCTTTTAGAGTGGAAGGCCTCACTGCAAAACAAGAGTTTTCTTTCTCATCATGAAGCATCCATTTCATTCATTAAGGTTTATATACAACGTATTTTGGAATATATATTTTGGTACTTTTTCAGAACATCTTTGTGGGTTGTACAGGGAAACGATAAGTCATTGCTCAGAACTACAGCCTTTTCTTTATCAATAAACAAGTGGAGACAAGTACTGCAATGCTGTTTTTCTTGTGGGGAATTGGGGCTTGTTTAAGCAGTAAGGACATTTTGTTTCTGTATTTGACCGATATCTGTTTAGTTCTTTGTAATCTGATTAGTAACAATGGATCCAAATTTTCAGCCTTTTGAGAAGGGATCTGTGCGTAATAGCCGGAAAATCATATCTGACCAGTTTTATTTAAATGTAATGGCTGCAGTCATAGGGTGTTAAGATGAGTGTGATATTCTTCATCTTAGACCATTGTAAATAGTCTAATACTTGTATGAGTAAAGTTTGATGACAAACTTTCAAATTGGCTTGAGAAAGCCAGACCAGAAAGTTTGAAAGTTGGAAGGTTACTTTTTGAAGTTTGAATGTTTTGAAGGCAATAAAGTCTATGAGGAAAAATAGATTAGATTTAGCATGTTGCTAACATGTTTCAATAGGTTGCTAGCATGTTTTAACACAGTCAGCACGTTTTTGTATGTTTTGACATTAATATGTTGCTAACATGATTTAGATTTAGCCTTTTGGTGTTTTAGAATGAATTGGCATGTTGCTAACCTGTTTTTAACACGAATTAGAATGTTGGCATGAAGTAACATGTTGTTAGCATGTTTTGACATGTTATGCATTAGCAAGTTGCTAACATGTTTTTAGCATGTTAATTTGATTAAACGTCATTAGCATGCTGTTAGCATGAATTAATATTTTGCTAGCATGAATCGGCATGTTGCTAACATGTTTTAACATTTATAATAAGCTTAAATAGATCAGTAAGCTGGCTTTCATACATGGACCTTTTATGCTCTCATTTTAATTGAGAGACTACTGAATATTTCTACTTTTAAAATAGAAATAAAGGATGCTCATCAGTCACAGCACTTAAAGTACATGGATTATAACGTACTGATGTTTAAAATAAAATTAATGGACATTAATGTTCGTATATTTGTGAATATATACCATATGCTGATGCACTTTCAAGGAACTTTGTCATGCAATTCTGGATAAATAAAACTCTTTGTTTCAATGGGTTTTCAAACTTTATGAACTGCTTTACATATTTTGGGTGATCTATCCCTTTAATGTATGAATGCCATTACATTAGATTGTGAGTTATGAAATGTTAGTGGATCATGTTGATAGTTAATGATTCTCTACACCATGGTCACTCAGATAGGATGCCAACTGGGTAAAAGTCGTTGCAAAAACGACTCAGAAAAGTATTTTACAAGTTATCTATAAGTCAGACTTGTGTCCATGTATTTTTGAGGCCAGTTGATATTGAAAACCAGATAAAATACATAATGAGAATACTTCAGAAAGACCATTCAGATTCTTTACAGATTTAAACTGCTCTTGTTACTGGACAGGGCTTCAGCCAGACTTCATTCACCACAGGGGAGCTCTTCTCAACATCCCCTCCCAGCAATAGGACTCAGCCGTCTAAAATAAATCAAAGGTGAATAGTCATTTTAGTCAATCTGAGATTGCCTCGCATTTTAAATTCTGGCACATAATCACACTGATTATAAAGAGATTACACTGCTGATATAGATAATCTGCAGTTACAATTATGACATTTTGATGATAACAAATGAGGAATGGCATTTTACCTGCATTCGTTTGTGAAGAAATACCAGCTTTTGATTCATTAACTCAATATCCTGCAATGAAAGGCGTGAAATTAATTTAACAAAAAAAGAGGCATCATACAAAATGCATGTTATTTTGCATCAAAGATGCTTACATAAAGTCCACAAGACAAAAAATAGCTGAGTTTATAAAAATGACCCAGATCAAAAGTTTATGAACCATTGATTCTCAATGCTGCGTGTCGTTCCCTGATGATCCACGGATGTGTGTGTTTTGTGATGGTTGTTCTTGAGTCTCTTGTTTGTCCTGAGCAGCTAAACTGCCCAATGTTCTTCAGAAAAATCCTCTAGGTCCAGTTTTCCAGCATCTTTTGCATATTTGAACCCTTTCCAGCAGTGACAGTATGATTTTGAGATCCATCTTTTCACACTGAGGACAATTGAGAGACTCAAACACAACTATAAAAAAAAAGGTTCAGACATTCACTGATGCTCCAGAAGAAAGCACAATGCATTAAAGGGTTAGTTTACCCCAAAATGAAAATTAGCCCATGATTTAGTCATCCTAGGTGTATATGACATTCTTCTTTCAGACGAATACAACCTGAGTTATATTTAAAAAGTCCTGGCTAATCAGGACTAACTTTGGCTAACTTTACTTTATAAAGTTTTAAACATTTTTCTTACACAAACTCATCGATTGGCTTCAGAAGGCCTTTATTAACCCCCCTGAGCCATGTGGAACACGTTATTTAACGGACAGATGCATTTTTATAGACTTCAAAAATAGAACAACAATTCACTGTCATTATAAAGCTTGGATTAGCCAGGACTTTTTTAATATAACTCTGATTGTATTTGTCTGAAAGAAGAATGTCATACACACCTAGGATGACTTGAGGGGGTGTAAATGGCTAATTTTCCTTTTTGGGTGAATTATCACTTTAAGAGCCGGGTGTGAAAACCTTTTGAATTTGAAGATCAAGGTAAATTGTACTTCATTTGTCATTTGTAAGTATCTTCTGTTGCTTCTGATGGGCAGTACTAAATAATAAAAAAAAAAGATATTTAAAGGGCTGGTTGATTATGGTTTCATTTTTTTAACTGTAGTTAGTGTGTAATGTTGAAGTTATGACGCTCAAAGTTCAAAGCAAAGGGAGATATTTTCTTTTACAGAAATCAATTTTTAAGGACTGCAACAAATGGCTGGTAGGGACTACACAAGCTTCTTCCCTGGTTAGTGACATCACAAACACTAAAATTTACATAAACAAAAGAAGAGGAAGAGTTGTTGTAGCACATTTGGGAGTCTGCTCAAGCTGTCGCATCCGTCTTTTCAGATTTATTGCAATACAGTGCGTAACACAAATGCAATAGCATGTCATAAAAGCAAGATGACAACATAAGTTATAACCGTAATTAAACTTAACTATACCTGTTATATCTCCATGCAGCAGATATTCTCTGGCTCTGAAGGATCTTACAACAGTTCCCACACGAGTGATTTATAGATTATCATGACAGAATATTCTAATCATTTACTTGAAGATAGTTAACTCCACAGCCATAAATTCATCAACTAACCCTTGAGAAACGTCCTGTCTCATTCTACATGCTGTCACTTCTTCTTGAGTCTCTCCATCATTGTCCGACTCCGGTTTGAACATAAAAGGCTGAACAGTTTGGGACATTTTTCAGTGTGTGTCTGCTTGAGGTAATCAGAGCTGCTAACACAAGCTCTTGAAGCTCCACCCTCTTCTAGAAAGGGGGCCGGGAGCAGCAGCTCATTTGCATTTAAAGGGACACACACAAAAACTTTTTGCTCACCCCAAAAAAGTGACAATTTTAACATGCTATAAAAATGATCTGTGGGGTATTTTGAGCTAAAACTTCACACACACACTCTGGGGACATCAGAGACTTATTTTACATCTTGAAAAATTGGGCATTATAGGACTCCTTTAAACAAAATAAGAAAAAATTGGACATCTTTTCAAAAGATGTCCTGTTCATCCTGTTCAAAAGCATCAGTGAATGTCTGATCCTTTTTTTAATAGTTGTGTTTGAGTCCTTCAATCGTCCTCAATGTGAAAAGATGGATCTCAAAATCATACGGTCACTGCTGGAGAGGGTTCAGATATGCAAAATTCCATGCTGGAAAAATTAAGAATTTGCAAGACCTGGTCAGTTTAACTGCTCAGGACAAACAAGAGACTCAAGAACAGCCATCACACAACACAAAAACAGCCGTGGATCATCCAGGGAACGACGCGCTGTATTGAGAATCAATGGTTCATAAACTTTTGAACAGGGTCATTTTTATAAATTCAGCATTTTTAGTCTTGTGGACTTTATGTAGACATTTTAGGTAAAATATCTAATTCAGGACAGTACTAAATAAAAAATAACACATTTTGTATGATTTCTCATTTAGTTAAAATTATTCACAAGGTTCTGCAAGGGGTTCACAAATTTTCAAGCACAACTGTATAACGATAAAGATTAAGTTCTAAAAAAAAAAACAATATAAACATAAAAGTGTCCACACCACAACTATATCGATAACGGCACAGAGAAGCAATCACTTTTGGAACGATTTTTCCTAGCAGATGAGTGATGAAAACATCTGAATCATCCGCTGGTGTGGACGCTAATATCGTTATAGTTATCATTCTTGGCATGAACGGGCCTTAAAAGTTGACAAATTCACCAATAGCACATATGCATGCATACTTTTTATCAAATCAAATACCTCCGGCTAATACAACCTATCTATAGGCATTATAGCAAAGGGCAAATTGTGGTTCTTCTGTGACATAGGCTAGCTAAAGTATTTTGAGTGAGCAACATCCTGCTTCAATAGGAAATGCATCAACACCAAAAGATATAAGATCAGAAGTTCACCTTTGTCATCTTTTCATGGTGTTTTAGCTTGATCTGAGGCAACAGCTCTTCTAATCTTTCAATCTGAAATAACCCCAGATGTGTCATAAATGTGAGACATTTTCACACCGTCACCAAGTATGTTTTAAACCAGGGGTGGGGAACGTTGATCCCGGAGGGCTACTCTCTTGCAGAGTTTAGCTCCAACCCTGAAAAAAACACTCACCTGCCTATAACTTTAGTAATCCTGAAGACCTTGATTAGCTTCAGATGTGTTTGATAAGGGATGGAGCTGAACTCTGCAGGACACTGGCCCTCCAGGATCAACGTTCCCCGCCCATGTTTTAAACAATGAATTTGTTTTAGACTCATGACTCATGTCTGAGTCAAATGTCTCACCTGTTTCACAATGCTCTGTAGTCTCGACTTCAAGGTTTTATTGAAAACAGTCATGGGAATACTTCTGGGTCTTGGATTGACTATATTCAAGGAAAAATGTTGACTTTTTTGAATAATGTAATAAAGGGGGGAAAAATCATTATTTAAAAAGCCCTCAAGTTGTCGTACCATGCTGGTAGTTTTTAGTCACTTCAAGGACGTACGGCCTAGGTTCAAGGAATATGAACAAATGAACACATTTAAAAATAGTCAATAACACGACTAAGAAAAGATTAACATAACAACCATCAGACATTAACCAGCTCAAAACTGTATGTCAGCCATTTATGTGTGTGATGACATCTTGTGCATTTACAGCTACTTGAATTTGATGAGTATGATGTGAAAATGTAATATTTATTCATTATATATTTAAGAATTTATTTCAGTTGATTGATTCTATTTGGGAATTTTATATAGCCTAATATTTTTATATATATAAAAAATATATATATATATATATATATATATATATATATATATATATATATATATATATATATATATATATATATATCATAAATGTATTGAAAAGTGAATTCTAGGGTCCAAATATTGGCCCGTAATAAAAAAGGGATTTCTGACACTGGAAATTCCTTTTTGCTATTGTTGGCTGATGCTGACACTCATATGTATCTAAAGAATTATCGACCCAGTCCATTGAATTAGTGTGCATTATTTTCTAATAATTCAACGGACCGAGTCAATGACTCGCTTATGCTACGGTTACCACACCTCAAGAGATGATCCAATGATGTATTTCAAGATATTTGTCAGGTTTTTGTCCTTAAAACATCCTCAGACACATCCCGTAAAGACACGTGACATCAGGATGTAACATGTAAATCGGAGAGAGAGAGCGGGAGAAAGAGAGCATGGAAGCTAGTTTCCGCCACCAAATAAAAAATAAAAAAGGTAATTGTGACTTTTTACAGTATCTCACAATTCCGAGATTCTTTTTTCCCCCAGAATTGGAAGAGAAGTCAGAATTACAAGGAAAAAGTCAGAATTGCGAGTTTATGTCTCGCAATTCTGACTTCTTTTTCAATTCTGGGGAAAAAGAATCTCGGAAAAAAGTCACAATTACTTTTTCTCGCAATTGCGAGTTTATATCACACAATTCTGAGAAAAAAAGTCTAAATTGTGAGATTAAAAGTTGCAATTACCTTTTTAATTTTTATTCCGTGGCAGAAATAAGCTTCCATAAGAAAAAAATTAATAAATAAGAAAAAAAAAAAATCTGCTAATGAATAAAAAATAAAAAAGCTAATTGCGACTTTTTATCTCACAATTCTTTTTTCTCACTAAATACTTTTTTTCTCAGAATTGTGTAATATAAACTCACAATTGCAAGAAAAAAGTCAGAACTGCGAGAAAAGTCTGAATTGCGAGGAAAAATATGACTTTATAACTCACAACTGCGACTTTATATCACGCAATTCTGAGTGGAAAAAAAGTCTGATTATCTCAGGTTATTGCAATGACCTTTTTTTATTTTTTATTCTGTGGTGGAAATAAGATTCCATAAGAGTGTGTGGGCTTTCCGTAAAATAATAAAATGTAATTTTGTGGCAAAAAAATATGGAAATAATCTGTTGTTTTTATTTTGTTTACTATATTTATTTCCTTGGTCAGTGTTGTGTGCTTTGGTTCTTTTGCA
>CM031955.1:12747424-12761114 GCA_018749465.1 Paracanthobrama guichenoti
GCCAGTAACTCTTGTTCTTGTTCAACCAGTAAGTCTTGTGCTGTCAGATGCACCTGTTGCTGTCTATCCATCGCAATACATTTTACAACAGTGCCAAAAGGCAAAATGTCATTATTTCAGAGTAATTCAGGATATATTATAAGAAATTGTTTTTTTTCTCCTATTGCTGAACTAATGAAGGCAGAAAAACTAGGATCTACAGCAAACCTTTTCACGTTGCCATGGCAACCAGGATGCTACGCAGCTGACCACTGTTTAATTAAATGCAATTTCAACAGATTATTATAAAACATTAGACCAACCGTTGAGATCAAGCCTCTTGAGGGCAATCCAGATTGTACTGCGAATGTTTTCAGTGTTAATAAAGGCCATTGCAGCATCAACATACAGCTCTTGTGCAAGCGGCGTTAACCAGCAGTGTGAAGGCAGACATAAAAAGTGAAATATTTTCATAATTAAAGTCAAAATTAAAGTAAAAAAAAAAAAAAAAAAATGAATCTTTAATAATGGCTTTCCCATTTCTAGCACTCATAACGAGAGAAATAGAACAACAAAAATATACCAAATACAGTACAGATATGAACTCTACAGTCAATAGCAAATCGTCATACCCTGATGCGTTTTTACATATTAATTATACATTATCATATTACTATAATTTATGTATCAATACGTTGTTTTTGTTGTTACAATATTATTTACGATTTTAAGAGTTGTGTTCCAGTGATATTGAAAGTCTTATTGATCATAATTTCTTGATTACGTGGTTTTATCTGGCATATAATGGAACGTTTCATGTATTTATTTATTTATTTTAATTCTGTATTTATTTATTTATTTATTTATTTATGTGCCTGTTTATAGCTATTTTAGTCATTTTGCTGCCTTTCTTAAAACCCCCAAAAAAAATATAAAAAGGCTTTTAATTTGAAAAATGTACTAAGTGTCACTGAAACTGTTTCTCCCTCACTGGTGTCGAGAACGCGCGTGGGTCTCGAGCACGTCGTTATGAACTGCGCGCTTGCTCTGGGATGTTGTGAATAAATTCCTCGTTTGTTGGACCATCGTTTATTTAGCCTTATGTTTTAGTGAACGTAGCTGTGCAACAGAGAAAGAGTCGACACTACAGCAAAATGAATGAGCCCGAGGGACTGCGGTTGAGGAGGTTGAACAGACCTCAAATAATTACAGACGAAACCCATGAACCCCAGTACAAAAGCACAAGGTAAGACATGCCTACCTGCCTTCATGGGATGTATATGCACTCGATTCATTAATTCATGTGAAACGTGTCTTCTTCATGTTGTTGTTGTGCGTTGCAGCACTTACAGTGGGAAGGTGTTTCGCGTGACATTACTCACACTGGTGGCTTTCCTGCTCTTCCCACTGCTGGTGGTCATTTTCCTGTTTGAGTCTCCCATTCAGCCAGAGGCGTTCAGGTGAGCTGTCAGCTCTCACGATGATCATGCACTGGCAAACACAGTATTCAGGGATTCCTCAGGACACTTCCTGGAAATATACGTTTGTATGGAAAGTCATACATTTTATGACTGAAATTTATGACTAAATTATACATTTTTAGAGTAATGCATGCACAATAGGATATTATTACTCATGCAACGGTATGCGTGTGCGTAATGATGTGTGAGTGGTTGCAGAGAGGAGTACAGGTGGACATTGTGTCACACAGCGAATTATTGTCACTGGTCCTACTCAGTGTTTATTGCTAAATGTCAGTTGTAAAGTTCATTACAAAATACCAAAAAGAACTTCTTGTGACATTCTGTTGCCAAGCTGGAAATGCAGGCTGTTGCAATCAAAAAGGATTTTTAACCCCCAAATGAAAATGTTATCTTTTAATCATCTCAATGTCATTCCAACCCTTTATACATATTTACAGTATAGCTGCTTCTTTCAACATGACTAAACTGGAGGGCGATTTATACCGCCAAGTTCCAAAAAGGTAAAAAAAAAAAAACCCTTAAAAGTAGTCCATGTGACTTGTGCACTACACTCACCTAAAGGATTATTAGGAACACCTGTTCAATTTCTCATTAATGCAATTATCTAATCAACCAATCACATGGCAGTTGCTTCAATGCATTTAGGGATGTGGTCCTGGGCAAGACAATCTCCTGAACTCCAAACTGAATGTCAGAATGGGAAAGAAAGGTGATTTAAGCAATTCTGAGCGTGGCATGGTTGTTGGTGCCAGACGGGCCGGTCTGAGTATTTCACAATCTGCTCAGTTACTGGGATTTTCACGCACAACCATTTCTAGGGTTTACAAAGAATGGTGTGAAAAGGGAAAAACATCCAGTATGCGGCAGTCCTGTGGGCGAAAATGCCTTGTTGATGCTAGAGGTCAGAGGAGAATGGGCCGACTGATTCAAGCTGATAGAAGAGCAACTTTGACTGAAATAACCACTGTTACAACCAAGGTATGCAGCAAAGCATTTGTGAAGCCACAACACGCACAACCTTGAGGCGGATGGGCTACAACAGCAGAAGACCCCACCGGTACCACTCATCTCCACTACAAATAGGAAAAAGAGGCTACAATTTGTACCAGCTCACCAAAATTGGACAGTTGAAGACTGGAAAAATTTTTGCCTCGTCCTGATGAGTCTCGATTTCTGTTGAGACATTCAGATGGTAGAGTCAGAATTTGGCGTAAACAGAATGGTGGTGTAATGGTGTGGGGGATGTTTTCTTGGCACACTTTAGGCCCCTTAGTGCCAATTGGGCATCGTTTAAATGCCACGGCCTACCTGAGCATTGTTTCTGACCATATCCATTGCTTTATGACCACCATGTACCCATTCTCTGATGGCTACTTCCAGCAGGATAATGCACCATGTCACAAAGCTCGAATCATTTCAAATTGGTTTCTTGAACATGACAATGAGTTCACTGTACTAAAATGGCCCCCACAGTCACCAGATCTCAACCCAAAGAGCATCTTTGGGATGTGGTGGAACGGAGCTCCGTGCCCTGGATGTGCATCCCACAAATCTCCATCAACGGCAAGATGCTATCCTATCAATATGGGCCAACATTTCTAAAGAATGCTATCAGCACCTTGTTGAATCAATGCCACGTAGAATAAAGGAGCTCTGAAGGTGAAAGGGGGTCAAACACAGTATTAGTATGGTGTTCCTAATAATCCTTTAGGTGAGTGTATATCTGACATGTTCCCTACACGCAGCTGTCAATTTTTATTTTAGTATATTATATAGGCTTACACAAATATTCTAGGGAATCCATTTTGTCTGGCTATCACCAGACCAAGCTCAATCTTTTAAGATTGCACATTGCTCTGGGAGTTCTGTATTTTCTACTGCACAAGAGGCATGATCAACGAGCATAATTCAAATGACTCCGTATGCAATTGGATAGTCCTTTAACCAATTAGACCACAAGAGGCGTGATCAACAGGCATCTCTGTCCGACATCGTGTTAAACCCGCCAATAGTGCGCCAGGTGGATAAGCCAGTCTGTGATTGGTTCCGCAAAGTGTAACAGAAGCAGTATAAATGAATGTACAGGGGCACGGTCAAGCTCAAACCGGTGCGCAACGTTTAGCTGTGGTTTCCAGGTTGAACGTGTGTTTCCTGAAAATGGTGCACAACGGGTTTGAGATACGTTTTCTCTCTTTTGGTGGATGTGTCAAATGTCAGCCCAATCAGCAGCAACATGTATATAAACCGTGCTGTGGTAAAGAGATAGCTCGCACAATGGGTCCAAGTAAAGTCGTTTACAAATGTGTCCGCTGTAGCTCGGTATACGCAACAGTTGAAGATATTAGAAGACATGTTTGTCTTTTCATCCTGAAATGCGAGGCAAATGTTGGATCACAATAATTAGGAACCACAGTTTCCACAAATCCCTTCACTCGATTGGTTCTCTTTTGTTCTGGACGGCAAGGGCAGTGACTGTAACATCGAGCGTGTTTTGCAGTATTAAACACGTATTTATACTGATTTCATCAGGCTCTGAAAATTATTCAAAAAGAACACAAGAATGGCCTTCTCAGCTGCCATAGCTGCAACTCCTGCGTCATCAGAACAGGGTGTTCAACACAGCGCCATTTCCGTTTTGCAACGTTTGTTGGGGGTGAACGCAGCCCAGGTTTCCAGACTGAGTTGCAGGACGAAATCAAATCGCCGGCCCCCACACACAATGGTTTGGTTTGAAAGTTGGTGAATTGAAGATGCTAGTTGGGTCTTGGGGTCAGAAAGTCTCCAAAACTATGATCAGACCTCATCTGTGGACCAGATGACTCTGGCACAACATTTGTGTTGTGTATGGTCCCTGTTAAATAAATAAATAAATAACTTTAAACTTATTTGGGAAGAATGCAATAAAATTAAAAAAGCCATCAAACCACAATCTCATGCACCTGCAGTTTTGCCAGGTGTTACTGGATCTTTCAGTGGGATTGTGTTTAATGGTCAGATGAGACCAAAACTATGCTATTTTTGGAAAAACTCTAGAGGTGGGTTTGGCATAGACCGAAACAGCCATGTAGAAAATCTTCATCCCCACTGTGAAGATCTTTAATGCTGTGTGGGGCTCATTTTTTCTTCCAAAGGCCCTGGGCAACTTATTAGGAAACACGGAACTCCATCAAGTACCAGCAAATATTAAATCAACACCTGACTGGCTCTGTCAGGAAGTTTAAACTGGGCCCTGGTTGGATCTTCCAGCTTGACAATGGTTCAAAGGTCATCTTAAAATAAACTTCTGACCACAGAATGAAGGTTTCACCATGGACAGCGCAGTCCCCTGACCCCAAACCCCATAATAAACCGGTGGGATGAGCTGAAGAAAAGAGTCATGAACATCTGAATCTGAAGGATCTGGAGAGGTTCTGTATGGAGGAATGGTCCATATGTTCATCAACCTTATAGGAGAAAATCAAGACCTGTTATCTTGGCAATGGGAGATTGCATAAAGTATTAAAAGAAGGGTTGCCAATAATTGTGGAATACATTATATTTAGATTTTTTTTCTCTCAAATATTTGACTTTAAGTAAAGGTTGAATATTTTGAATGAAAAGAGGAGAAAATGCAAAAAAAAAATGTTTACAGTCAGTTTTGCTCAGATTTACCATGTGGAGCCCACTGTATTTATTAATGTTTTGAATTGGATTTCATTTTCAGTCATTTTAATTTTACTTTAAGTGTTAATCATTTTGTTGTGCTTCTGTTGTTTTCATTACTTTTTTCTATATATTTTAGTGCTGTCAAAATTAGCGCTTTAACGCATGCGTTTCATTTTTTTTCCAGTTTACGCATTTAGAAAAATGTAACACAATTAACATAGAATCTGTTTTTAATCATCCTTTGGCTAGCGTTACATTCAAATGCAAATGCTTTTAAACTATTCAAGCACAACAAGACAGAGAACGCGCTGTCTGTGAATGTCCTGACTATGTGACACACATGACGCACAGAAGGACGCGCACCAGTCTCGCGTGCACAGAATCCAGTTCTCTTTCGATCTAACAAACAAAAACATAATTATGCCAAAATGCCCGATTTGTTCTCGACCATTTTAATTGAGCAGTCTTGAATGAATTAAATAACGTCTTAAATGAACTTGAAGAGTTGTGAGAAAATGAGCTCAATCGGCAGGTCTTAAAGTGACAGCGGACTAATGCTGTCTGTCGTTAATGTTAATCACAGAACAAAGGGAACAGAGAAAACTGTAGCTTTAATAAGGATTACTCTATATTTCATTTGTGGATTATATTTTATTTCAATTATACTGTAATGTTGAATATCTGTCATTAATGTTTAAAAGAATCCATTTCATTGAGACATCAACAGTAGTTTTAGTATCAGTGATACTGGCCTTCATTCATAAAAAAGATGTCATTACAACAAATATTTAAATATACTGCCTTTAAGTTGTTTCTACATTAATTTGGGAGTAACTGTGAAATTATTACACAAAAAAATAAAATAAAAATAACAAATTAATCACACATTTTTGCATATTTTTATAATCAATTGACAGGACTAATGTATGTTTATATAGCTTTATTTTTATTTCAGTTTTACTTTTTGGGGTAATTTTAGTGTTTCAACCTATTTATTTCAGTTAGTTACCAAGGTAACAATTATAATTTTCGTTTTCATTTTATTTCAGCTTTATTTTGATTGCTGAAAACTATTTTTATGCTACAGGTAGTTGATGTAGATGAAAGGTGTCTTTTTTTTTTTTTTTTTTTTTTTTTTTTTTTTTTTTTTTTTTGGACATAAGTGCCCAAATTTGCAAGCTGTTGTGGAGGCAAAGCTTATTTGCCAATAACGGCTGCTCGTCACAAAAGGCTGACGTATGACTTCAGAAGACTTGGAATATCGTGCATGAGTCAAATGGGCTGCTTTTAATGTTTTTTTTTTCTGTCTTTTTGATCTTTTCAGTATAAACCTGCTTTGGTGTTTCACAGAAGTAAAATAATATGGGTTTGTAATAATATGAGTGGGAGTAAGCACAATGAATGCATCGCTTTCATATTTCCATGAATCATTCCTTTAACGCTGAATGGAAAGCTTCTTTAATTCTTTTATATCTCATCCAATATAGTCCTTTTGCTTCTTATCTGATCTGCTGCCACAGTGTTCTTGAGAGTCAAGACAAAATCCAATATAAATATTCATCTTAAGTCAAGTCCCAGAGTGCTTTCTCATTTCTGTTTTAGTTCTGACAATGGTTAATAATTGATGCCTCTGCAGCTGATATGTAGGGCATTTCATCTCCTCCAGCGTTCTCACGAAAGAACGGCTTTCAGTTCAGGTCTTCTCAACATTCCTGAATGTGAAATTTAACTAAAGTTCTTCTTTGTTTTCCCCTCTTGTGTTTAATAATTAGTCTCAATGAACCGCCTCTTATGACTGGCTGTTACGAGCCCAACTTAAAACTCAGACAGGCAGAGCGACTGTTCGAGGAGCAGCTCATCGCCCAGAATCCCTTGCCAATATTGGAGGTCAGTATTTGCAAAGCAATGCGGTCAACTTGACCTTTCACCCAGTTTGTCGCAGCTGTTTGGCAGTGTGTGCACTCAGGCATTGACTGCAGTTGTGCTGGCCAAAATAGATAAAAGTTGTGTTGACTTGGAGTGTGAAGATCTTAAGATATAAATGAATGTATATGTAGATCTTAATATTAATCTTAAGTCATTATATATTTTAAAATAATCTGCTTTAATGACAGCATGTAATGTCTCTGAATCATTCTTGTTTTGTAGATGTTTTGTACACTGGTATGCGGCTGATGGAAAGATAGTCAAAATCGAGGGAAGGAACATTCATGTATTAGCAACACTTGGCAACCCTCCATGTGGTAAGAGAACCAAAAATACTGGACTATTTCCTCAAACACTGCGTATTGTGGCATTTCAACATGAGTGACCTTGTCGTTTGAAATGCTGGGTTCATGGGTTTAATGCACAAGGCATGAATCTTTGTAAATTTTTCAGTAACTTTTAGGAAACTGTAACATAATAATTTTTGTCTTTTGTCATAAGCAGTAGACAGGGTTCAGCATTTGATTATATGTAAATAGGTTTAAATATCAGATCTAAATTATGGACAGTCCACACTGTGTATCGCAACTGTTCAGATCCGATCTTTCGTTTCCCGGAATATCTGCATTGGTTTCTAAGGCAGTGACGTTGTGTTGGTAGGCATACGCCGAAAACAACAAAAGCAACATGAAAGGGTTTGCAATACAGATGTCTTATTCACAACATGACAATAGGGTGATGCAGGTATGACATCACTTTGTAGGCCAAAACAAAAAGTTAATAAGTTGTTCATCTTACACAAAAGTGCGTGAGTGCACATCGGGCTTGGGTAAGAAGAGATTGTAAGAACAGATTTTAGGACCCCTCTACTTACTGCATGACATGTTTAACATGCTTTTCTCTCTAAAGGTGCATCCACTATTCTGTGGGGATGACTAGTCAGCGTCGTCAATTTCATCCTATCGAGTTGAGCTGTTTGAGCTGTTGAACCACCACAACTAATGAATGGATCTTAGTCTTCAAATACACTGGTCAGGCATAACATTATGACCACCTTCCTAAAAATTGTTGGTCCCCTTGCCCCTGACCTGTCGAGGCATGGACTCCCCCCTGAAGGTGTGCTGTGGTATCTGGCACCAAGATGTTAGCAACAGATCCTTTAAGTCCTGTAAATTGTGAGGTGGGGTCTCCATGGATCTGACTTGTTTGTTCAGACATCCCACAGATGCTCGATTGGATTGAGATCTGGGGAATTTGGAGGCCAGGGCAACACCTCAAACTCATTGTTGTGCTCCTCAAACCATTCCTGAACCATTTTTGCTTTGTGGCAGGAGCATTCTCCTGCTGAAAGAGACCACAGCCACCAGGGAATACCGTTTCCATGAAAGGGTGTGCATGGTCTGCAACAATGCTTAGGTAGGTGGTGTCGTGTCAAGATTCAAGATTCAAGAGTTTTATTTGTCACATACACAGTTATATACAGAATATACAAACCGCAGTGAAATGTAAACAGGTCCGCTCCATGGACAGTGCAAATTCACAGTTAAAAACACAAGGAAGAAATTATAATAGAAATAGGATATAAAAAAGTACTATCTATATATATATATATATATATATATATATATATATATATATATATATATATATATGTCTATATCTGTAGAATTATAAATAATCAAGTCAAGAGAAAAAAGGTAACAAATAAGGATAAAGTGGAATAAAATAATTGAAGTAGACTGTGCAGTGAGTAAACTGTAGACTTATAAATATGTGGTTAACAAATGTATAAAGAGTATAATGTGCAAACAGGTTTATGACAGGTTGTTACACAGCAACAACGAGAACAGAAAGTGCAGTGCAAATGTCAGTGTATCGATGGTTTATCCTGACGTGAAGTCACGTGATGTTAGTGACTGAGTTCAGGAGTCTGATGGCCTGGGGAAGAAGCTCCTCCTGAGTCTCTCAGTTTTGGCCATCAGGCTTT
Organism: Paracanthobrama guichenoti; assembly: GCA_018749465.1. Lineage (NCBI taxonomy): Eukaryota > Metazoa > Chordata > Actinopteri > Cypriniformes > Gobionidae > Paracanthobrama > Paracanthobrama guichenoti. The sequence continues at coordinate 12,756,446 of CM031955.1, forward strand.
CGGAAGCGCTACCAGATGGTAGCAGCGTGAAATGAGGGTTTGCAGGTGATTAGAGTCCTTGATGATCTTGGTAGCTCTACCTTTGCAGCTGCTTTGGTGTAGACGTCCTGCAGAGACGGAGAGCTGACCCTGAGATACGCTCGATAAGCGACTACTCTTTGCAGGGCTTTATGTCATGACTGGTGCTGTTCCCATACCACGCTGTGATGCACTGAGTTAAAACACTTTCTATCGCCCCTAAATAGAAAGTTTTCAGGATAGCTGGTGAAACCCTGAATTTCCTCAGCTGGCGTAGGTGGTACAGTCTTTGCCTGGCTTTTTTCACCTGTGCGTCTGAATGTGAGCAGTCCAGGCCAGGTCCTCGGAGATGTTTACTCCCAGGTACTTGAAGCTGCTTCACTCTCTCTACTGGTGACCCGCTGATCATGAGGGGGAGTATGTCCGTCGTTGTCTCTTCCTGAAGTCCACAATCAGTTCTTTGGTCTTGCCAACATTCAGAGAGAGACAGTTGTCCTGGCACCATGATGTTAGATGCTCCACCTCGCCCAAGTATGCCGCCTCATTGTTGTTGGAAATGAGGCCCAGGACAACAGTATCATCAGCAAATTTGATGATAGAGTGTGGAGCTGTGTGTGACAAACAGTCATGCGTGTAGTAGAGAGAGAGAGCAGGGGGCCCAGGACACAGCCCTGTGGAGCTCCCACACTCAGGGTGATGGAGGTGGAGGTGGACTGGCCTATTCTCACCACCTGAGGCCTGCCAGTGAGGAAGTCCTCAATCCAGTGGCAGAGAGAAGGATTCAGGCCGAGATCCAGGAGTTTGGAGGTTAGCTTGGTGGAAAACTATGGTGTTAAAGGCTGATGTCAAAGTAGCATCCACATGGATGGCAGGACCCAAGGTTTCCCCAGCAGAACATTGCCCAAAGCATCACACTGCCTCTGCCATCCACGTGATGTAAAAAGAAAATGTGATTCATCAGACCATGCCACCTTTCTTCCGCTCCCTGTAGTCCAGTTCTGATACTTACGTGTTGTTGCTGTTGGCTCCTTTGGTGGTGGACAGGGGTCAGCATGGGCACCTTGACTGGTCATGCGCTATGCCGCCCCATACGCAATAAACTGTGATGCGCTGTGTATTCTGACACCTTTCTATCAGAACCAGCATTAACTTCTTTGAGCAATCTGAGCTCTAGTAGCTCGTCTGTTTGATCGGACCACACAGGCCAGCCTTCGCTCCCCCACGTGCATCAATGAGCGTTTGGCTACCCGTGACTTCTGTCGCCGGTTCACCACTGTTCCTTCCTTGGAGCACTTTTGATAGAGACTGACCACTGCAGACCGGGAACACCCCACAAGAGCTGCAGTTTTGGAGATGCTCTGACCCAATCGCCTAGCCATCATTTGGTCCTTGTCAAACCCGCATCAACATTTCAACTTTGAGGACAAAATGTTCACTTTCTGCCTAATATATCCCACCCGCTAACAGGTGCTGTGATGAAGAGATCATCAGTGTGATTCACTTCACCTGTCAGTAGTCATAATGTTATGCCTGATCGGTGTATGTTTTTCTGTAGCCTAATGTTTCATGATGCCACTGTGCACATGTTGCCTTTTATCCTCACATGCTGATATAAGTTTCATCTGTGTGAACAAACAAATTACCTAAATAAATAAGCCCTCCATTGAGCTGAGTTATTACTTTTTTTTTTTTGCGCATGGTTCCATTTTTAAGAGGTATTACGATTTAAAACTCTTATTATTAATTGCACAATAGATAATCAAAAATCATGCCAGTATTACAGTAATATCTTTGATTCAGCAACAAGGCTGATTAAAAATCTTGCATTGTTTGCTATTGAATTAACTGATTGTTCAAAGTACTAAGATATAAAGATCATACAGTTGTGTTTTTGGTGATTTAAACCAAATATTGATTGATATGATTATGTGAGAAAAAATGCAGTATTGGTCCTAACAAAATCTTTATTATATTATGACTTGCAAAGAGAGAGTATGTTTTTATGAGTGTGACTTAACTTCCGGCACAATAAATTAATCTACAGAAAAGCTTATTTGAAGATCAAGATCCAATCGCTAATTGTGGTGGTAAAATAAGTTAAACTGATAGGACAACACCATTATTGTATTTTGACGGATGAGTTTGAATCCTGTAACAAGGGATGACTTTTTATAAACCTTTTTTTTTTGTGTTAAAATATACTTATGCTTTTCTGCTGTAATGACATCACTTATGTTCTATCTTTTATAATCAGTGTTGTGAAGGTTACTTTGAAAATATTGAGTTACTTCTCTAAAAAGTAACTAATTTTATTACTTTTGTAAAGTAATGCATTACATTGCTTTTATGCATTACTTTTTCTCACCTGCAATGAGCTTGCTTGCACAACTTTTTTAATAACAACATAAAAAGTTCTATTTTTGGCACATGTAAAGGCCGTTTCGCACTGCACCAAAGTGAAATGAATAAGCCCTCAGGCTGAAAGAAATGCAAAAAAAAAAAAATTCATGCCTTTAAAGTAGAGGCGTGAGCTCAAACCTTTCAGCTGTGCTGCTATTCTGGATTGAAGAAGAATAGGATTTAGGAGAAGAAAGTTCAACACTCTTAATTCAACAATAACGATTTTAAAAATGTAAACAAATGTGATGTTTATCTCAAAGTAATTTTTGCTTATTCGTATTGTTGAAGTGGATCATGGAAGGTCAGCAGCAAAGACATTGGTTAACAAAGTGAGATTAAATATATAAAGTATATTTGTGCTTAGGTGGGCGATATAGCCTCAACTGTATCAACATATTTTAAGAATATTTGCAAATGATCGATATAGAAAAAATATATGGAACAAAGTTATGCTTGGTTATTGTAGCTTGTAGGCAGTGCAGCATTTATTAGTGCAAATAAAACGAAGGGCATTGTCCATCCTTTACAGTGAGCTCACTGTCATTGATGAGAGAATATTTAATTAGAAGTGTATAAATCTATTGTCATAAGGTGGCGCTTGCATTTCATAGTCACACACAGCACACGAGTCAAATGAAAGCAAAAGTAGCCTTGGTACAAGTTATTAGTGTTCACTGAAATCTTAAGTAAAAACTATAATATAACATTTTTAGTTTAACAATAACTAAAAAGCAATTTATGCCATGGTCTGTCTGAATATTCGATTCTGATTACTGGAAGGTGCAATAAAACTTTTAATGCACAGGCAGTTCCAAGTCAGATTAATCATTGTTCTATATTAATGCTGCTGTATTTCATTATGGAAGCACATGCTTATGCACCTACACATCACTGCGTGATACAGAGAGCGGGGGATCACCTGCAGATTCAGGAGCCTAGAAATCCTATCACAATCGCACTTATGACTTTTAGCAATAAAATAAATACTGGATCACTACATTTATATTTCTCAGCAAGCCATTGGGGTTATATCGCTATTTTTAAGTAACAAGCGTGACATCGCCGCTTGTTAAGAGTGACCGTGAAATAGATGCAGGCACAACTCTCTTTCTCTGATAAATTGAAATAAATGCTATAATCCATTAATTTAAATAAGCGTAATCTGCAGCACTTCTTTATCTCTGGTCTGATTCAAAGGAGGCAGAATGCTGGATCTAACGAGACATAACTGATGAAATCACACCCACCCTTCGGGGGCAAATATTGCGCCGCAAATATCAATAACAGCTTTAAGTTGTCAATGTTATACGTCCCAGTTGTCGTAAGAGGGCTGACCTCTTTAAATCTAAGTAGCCTCTTTTTAGGTACTAAATTGTCATGTCGAAACTGACATGCTGCTCATTAATATACCCTTGCACAGGTGTTGCTGGGAGGGGAAATGCTAGGGAAGTAAATGCGTCATCAACGCTTATATCTACAGCATCGCGATATGACTTTTTTTTTTTTTTTTTTTTTTTTGTATTGTGTGTGTAAATTTATACCAGCATTATCGTGGACTGTATGATATGGCACTGCTTTAAGTGCAATTTAATTATTGCTAGTTTGTGTAATCAATTGAGATTGCATTTAACTTTTATTATTATTTAGAGATAATACTGAAAGCAAGCGGGGCTACCTGGAAAACAGATGCCGAGGCTGGCGTTTGTTTCTGCTGTGTGTGTGCTGCTGGTAGAGATAACCGCTGAACTCTTGGGCTTGTATATACTGCAGTACTTTGTTTTTCTTGTCAGTCTGTCTGTCCATTATCTTTGCTTTTATTTTTCTACAAAGCTTTATTATGCCTTGTTTCTGCTATGATAAAAGCCTCCATTCTTCTGTTGCATATTTGTGCATTTCAGGAAGTGAACAATGAAGGTAAGTGTGTTTGTTTGGTTGATTTCAAACATCAACTGTGTTCAGCAATGATTCTCGAAATGGCTTCCTGATCTTTTAATTTATATTTTAAGGCTCATGTTCATGGTTTATTTCTCTGTAACAGTGTGACATATAATATTCTTTACAGCCAGCCCTGAAAACAGAAGCCATTTTCTGATTCCACTCCCCAAGTATAATGTTTAAGTAATTAAATAGATATCATAAATATCCTGACCCAATAAACCCAAATGAGCTTGTCGACTAGAAAAAATCTTTAGTCTGGGAGCAGCCTGTTGGTACATTACATTAATGCATGTAAGAGCACATGCATTAATGT
>CM031955.1:12761214-12787827 GCA_018749465.1 Paracanthobrama guichenoti
AAGGGAGATATTTTCTTTTACAGAAATCAATTTTTAAGGACTGCAACAAATGGCTAGTAGGGACTACACAAGCTTCTTCCTGGTTAGTGATCCACAAACACTAAAATTTACATAAACAAAGAGAGGAAGAGGATTGTTGTAGCACATTTTGAGAGTGCACTCAGCTGTATCCGTCTTTTTAGATTTATTGCAGCCTGATGCGTAACACAAATGCTGCCAACATGTCATAAAGCAAGATAATAACATAAGTTATAACATTAATTAAAACTTAACTATACCTGTTATATCTCCATGCAGCAGATATTCTACTGGCTCTGAAGGATCTTACAACAATATACAGTGATTTATAGATTATCATGACAGAATATTCTAATCATTTACTTGAAATAGATTAACTCCACAGCCATAAATTCATCAACTAACCCTTGAGAAAACGTCCTGTCTCATTCTACATGCTGTCATATGAGTCTCATTGTCCGACTCGGTTTACGAACAAAAGGCTGGGAACAGTTTGGACATTTTCAGTGTGTGTCTGCCCGAGGTAATCAGAGCGCCAACACAAGCTCTTGAAGCTCCACCCCCTCTTCTAGAAAGGGGCCGGGCAACAGCTCATTGCATTTAAAGGGACACACACAAAACTTTTTGCTCACCCCCAAAAGTGACAATTTTAACATGCTATAAAAATGATCTGTGAATGTGCTGAGCAAACTACACACACACTCTACTGGGGACATCAGAGACATTTTACATCTTGAAAAATTGGGCATTATAGGACTCCTTTAAACAAATAAGAAAAAAGGTGGACATCTTTTCCAAAAAGATGTCTGTTACATCCTGTTCAAAAGCATCAGTGAATGTCTGATCCTTTTTTTAATAGTTGTGTTTGAGGTCCTTCAATGGGTCACTCAATGTGAAAAGATGGATCTCAAAATCATCACGGTCACTGCTGGAGGGTTCAGATATGCAAAATTCCATGCTGGAAAAATTAAGGAATTTGCAAGACCTGGTCAGTTTAACTGCTCAGGACAAACAAGAGACTCAAGAACAGCCACCACACAACACAAAAACAGCAGTGGATCATCCAGGGGAGCAGCCAGCTGCGCTGTATTGAGAATCAATGGTTCATAAACTTTTGAACAGGGTCATTTTTATAAATTCAGCATTTTTAGTCTTATGGACTTTATGCTTAGACATTTAGGTAAAATGTCTAATTCCAGGACAGTGCTAAATAAAAATAACACATTTTGTATGATTTCTCATTTAGTTAAAATTATTCACAAAGGTTCTTAAAGGGTTCACAAATTTTCAAGCACAACTGTATAACGATAAAGATTAAGTTCTAAAAAAAAAAACAATATAAACATAAAAGTGTCCACACCACAACTATATCGATAACGGCACAGAGAAGCAATCACTTTTGGAAGCGATTTTCCTAGCAGATGAGTGATGAAAACATTCTGAATCATCCGGCTGGTGTGGACTGCTAATATCGTTATAGTTATCATTCTTGGCATGAACGGGCCTTAAAAGTTGACAAATTCACCAACACATATGCATGCATACTTTTATCAAATCAAATACCTCCGGCTAATACAACCTATCTATAGGCATTATAGCAAAAGGGCAAATTGTGGTTCTTCTGTGACATAGGCTAGCTAAAGTATTTTGAGTGAGCAACATCCTGCTTCAATAGGAAATGCATCAACACCAAAAAGATATAAGATCAGAAGTTCACCTTTGTCATCTTTTCATGGTGTTTAGCTTGATCTGAGGCAACAGCTCTTCTAATCTTTTCAATCTGAAATAACCCCAGATGTGTCATAAATGTGAGACATTTTTCACACCGTCCACCAAGTATGTTTTTAAACCAGGGGTGGGGGAGGCGTTGATCCCGGAGGAACCCACTCTCCTGCAGAGTTTAGCTCCAACCCTAGAAAAAAACACTCACCTGCCTATAACTTTTAGTAATCTAGAAGACCTTGATTAGCTTCAGATGTGTTTGATAAGGGATGGAGCTGAACTCTGCAGGACACTGGCCCTCCAGGATCAAAAGCGTTCCCCGCCCATGTTTTAAACAATGAATTTGTTTAGACTCATGACTCATGTCTGAGTCAAATGTCTCCACCTGTTCCACAATGCTCTGTAGTCTCGAACTTCAAGGTTTTATTGAAAACAGTCATGGCGGGAATACTTCTGGGTCTTGGATTGACTATATTCATGAAAATGTTGACTTTTTTGAATAATGTAATAAAGGGAAAAAATCATTATTTAAAAAGCCCTCAAGTTGTCGTACCATGCTGGTAGTTTTTAGTCACTTCAAGGACGTCGGCCTAGGTTCAAGGAATATGAACAAATGAACACATTTAAAAATGATCAATAACACGACTCAAGAAAAGATTAACATAACAACCATCAGACATTAACCAGCTCAAAACTGTATGTCATAAATTTATGTGTGTGATGACATCTTGTGCATTTACAGCTACTTGAATTTGATGAGTATGATGTGAAAATGTAATATTTATTCATTATATATTTAAGAATTTATTTCAGTTGATTGATTCTATTTGGGAATTTTATATAGCCTAATATTTTTATAAAAAAAAAAAAATATATATATATATATATATATATATATATATATATATATATATATATATATATATATATATATATATATATATATATATATATATATATATATATATATCATAAATGTATTGAAAAGTGAATTCTAGGGTCCAAATATTGTCTCGTAATAAAAAAGGATTTCTGACACTGGAAATTCCTTTTGCTATTGTTGGCTGATGCTGACACTCATATGTATCTAAAGAATTATGTAATCTGTGTCCATTGAATTAGTGTGCATTATTTTCTAATAATTCAACGGACCGAGTCAATGACTCCGCTTATACTCACATTGTTACCACACCTCAAGAGATGATCCAATGATGTATTTCAAGATATTTGTCAGGTTTTGTCCTTAAAACATCCTCAGACACATCCAAGTAAAGACACGTGACATCAGGATGTAACATGTAAATGTCGGAGAGAGAGAGCGGGAGAAAGAGAGCATGGAAGCTAGTTTCCGCCACCAAATAAAAAAAAAAAAAAGGTAATTGTGACTTTTTACAGTATCTCACAATTCGAGATTCTTTTCCCCCAGAATTGGAAGAGAAGTCAAATTACAAGGAAAAGTCAGAATTGCGAGGTTTATGTCTGCTTAATTCTGACTTCTTTTTCAATTCTGGAAAAGAACAGACTGTGAGACTTTCTGGCTACCTCTCGCAATTACTTGAGTTTATATCACACAATTCTGAGAAAAAGTCTAAATTGTGAGATTAAAAGTTGCAATTACCTTTTTAATTTTTATTCCGTGGCAGAAATAAGCTTCCATAAGAAAAAATTAATAAATAAGAAAAAAAAATCTGCTAATGAATAAAAAATAAAAAAGCTAATTGCAACTTTTTATCTCACAATTCTTTTTCTCACTAAATACTTTTTCTCAGAATTGTGTAATATAAACTCACAATTGCAAGAAAAAGTCAGAACTACGAGAAAAGTCTGAATTGCGAGGAAAAATATGACTTTATAACTCACAACTGCGACTTTATATCACGCAATTCTGAGTGGGAAAAAGTCTGATTATCTCAGGTTATTGCAATGACCTTTTTATATTTTATTCTGTGGTGAAATAAGATTCCATAAGAGTGTGTGGGCTTTCCATTAAAATAATAAAATGTAATTTTGTGGCAAAAAAATATGAAATAATCTGTTGTTTTTATTTTGTTTACTATATTTATTTCCTTGGTCAGTGTTGTGTGTTTTTGGTTCTTTTGCAGGCGAGACAAGACCTGCCTGGAACAACTTAGCGATGCATTTACTTGCATATGAAACGTTCGTCAACCAATCAGATTCAAGCATTCGTAGTATAAATGAATACATCTTTGACACTAGGTAAGATTGTTTAAATCGACTTACATTTGCTTGCTATTTGGCAGCATGCAACAGTTTAATGGAATTAGAGATCCTCGATTGTTTCGCATCTGAAAAATTATTTCAAAAATATTTCTGTTCATATAAATACAGAGCAGAAACAAAGGTTTCAATCACCACAGGAAGTTTGTGCATGTCAAAATACCTTCAGTGTTAATTGAGTAGTGTCCAGTCTGAAAGAATGATCTAATATCTGTAAGGAGAGAAAACACCAATTTAATACATATATTGAATCTCAATATCTAATCCAAGAAGTGGTCAAAAGCACTTGTCTTATGGTGGTTACTTTGGCCCCACTTGGAATGTGAACCTCCCGAAGGGCCGTGACCCTGTCATCTGCAAACAAAAATGGTTATGTCAGCACTCATATTTTATATATACACTCACCTAAAGGATTATTAGGAACACCTGTTCAATTTCTCATTAATGCAATTATCTAATCAACCAATCACATGGCAGTTGCTTCAATGCATTTAGGGGTGTGGTCCTGGTCAAGACAATCTCCTGAACTCCAAACTGAATGTCAGAATGGGAAAGAAAGGTGATTTAAGCAATTTTGAGCGTGGCATGGTTGTTGGTGCCAGATGGGCCGGTCTGAGTATTTCACAATCTGCTCAGTTACTGGGATTTTCACGCAAACCATTTCTAGGGTTTACAAGAGAATGGTGAATGAGAACATGGAAAAACATGCCAGTATCACGTGCAGGTCCTGTGGGTGTAATGCCTTGTTGATGCTTAGAGGTCAGAGGAGAATGGGCCGACTGATTCAAGCTGATAGAAGCCTACCACCTGCAACATTGTGACTGAAATAACCACTCTTTACAACCGAGGTATGCAGCAAAGTACATTTGTGAAGCCACAACAGCGCACAACCTTGAGGCGGATCATTTCTAATTGGTTTCTTGAACATACAACAGCAGAAGACCCCACAGATACCATCTCATCTCCACTACAAATAGGAAAAAGAGGCTACAATTTGCAACGAGCTCACCAAAATTGGACAGTTGAAGACTGGAAAATATGGACTTACCTGGTCTGATGAGTCCTCAGCGATTTCTGAATCAAGACATTCAGATGGTAGAGTTCAGAATTTGGGGTCAAACACAGTATTAGAGTGTTCATGGATCCATCATGCCTTGTGTACCACTATATGCAGGCTGGTGGTAGTGGTGTAATGGTGTAGGGGATATATTTATTGGCACATATATAGGCCCCTTAGTGCCATATATATATCATTCATTATATATATGCCACAGCCTACCCTGAGCATTATTTCTATACCATGTCCATATATATATTATGACCACCATGTACACATTCTCTGATGGCTACTTCCAGCAGGATAATATACACCATATCACATATAGCTTCATAATCATATTCATATATACATTTCTTGAACATGACAATGAGTACACACTGTATATATAAAATGTATATACAGTCACCAGATATCAACCCAATAGAGGCATCTTTGGGATGTGGTGATATATATATACATTCTATGCATATATATGTACATATATACACAATATATATACATACATACACAGATATATATCTTATCAATATGGGCCAACATATCAAAGAATGCTTTCAGCACCTTGTTGAATCAATGCCACATATATATATACATATATATTCTGAAGGTGAAAGGGGTCAAACACAGTATATATATATATATACACACATAATAATCCTTTAGGTGAGTGTACACATATATATATATATATATATATATATATATATATATATATACATATATATATATATATATATATATATATATATATATATATATATATATATATATATATATATATATACATATATATATATATATATATATATATATATATATACACATATATATATATATATATATATATATATATACACATATATATATATATATACATATACACATATATATATATATATATACACACACATATATATATATATATATACATATATTACATATATATATATATATATATATATATATATATATATATATATATATATATATATATATATATATATATATATATATATATATATATATACATATATACATATATATATATATATATATATATATATATATATATATATATACATATACACATATACACATATATATATATATATATATATATATACACACATATACTATATATAAATAGATTATTAGGAATATAATAATCCCTACACATCTCTGTGATGTTGGAAGTCTTCTATCAATTTAAGTAATATATATATATATATATATATATATATATATATATATATATATATATATATTACAAAATTGATAGAAGGCAACATCACAGAGATGTCTATTTGATGTCTGATTTACATCTGCAAGATGTATTTTTAAGAGTGTTTGATTAAGAGCTCTTTGTAGACTATATCTTTATCTTTAGCTAGGCTATATATTTTGCCCTGATAGCACCACATTACATCTCAGAGACATCTAGGCTATTTGATGTGTGTGTTTTCATCTGCAAGATGTTTTTTTTTTTTTTTTTGCTCTGCTCATCTGTACTACGTCTATATGACATTTTCTGTCAGATGTTAGACATTTAGAAAAAGTCTTTAAGATGTTATTGATTTAACTGCTTTTCTCCCGACGTTTATCAGATCCAGGCGTTCCAGATTAAGTGCTCTTTAGCAGACATTTTAGATACATACCTGTGCTATATCTTTTACATTTGCGTGTGATTTGCATGTCAGCACAAACATGCCATAATCAATGCTATAGTCAAAATATTATCAGTCGTAACCAGTAAATCTTGTACTCCATAAAAACCCTTAAAAGTAGTCCATGTGACTTGTGCACTATATCTTAAGTGTTCCCTACACATAACTGTCAACTTTTATTTTAGTATATTATATAGGCCAATATTTTTGTAGGCCTATATAATATACTAAAATAAAATTGACAGATGTACAAGCCTGTAGCACTCCTCTCAGAAACTGAAGCCTCCGGCGCGCTCGATAAACCCCAAGGTGGCGGTCCCAGTATAGGTCATAACCCCGCCCCTCTGTGTTTTCTAATGGGCGCGAGACAAACTAAACAATCATATTACACTTTAAATAATTTTTTTTTCAAAGGTGGTTTCTGTCATTGTAGGCAGTTTTTATCCACGATGATTTCATTTCTACTGGCGCGCAGACTTGGTCCGAGATCTCTGCGCGCAGACTCGGTCCCGAGATCTCTACTGCGCGAGACTTCGGTCCGAGATCTCTATGTGTGCAGACTCCGGTCCGAGATCTCTACGAGCAGACTCCGGTCCCGAGATCTCTACCAGCGCCGAGACTCGGTCCCGAGATCTCACCGCGCAGACTCGGTCGAGATCTCTACGAACTCGGTCCGAGCAGACTCGCGGAACTCGGTCGCAGATCTCTGCAGCGAGCAGGACTCCGGTCCTGAGATCGGTCTATCGCGCGCAGACTCGTCCCGAGATCTCTGTCGAGGTGTGTATCCCGCGCAGACTCCGGCCAGCTAGTAGGCGCTGTGTGAGTAAAGATCTCTACCGCTGATCTCGGTCCCGGGCGCTCTAGCGACTGGTCCGCTAGCGCAGTTCCAGATCTCCTTGTTAGACTCGTCCGATCTCTCATGCAGACTCCGACCCGAGTTCGAAGCAGAGTCCGAGATCTTGCGGGCTCGTCCCGAGATCTCTACCGGAGGCTCCGGTTACATTGGTGCCGTGACCCGGTCCCGAGATCAGCGGGAGACTCCCGGTCCCAGGGGGCGTGAGTGCGGAGGCCAGCTAGTAGTTGCTGTGTGAGTAAACCTCACTCCTCTGATCTCATGAGGCGCTCTAGCGACTGATCGCTGGAGTTGCAGCCTCCTTGTTAGAGCGTCCGACTCTCATGTCTTTGGACCTGAGTTCGAGTCCCGCTTAGAGCGGTGCGGTTTGAACAGGAGGAGGTTACACGCGGCAGACTTCGGTCCCGAGACCTCTACACGCGCAGACTCGGTCCCAAGATCTCTACCGAGCAGACGGTCCGAGAGTCTCTGTGCGCGAACTCCGGTCCCGAGATCGCTTTGGACGCTGAGACTCGGTCTTAGAGATCGCCTACTTGAACAGGCGCGCAGACTCGGTCCCGAGATCTCTACCGCGCGACAAGACGGTCCCGAGATCTCTACCGGCGCAGACTCTCGGTCCCGAGATGTCTACGCGCATAGACTTGGTCCCGAGATCTCTACCGCAGCAGACTCGGTCCCGAGATCTCTACTCAGACTCAGTCAGCGATTCTGACTAGAATTCGGTCCCGAGATCTCTAAGGGCCTATGGAAGCATTGAATATTTTTCTGGATTTCGGTAATTTCCGAAGATGTCTATTAGCAGACTTGTAGTAATCCCGAGATCTCTATTGAAATCATGCAGACAATTTAACCGGTCCGAGATCTCTACCGAGCAGACCCGGTCCCGAGATACATTTTTCTATACAATATATGTAACTCCGGTCCCAAAGATTTTCTCTACCGTGCAGACTCGGTCGAGATCTCTACATTTCGCGCAGACTCAGTCAGCGGCATATTCGCTTTTTAAGACGTTTAAGAATTAAGTATTTTTATTACGGAATTGCTATAATTACATTCGTATATTATATGTCAGCCTACACAAATATTTTAGGGCCCTATGAATCCATTGAATATTTTTCTGGATTTCGTTCTTTTAATTTCTTTTGGACTCAATTTTAATAGTTAACATAAAATTGCAAAAGTAATCAGAGTAAAAAACATGTCTAATTAATTGAAATCATGAAACATATACAATTTAACAGCAACGCTTTTATTAAAAGATGCTTTTATTATATATTTTATTTTCATGTTAAATTTATAAAAAAAGAATTACATTTTAGGGCCCTATGGAAATACATGTAATTTTTTCCCAAATTCAATTTTAATTTTTATGTTTTATTGTTTATTTTTGTTTGCTCATCTGTAATACGTCTAATAATGGCATTTCCTGTCAGATGTTAGACATTTAGAAAACGCCTTTAAGATGATATGAATCTCAACTTCAAGATTTTTAAGAGTTTTATTTATCAGATTAAGCGCTCTTTACATTTTAGAGTGAAATGTACCTGTGCTATATCTTTTACATTCGCATGTGATTTGTCAGCACATATTTGTGCAACAATTATACAATGCCATAGTCAAAATAATATAATTTTGTTCTTTCTTTTGTCCTAAGCCAGTAACTCTTGTTCTTGTTCAACCAGTAAGTCTTGTGCTGTCAGATGCACCTGTTGCTGTCTATCCATCGCAATACATTTTACAACAGTGCCAAAAGGCAAAATGTCATTATTTCAGAGTAATTCAGGATATATTATAAGAAATTGTTTTTTTCTCCTATTGCTGAACTAATGAAGGCAGAAAAACTAGGATCTACAGCAAACCTTTTCACGTTGCCATGGCAACCAGGATGTGCTACGCAGCTGACCACTGCTTTAGAATTAAATGCAATTTCAACAGATTATTATAAAACATTAGACCAACCGTTGAGATCAAAGCCTCTTGAGGGCAATCCAGATTGTACTGCGAATGTTTTCAGTGTTAATAAAGGCCATTGCAGCATCAACATACAGCTCTGTGTGCAAGCGGCGTTAACCAGCAGTGTGAAGGCAGACATGGAAAAAAGTGAAATATTTTCATAATTAAAGTCAAAATTAAAGTGGCAGAGAAAAAAAAAAAAAAAAAAATGAATCTTTAATAATGGCTTTCCCCATTTCTAACACTCATAACGAGAGAAATAGAACAACAAAAATATGCAAATACAGTACAGATATGAACTCTACAGTCAATAGCAAATCGTCATACCCTGATGCGTTTTTACATATTAATTATACATTATCATATTACTATAATTTATGTATCAATACGTTGTTTTTGTTGTTACAATATTATTTACGATTTTAAGAGTTGTGTTCCAGTGATATTGAAAGTCTTATTGATCATAATTTCTTGATTACGTGTTTTTATTTATCTGGCATATAATGGATTTAATTTCATGTATTTATTTATTTATTTTAATTCTGTATTTATTTATTTATTTATTTATTTATGTGCCTGTTTATAGCTATTTTAGTCATTTTGCTGCCTTTCTTAAAAATAAAAAAACCCCATTAAAAATTTTAATTTAAAAAATGTACTAAGTGTCACTGAAACTGTTTCTCCCTCACTGGTGTCGAGAACGCGTGGGTCTCGAGCACGTCGTTATGAACTGCGCGCTTGCTCTGGGATGTTGTGAATAAATTCCTCGTTTGTTGGACCATCGTTTATTTAGCCTTATGTTTTAGTGAACGTAGCTGTGCAACAGAGAAAGAGTCGACACTACAGCAAAATGAATGAGCCCGAGGGACTGCGGTTGAGGAGGTTGAACAGACCTCAAATAATTACAGACGAAACCCATGAACCCCAGTACAAAAGCACAAGGTAAGACATGCCTACATGCCTACCTGCCTTCATGGGATGTATATGCACTCGATTCATTAATTCATGTGAAACGTGTCTTCTTCATGTTGTTGTTGTGCGTTGCAGCACTTACAGTGGGAAGGTGTTTCGCGTGACATTACTCACACTGGTGGCTTTCTGCTCTTCCCACTGCTGGTGGTCATTTTCCTGTTTGAGTCTCCCATTCAGCCAGAGGCGTTCAGGTGAGCTGTCAGCTCTCACGATGATCATGCACTGGCAAACACAGTATTCAGGGATTCCTCAGGACACTTCCTGGAAATATACGTTTGTATGGAAAGTCATACATTTTATGACTGAAATTTATGACTAAATTATACATTTTTAGAGTAATGCATGCACAATAGGATATTATTACTCATGCAACGGTATGCGTGTGCGTAATGATGTGTGAGTGGTTGCAGAGAGGAGTACAGGTGGACATTGTGTCACACAGCTTAATTATTGTCACTGGTCCTACTCAGTGTTTATTGCTAAAATGTCAGTTGTAAAGTTCATTACAAAATACCAAAAAGAACTTCTTGTGACATTCTGTTGCCAAGCTGGAAATGCAGGCTGTTGCAATCAAAAGGATTTTTAACCCCAAATGAAAATGTTATCTTTTAATCATCTCAATGTCATTCCAACCCTTTATACATATTTACAGTATAGCTGCTTCTTTCAACATGACTAAACTGGAGGGCGATTTATACCGCCAAGTTCCAAAAAGGTAAAAAAAAAAAACCCTTAAAAGTAGTCCATGTGACTTGTGCACTACACTCACCTAAAGGATTATTAGGAACACCTGTTCAATTTCTCATTAATGCAATTATCTAATCAACCAATCACATGGCAGTTGCTTCAATGCATTTAGGGATGTGGTCCTGGTCAAGACAATCTCCTGAACTCCAAACTGAATGTCAGAATGGGAAAGAAAGGTGATTTAAGCAATTCTGAGCGTGGCATGGTTGTTGGTGCCAGACGGGCCGGTCTGAGTATTTCACAATCTGCTCAGTTACTGGGATTTTCACGCACAACCATTTCTAGGGTTTACAAAGAATGGTGTGAAAAGGAAAAACATCCAGTATGCGGCAGTCCTGTGGCGAAAATGCCTTGTTGATGCTAGAGGTCAGAGGAGAATGGGCCGACTGATTCAAGCTGATAGAAGAGCAACTTTGACTGAAATAACCACTCGTTACAACCAAGGTATGCAGCAAAGCATTTGTGAAGCCACAACACCGCACAACCTTGAGGCGGATGGGCTACAACAGCAGAAGACCCCACCGGGTACCACTCATCTCCACTACAAATAGGAAAAGAGGCTACAATTTGTACCAGCTCACCAAAATTGGACAGTTGAAGACTGGAAAAATTTTGCCTCATCTGATGAGTCTCGATTTCTGTTGAGACATTCAGATGGTAGAGTCAGAATTTGGCGTAAACAGAATGGTGTTACCACATGTGTGTTACCACTGGGTGCAGGCTGTAATGGTGTAATGGGGATGTTTTCTTGGCACACTTTAGGCCCCTTAGTGCCAATTGGGCATCGTTTAAATGCCACGGCCTACCTGAGCATTGTTTCTGACCATATCCATTGCTTTATGACCACCATGTACCCATTCTCTGATGGCTACTTCCAGCAGGATAATGCACCATGTCACAAAGCTCGAATCATTTCAAATTGGTTTCTTGAACATGACAATGAGTTCACTGTACTAAAATGGCCCCCACAGTCACCAGATCTCAACCCAAAAGAGCATCTTTGGGATGTGGTGGAACGGGAGCTTCGTGCCCTGGATGTGCATCCCACAAATCTCCATCAACGGCAAGATGCTATCCTATCAATATGGGCCAACATTTCTAAAGAATGCTATCAGCACCTTGTTGAATCAATGCCATGTAGAATTAAGGCAGTTCTGAAGGCGAAAGGGGTCAAACACAGTATTAGTATGGTGTTCCTAATAATCCTTTAGGTGAGTGTATATCTGACATGTTCCCTACACCACGCAGCTGTCAATTTTTATTTTAGTATATTATATGAAGCACACAAATATTCTAGGGAATCCATTTTGTCTGGCTATCACCAGACCAAGCTCAATCTTTTAAGATTGCACATTGCTCTGGGGAGTTCTGTATTTTCTACTGCACAAGAGGCATGATCAACGAGCATAATTCAAATGACTCCGTATGCAATTGGATAGTCCTTTAACCAATTAGACCACAAGAGGCGTGATCAACAGGCATCTCTGTCCGACATCGTGTTAAACCCGCCAATAGTCGCGCCAGGTGGATAAGCCAGTCTGTGATTGGTTCCCGCAAAAGTGTAACAGAAGCAGTATAAATGAATGTACAGGGGCGCGGTCAAGCTCAAACCGGTGCGCAACGTTTAGCTGTGGTTTCCAGGTTGAACGTGTGTTTTCTGAAAAAATGGTGCACAACGGGTTTGAGATACGTTTCTCTCTTTTGGTGGATGTCAAATGTCAGCCCAATCAGCAGCAACATGTATATAAACCGTGCTGTGGTAAAGAGATAGCTCGCACAATGGGTCCAAGTAAAGTCGTTTACAAATGTGTCCGCTGTAGCTCGGTATACGCAACAGTTGAAGATATTAGAAGACATGTTTGTCTTTTCATCCTGAAATGCGAGGCAAATGTTGGATCACAATAATTAGGAACCACAGTTTCCACAAATCCCTTCACTCGATTGGTTCTCTTTTATTCTGAATGGCAAGGGCAGTGACTGTAACATCGAAAGCGTGTTTTGCAGTATTAAACACGTATTTATACTGATTTCATCAGGCTCTGAAAATTATTCAAAAGAACACAAGAATGGCCTTCTCAGCTGCCATAGCTGCAACTCCTGCGTCATCAGAACAGGGTGTTCAACACAGCGCCATTTCCGTTTTGCAACGTTTGTTGGGGAGTGAAGCGCAGCCCAGGTTTCCAGACTGAGTTGCAGGACTAAATCAAATGCGCCCGGCCCCCCACACACAATGGTTTGGTTTGAAAGTTGGTGAATTGAAGATGCTAGTTGGGTCTTGGGGTCAGAAAGTCTCCAAAACTATGATCAGACCTCATCTGTGGACCAGATGACTCTGGCACAACATTTGTGTTGTGTATGGTCCCTGTTAAATAAATAAATAAATAACTTTAAACTTATTTGGGAAGAATGCAATAAAATTAAAAAAAGCCATCAAACCACAATCTCATGCACCTGCAGTTTGCCAGGTGTTACTGGATCTTTCAGTGGGATTGTGTTTAATTAGTCAGATGAGACCAAAACTATGCTATTTTTGGAAAAACTCTAGAGGTGGGTTTGGCATAGACCGAGAAACAGCCATGTAGAAAATCTTCATCCCCACTGTGAAGATCTTTAATGCTGTGTGGGGCTCATTTTCTTCCAAAGGCCCTGGGCAACTTATTAGGAAACACGGAACTCCATCAAGTACCAGCAAATATTAAATCAACACCTGACTGGCTCTGTCAGGAAGTTTAAACTAGGCCCTGGTTGGATCTTCCAGCTTGACAATGGTTCAAAGGTCATCTTAAAATAAACTTCTGACCACAGAATGAAGGTTTCACCATGGACAGCGCAGTCCCCTGACCCCAAACCCCATAATAAACCGGTGGGATGAGCTGAAGAAAAGAGTCATGAACATCTGAATCTGAAGGATCTGGAGAGGTTCTGTATGGAGGAATGGTCCATATGTTCATCAACCTTATAGGAGAAAATCAAGACCTGTTATCTTGGCAATGGGAGATTGCATAAAGTATTAAAGAAGGGTTGCCAATAATTGTGGAATACATTATATTTAGATTTTTTTCTCTCAAATATTTGACTTTAAGTAAAGGTTGAATATTTTGAATGAAAAAGAGGAGAAAATGCAAAAAAATGTTTACAGTCAGTTTTGCTCAGATTTACCATGTGGAGCCCACTGTATTTATTAATGTTTTGAATTGGATTTCATTTTCAGTCATTTTAATTTTACTTTAAGTGTTAATCATTTTGTTGTGCTTCTGTTGTTTTCATTACTTTTTCTATATATTTTAGTGCTGTCAAAATTAGCGCGTTAACGCATGCGTTTCATTTTTTCCAGTTTACGCATTTAGAAAAATGTAACACAATTAACGCAGAATCTGTTTTTAATCATCCTTTGGCTAGCGATTACATTCAAATGCAAATGCTTTTAAACTATTCAAGCACAACAAGACAGAGAACACGCTGTCTGTGAATGTCCTGACTATGTGACACACATGACGCATAGAAGGGCGGCGCACCAGTCTCGCGTGCACAGAATCCAGTTCTCTTTCGATCTAACAAACAAAAACATAATTATGCCAAAATGCCCGATTTGTTTCGACCATTTTAATTGAGCAGTCTTGAATGAATTAAATAACGTCTTAAATGAACTTGAAGAGTTGTGAGAAAATGAGCTCAATCGGCAGGTCTTAAAGTGACAGCGGACTAATGCTGTCTGTCGTTAATGTTAATCACAGAACAAAGGGAACAGAGAGAAAACTGTAGCTTTAATAAGGATTACTCTATATTTCATTTGTGGATTATATTTTATTTCAATTATACTGTAATGTTGAATATCTGTCATTAATGTTTAAAAGAATCCATTTCATTGAGACATCAACAGTAGTTTTAGTATCAGTGATACTGGCCTTCATTCATAAAAAGATGTCATTACAACAAATATTTAAATATACTGCCTTTAAGTTGTTTCTACATTAATTTGGGGAGTAACTGTGAAATTATTACACAAAAAATAAAATAAAAATAACAAATTAATCACACATTTTTGCATATTTTTATAATCAATTGACAGGACTAATGTATGTTTATATAGCTTTATTTTTATTTCAGTTTTACTTTTTGGGGTAATTTTAGTGTTTCAACCTATTTATTTCAGTTAGTTACCAAGGTAACAATTATAATTTTCGTTTTTCATTTTATTTCAGCTTTATTTTGATTGCTGAAAACTATTTTTATGCTACAGGTAGTTGATGTAGATGAAAGGTGTCTTTTTTTTTTTTTTTTTTTTTTTTTTTTTGGACATAAGTGCCCAAATTTGCAAGCTGTTGTGGAGGCAAAGCTTATTTGCCAATAACGGCTGCTCATCTAAAAGGCTGACGTATGACTTCAGAAGACTTGGAATATCGTGCATGAGTCAAATGGGCTGCTTTTTAATGTTTTTTTCTGTCTTTTTGATCTTTTCAGTATAAACCTGCTTTGGTGTTTCACAGAAGTAAAATAATATGGGTTTGTAATAATATGAGTGGGAGTAAGCACAATGAATGCACCGTTTTCATATTTCCATGAATCATTCCTTTAACGCTGAATGGAAAGCTTCTTTAATTCTTTTATATCTCATCCAATATAGTCCTTTTGCTTCTTATCTGATCTGCTGCCACAGTGTTCTTGAGAGTCAAGACAAAATCCAATATAAATATTCATCTTAAGTCAAGTCCCAGAGTGCTTTCTCATTTCTGTTTTAGTTCTGACAATGGTTAATAATTGATGCCTCTGCAGCTGATATGTAGGGCATTTCATCTCCTCCAGCGTTCTCACGAAAGAACGGCTTTCAGTTCAGGTCTTCTCAACATTCCTGAATGTGAAATTTAACTAAAGTTCTTCTTTGTTTTTCTCTTGTGTTTAATAATTAGTCTCAATGAACCGCCTCTTATGACTGGCTGTTCTGAGCCCAACTTAAAACTCAGACAGGCAGGCGACTGTTAGAGGAGCAGCTCATCGGCCCAGAATCCCTTGCCAATATTGGAGGTCAGTATTTGCAAGCAATGCAGTCAACTTGACCTTTCACCCAGTTTGTCGCAGCTGTTTGGCAGTGTGTGCACTCAGGCATTGACTGCAGTTGTGCTGGCCAAAATAGATAAAAGTTGTGTTGACTTGGAGTGTGAAGATCTTAAGATATAAATGAATGTATATGTAGATCTTAATATTAATCTTAAGTCATTATATATTTTAAAATAATCTGCTTTAATGACAGCATGTAATGTCTCTGAATCATTCTTGTTTTGTAGATGTTTTGTACACTGGTACGGCTGATGGAAAGATAGTCAAAATCGAGGGAAGGAACATTCATGTATTAGCAACACTTGGCAACCCTCCATGTGGTAAGAGAACCAAAAATACTGGACTATTTCCTCAAACACTGCGTATTGTGGCATTTCAACATGAGTGACCTTGTCGTTTGAAATGCTCGGGTTCATGGGTTTAATGCACAAGGCATGAATCTTTGTAAATTTTTCAGTAACTTTTAGGAAACTGTAACATAATAATTTTGTCTTTTGTCATAAGCAGTAGACAGGGTTCAGCATTTGATTATATGTAAATAGGTTTAAATATCAGATCTAAATTATGGACAGTCCACACTGTGTATCGCAACTGTTCAGATCCGATCTTTCGTTTCCCGGAATATCTGCATTGGTTTCTAAGGCAGTGACGTTGTGTTGGTAGGCATCGCCGAAAACAACAAAAGCAACATGAAAGGGTTTGCAATACAGATGTCTTATTCACAACATGACAATAGGGTGATGCAGGTATGACATCACTTTGTGAAGCCAAAACAAAAAGTTAATAAAAAGTTGTTCATCTTACACAAAAGTGCGTGAGTGCACATCGGGCTTGGGTAAGAAGAGATTGTAAGAACAGATTTTAGGACCCCTCTACTTACTGCATGACATGTTTAACATGCTTTTCTCTCTAAAGGTGCATCCACTATTCTGTGGGGATGACTAGTCAGCGTCGTCAATTTCATCCTATCGAGTTGAGCTGTTTGAGCTGTTGAACCACCACAACTAATGAATGGATCTTAGTCTTCAAATACACTGGTCAGGCATAACATTATGACCACCTTCCTAAAATTGTTGGTCCCCCTTTGCCCTGACCTGTCGAGGCATGGACTCCCCTGAAGGTGTGCTGTGGTATCTGGCACCAAGATGTTAACAACAGATCCTTTAAGTCCTGTAAATTGTGAGGTGGGGTCTCCATGGATCTGACTTGTTTGTTCAGACATCCCACAGATGCTCGATTGGATTGAGATCTGGGAATTTGGAGGCCAGGGCAACACCTCAAACTCATTGTTGTGCTCCTCAAACCATTCCTGAACCATTTTTGCTTTGTGGCAGGAGCATTCTCCTGCTGAAAGAGACCACAGCCACCAGGGAATACCGTTTCCATGAAAGGGTGTGCATGGTCTGCAACAATGCTTAGGTAGGTGAAATGCGTGTCAAGATTCAAGATTCAAGAGTTTTATTTGTCACATACACAGTTATATACAGAATATACAACCGGCAGTGAAATGTAAACAGGTCCGCTCCATGGACAGTGCAAATTCACAGTTAAAAACACAAGGAAGAAATTATAATAGAAATAGGGTACTATCTATATATATATATATATATATATATATAAAAAATATATATATATATATATATATATGTCTATATCTGTAGAATTATAAATAATCAAGTCAAGAGAAAAAAGGTAACAAATAAGGATAAAGTGGAATAAAATAATTGAAGTAGACTGTGCAGTGAGTAAACTGTAGACTTATAAATATGTGGTTAACAAATGTATAAAGAGTATAATGTGCAAACAGGTTTATGACAGGTTGTTACACAGTAACAACGAGAACAGAAAGTGCAGTGCAATGTCAGTGTATCGATGTTTATCCTGGCGTGAAGTCACGTGATGTTAAGTGACTGAGTTCAGGAGTCTGATGGCCTGGGGAAGAAGCTCCTCCTGAGTCTCTCAGTTTTGGCCATCAGGCTTCGGAGCGCTTACCAGATGGTAGCAGCGTGAAATGAGGGGTTTGCAGGGTGATTAGAGTCCTTGATGATCTTGGTAGCTCTACCTTTGCAGCGTTTGGTGTAGGCGTCCTGCAGAGACGGGAGAGCTGACCCTGAGATACGCTGGATAAGCGCACTACTCTTTGCAGGGCTTTGCGGTCATGACTGGTGCTGTTCCCATACCACGCTGTGATGCACTGAGTTAAAACACTTTCTATCGCCCCTAAATAGAAAGTTTTCCAGGATAGCTGGTGAAACCCTGAATTTCCTCAGCTGGCGTAGGTGGTACAGTCTTTGCCTGGCTTTTTTCACCTGTGTCTGAATGTGAGGCAGTCCAGGTCAGGTCCTCGGAGATGTTTACTCCCAGGTACTTGAAGCTGCTCACTCTCTCTACTGGTGACCCGCTGATCATGAGGGGAGTATGTCCGTTGCCGTCTCTTCCTGAAGTCCACAATCAGTTCTTTGGTCTTGCCAACATTCAGAGAGAGAGACAGTTGTCCTGGCACCATGATGTTAGATGCTCCACCTCGTCCAAGTATGCCGTCTCATTGTTGTTGGAAATGAGGCCCAGGACAACAGTATCATCAGCAAATTTGATGATAGAGGTGGAGCTGTGTGTGGACAAACAGTCATGCGTGTAGAGAGAGTAGAGCAGGGGGCTCAGGACACAGCCCTGTGGAGCTCCCACACTCAGGGTGATGGAGGTGGAGGTGGACTGGCCTATTCTCACCACCTGAGGCCTGCCAGTGAGGAAGTCCTCAATCCAGTGGCAGAGAGAAGGATTCAGGCCGAGATCCAGGAGTTTGGAGGTTAGCTTGGTGGGAACTATGGTGTTAAAGGCTGATGTCAAAGTAACATCCACATGGATGGCAGGACCCAAGGTTTCCCAGCAGAACATTGCCCAAAGCATCACACTGCCTCTGCCATCCACGTGATGTAAAAGAAAATGTGATTCATCAGACCATGCCACCTTCTTCCGTTCCCCTGTAGTCCAGTTCTGATACTTACGTGCTGTTGCTGTTGGCTCTTTTGGTGGTGGACAGGGGTCAGCATGGGCACCCTGACTGGTCTGCGGCTATGCCGCCCCATACGCAATAAACTGTGATGCGCTGTGTATTCTGACACCTTTCTATCAGAACCAGCATTAACTTCTTGAGCAATCTGAGCTCTAGTAGCTCGTCTGTTTGATCGGACCACACAGGCCAGCCTTCGCTCCCCACGTGCATCAATGAGCCTTGGCCACCCGTGACCCTGTCGCCGGTTCACCACTGTTCCTTCCTTGGAGCACTTTTGATAGAGACTGACCACTGCAGACCGGGAACACCCCACAAGAGCTGCAGTTTTGGAGATGCTCTGACCCAATCGTCTAGCCATCATTTGGTCCTTGTCAAACTCGCACATCAACATTTCAACTTTGAGGACAAAATGTTCACTTTCTGCCTAATATATCCCACCCGCTAACAGGTGCTGTGATGAAGAGATCATCAGTGTGATTCACTTCACCTGTCAGTAGTCATAATGTTATGCCTGATCAGTTGTATGTTTTTTTCTGTAGCCTAATGTTTCATGATGCCACTGTGCACATGTTGCCTTATCCTCACATGCTGATATAGCCTCATCTGTGTGAACAAACAAATTACCTAAATAAATAAGCCCTCCATTGAGCTGAGTTATTATTTTTTTTTTTTTTGCGCTGGTTCCATTTTTAAGAAGAGGTACACAGTTAAAACTCTTATTATTAATTGCACAACAGATAATCAAAAATCCATGCCAGTATTACAGTAACATCTTTTGATTCAGCAACAAGGCTGATTAAAAATCTTGCATTGTTTGCTATTGAATTAACTGATTGTTCAAAGTACTAAGATATAAGATCATACAGTTGTGTTTTGGTGATTTAAACCAAATATTGATTGATATGATTATGTGGGAAAAAATGCAGTATTGGTCCTAACAAAATCTTTATATTATGTTTTGCAAGAGAGAGTATGTTTTTATGAGTGTGACTAACTCGGCACAATAAATTAATCTACAGAAAAGCTTATTTGAAGATCAAAGATCCAATCGTTAATTGTGGTGGTAAAATAGTTAAATCGATAGGGCGCACCATTATTGTATTTTGACGGATGAGTTTGAATCCTGTAACAAGGATGACTTTTTATAAACCTTTTTTTTTGTGTTAAACATACTTATGCTTTTCAAGGTAATGACATCACTTATGTTCTATCTTTACAATCAGTGTTGGGGGAAGGTTACTTTTAAAAATATTGAGTTACTCTCTAAAAGTAACTAATTTTATTACTTTTATGGAAAAAGTAATGCATTACATTGCTTTTTGCGTTACTTTTTCTCACCTGGGCTGGGCTTGCTTGCTTGCTTTTTTTTTAATAACAACATAAAAAGTTCTATTTTTGGCACATGTAAAGGCCGTTTCGCACCAAAAAGTGAGAAATGAATAAGCCTCAGGCTGAAAAGAAATGCAAATTCATGCCTTTAAAGTAGAGGGCGCAGCTCAAACCTTTCAGCTGTGCTGCTATTCTGGATTGAAGAAGAATAGGATGCAGGAGAAGAAAGTTCAACACTCTTAATTCAACAATAACAATTTTAAAAATGTAAACAAATGTGATGTTTATCTAAAGTAATTTTTGCTTATTCGTATTGTTGAAGTGGATCATCGAAGGTCAGCAGCAAAGACATTGGTTAATAAAGTGAGATTAAATACATAAAGTATATTTTGTGCTAGGGGTGGCGATATAGCCTCAATTATATCACGATATTTTAAGAATATTTGCAATAGCGATATAGAAAAATATATGGAACAAAGTTGCGATTGGTTATTGTAGCTGGTAGGCAGCAGCATTTATTAGTGCAAATAAAACGAAGGGCATTGTCCATCCTTTTACAGTGAGCTACTGTCATTGATGAGAGAATATTTAATTAAAAGTATAAATCTATTGTCATAAGGTGGCAGCAGCAGCTTCATAGTCACACACAGCACGAGTCAAATGAAAGCAAAGTAGCCTTGGTACAAGTTATTAGTGTTTTCACTGGAAATCTTAAGTAAAACTATAACATAACATTTTAGTTTAACAATAACTAAAGTAATTTATGCCATGGTCTGTCTGAATATTCGATTCTGATTGGCTGGAAGGTGTGCAATAAAATCCTTTAATGCACAGGCAGTTCCAAGTCAGATTAATCATTGTTCTATATTAATGCGCTGTGTTCATTATGAAGCACACCGCATGCACCCACACATCACTCATACAGAGAGCGGAGATCACACTGCAGATTCAGGAGCTCAGAAACTTATCAACGCCGCCCCATGACTTTTAGCAATAAAATAAGCTACTGGATCACTACATTTATATTTCTCAGCAATGATGATAGGTTATATCGCTATTTTAAGTAATAAACGCACATCTTCGTTGTTAAGAGTGACAATGAACAGATGCAGGCACAAATCTCTTTTCGATAATTAAAATAAATGCTATAATCCATTAATTTAAATAAACGTAATCTTACAACACTTCTTCATCTCTGTCTGATTCAAAGGAGGCAGAATGCTGGATCTAACGCAGACATAACTGATGAAAATCACTTACCCTTCCGGGCAAATATTGCGCTGCAAACATCAATAACAGCTTTAAGTTGTCAATGTTATGTCAGTTGTCAAAGAGGGCTGACCTCTTTTAACCAAGTAGCTCCTTTTTAGGTACTAAATTGTCATCGGAGGCTGACATGCTGCTCGTGTATACTCTCAGACAGGTGTTGCTGAAGGAAATGCTAGGGAAAGTAAATGCGTCATCCGTCGGCTATATCATTAATATGTCGCGATATGACTTTTTTTGTATTGTAAAAATTTATACCGGTATTATCGTGGACTGTATGATATGGCACACCTAAGTGCAATTTAATTATTGCTAGTTTGTGTAATCACCTGAGATTGCATTTAACTTTTTATTATTTTTGAATAATACTGAAAACGGTGGGAAGGCCCTGAAAACAGATGCCGAGGTTGCGTTGTTTCTGCTGTGTGTGTGCTGCTGGTGAATAACACTGAACTCTTGCTTGTATATACTCGTGTACTTTGTTTTTTTTCTTGTCATTCGTCTGTCCGTCTATCTTTGCTTTTATTTTTCACAAAGCTTTATTTTTGCCTTGTTTCTGCTATGATAAAGAAACCTCCATTCTTACGTTGCATATTTGTGCATTTCAGGGCGGACAATGAAGGTAAAGGTGTGTTTGTTTGGGTTGATTTCAAACATCAACTGTGTTCAACAATGATTCTCAGAAATCGCTTCCTGATCTTTTAATTTATATTTTAAAGGCTAATCATTATGGTTTAGTATTTCTCTGTAACAGTGTGACATATAATATTCTTTGTCAGCCCCTGAAACTGAAGCCATTTTCTGATTCCACTCCCAAGTATAATGTTTAAGTAATTAAATGAATATCATAAATATCTGACTAATGGCTTAAATGAGCTTGTCGACTAGAAAAATCTTTAGTCTGGGGCAGCCCTGTTGGTACATTACATTTAATGCATGTAAAGAGCACATGCATTAATGTAATATAATATAATAAATCCCTACATAGATGGGTTCAAAGTTTCTTAATGTGTTTTATTACAGTAGAGAGGCTTTTTATTCAGTGGATGTACTCCTTCCTTTTGCCTGGCTGTGTTGTAAACTGCTGACACTGTGAAACAAACATAAGATGTGCTTAGAATTTTAATTGTTGACTAGCTCAGGCATTTTTGTTCCATCAAACACATCAAATTATTTAATAACGGAGTTATGTTTTAAGGGCCAGTTGTTCAATAGTAATCTGATCGGATTGGATCAAATTTTGAAAATTGTTTGTTCAAAAGAAAAAAGGATTCTGAAATCAGATTAGATCACAAAAATCCAATCTCTGTTTTGATATGGATCAAATCATCAGTTTGTGTTCAAACTTTTTAGTAAGATTAGGATACCTTTTGATCCTTAAAAAAAAAAAAAAATTCAGGATTATACTGATCCCAGCAGAAGGGGATACTGTGTTTGACCCTCTTTCAAAGATTCAAAGATTCAAGAGTTTTATTTGTCACATACACAGTTATATACAGAATATACAACCGGCAGTGAAATGTAAACAGAGTCCGCTCCATGGACAGTGCAAATTCACAGTTAAAAACACAAGGAAGAAATTATAATAGAAATAGGATATAAAAAAAAAAGTACTCTCTCTATATATATATATATATATATCTATATCTGTAGAATTATAAATAATCAAGTCAAAAGAAGAAAAAAAAGGTAACAAATAAGGATAAAGTGGAATAAAATAATTGAAGTAGACTTTGCAGTGAGTAAACTGTAGACTTATAAATATGTGGTTAACAAATGTATAAAGTATAATAATGTGCAAACAGGTTTATGACAGGTTGTTACACAGTAACAACGAGAACAGAAAGTGCAGTGCAATGTCAGTGTATCGATGTTTATCCTGGCGTGAAGTCACGTGATGTTAAGTGACTGAGTTCAGGAGTCTGATGGCCTGGGGAAGAAGCTCCTCTGAGTCTCTCAGTTTTGGCCATCAGGCTTGAGCGCTTACCAGATGGTAGCAGCGTGAAATGAGGGTTTGCAGGGTGATTAGAGTCCTTGATGATCTTGGTAGCTCTACCTTTGCAGCGTTTGGTGTAGGCGTCCTGCAGAGGCGGGAGAGCTGACCCTGAGATACGCTCGGATAAGCGCACTACTCTTTGCAGGGCTTTGCGGTCATGACTGGTGCTGTTCCCATACCACGCTGTGATGCACTGAGTTAAAACACTTTCTATCGCCCCTAAATAGAAAGTTTTCAGGATAGCTGGTGAAACCTGAATTTCCTCAGCTGGCGCAGGTGGTACAGTCTTTGCCTGGCTTTTTCACCTGTGTCTGAATGCAGGCAGTCCAGGTCAGGTCCTCGGAGATGTTTACTCCCAGGTACTTGAAGCTGCTCACTCTCTCTACTGGTGACCCGCTGATCATGAGGGAGTATGTCCGTTGCTGTCTCTTCCTGAAGTCCACAATCATTTCTTTGGTCTTGCCAACATTCAGAGAGAGACAGTTGTCCTGGCACCATGATGTTAGATGCTCCACCTCGTCCAAGTATGCCGTCTCATTGTTGTTGGAAATGAGGCCCAGGACAACAGTATCATCAGCAAATTTGATGATAGAGGTGGAGCTGTGTGTGGACAAACAGTCATGCGTGTAGAGAGAGTAGAGCAGGGGGCTCAGGACACAGCCCTGTGGAGCTCCCACACTCAGGGTGATGGAGGTGGAGGTGGACTGGCTATTCTCACCACCTGAGGCCTGCCAGTGAGGAAGTCCTCAATCCAGTGGCAGAGAGAAGGATTCAGGCCGAGATCCAGGAGTTTGGAGGTTAGCTTGGTGGGAACTATGGTGTTAAAGGCTGAGCTATAGTCAATAAATAGCAGTCTTACGTAGTTCCCACTTTTGCTGTCGATGTGAGTGAGGGGAGGAGTGGAGGACATGAGAGATGGCATCTTCAGTCGATCTATTGGGACGATAGGCAAACTGAAGAGGGTCAAAGTGTCAGGAATGAAGGCGCAAATGGTGTTTTTAATGAGTCTCTCAAAGACCTTCATGACTATAGGCGTGAGAGCCACTGGGCGATAGTCATTTAGGCAAGAGGGTTTACTGTTCTTAGGGACAGGGATGATGGTGGATTTTTGAAGGAGGTGGGGACCACAGATGTAGCGAGGACTCATTAAAGATAGATGTAAACAACCCGGTGAGCTGATCAGCACAGGACGCAGAACACGACCTGAAATACCATCGGCCCAGCAGCTTTCCTGGCGTCCACACGCGGCAGGTGCTCTCGAACTTCATCCTCCGAGACAGAGATCACGTGATTGTTGCTGCTCTGAGTAATTTCCTCTAACGCGCCACTTGGCGGTCGCGTTACGCGGTTACAGTCAAGCGAGCATAGAAAGAGTTTAACTTCGTTCACGAGCAGCGGATCAGCGCTTGCCTCTGCAGAGGATTTAGATCCAAAGGAGCAGATGGACCTCAGACCTTGCCACATGCGCGCGAGTCGTTGAGTTGGAAATGAGACTCCACTCGGTCTTTATAGCGGAGTTTTGCGGCTTTAACTGCTCGTCTGAGAGCATAGCAGGGCGATCTGTATTCATTCATATTCCCTGAATGGAGACCGGCGTTGTAAGCAGCAGTGCGTCGCGTTCACTGCAGCTTGCAGTTTGAATTGTCCACCCCGGTTTCTGATTTGAAGGGCGTTATTGTTATTGTTTGCGTGGCTTGCTCTGTAAGCGTGTTGATGAAACAAAGCGCCACGTCTGTGAACTTCAACACGTCAGCTGAACTTCGCTCGGAACATGTCCCAATCCACATCGCCCAGAGCTGCCTGTAAGCGCGGTCTCTGAGTGGGGTGACCAGCAGCAACTTCCCGCCTCACCGGGGTTCCTGGAGGAGCTTTTGTTTGTATTCGGGGTGAGGAAAATGGCGGCATGATCCGATTTGCCCAAGCGCTGGAAGTGACCCGCGCTTTATAGGCGTTCTTAAGCGGAGTAGCAGTGATCCAGTGTGTTTGCTCCTCGTGTGGGGCAGGAGAGCGTGCTGGTGAAAGTTTGGCAGGACTTTCTTTAGGTTTGCTTTGTTAAAATCGCCGCGACAATGAATGCAGCGTCGGGATGTTGGTTTATGGCGCGCGCTGGCAACATCATGAAGGCCAGATAAAGCCAGCGCTGTGTCTGCCTGCGGTGGGATAGCGGCGGTCAGCGACAACCGCAGAAAACTCCCTAGGCAGATAGAATGGGCGGCAGATGATTGTTAAATGTTCCAGATGAGGTGAGCAGGACCGCGAGAGAATGGTGATGTTCCTGGGATCGCACCATTTCTTGTTGATCATGAAACACACTCCACCGCCTTTGGATTTACCGGCCTCGGCTGTTCTGTCCATCGAAAAACAGAGAAGTTCTCCGGCGGCGTCACAGCTGTGTCGGGACGCGGGGCGTGAGCCATGTTTCAGACAAACAATAGATATTACAGTCTCTCATGTCCCGTTGAAAACTTATCCTGGCTCTAAGATCGTCCATCTTATTATCCAAGGAGTTGAACATTTGCTAGAAGAATGCTCGGGGAGAGGAGGTCTGAATGCCCTTTTCCTCAGTCTGTTTACGGATACCAGCCACGTTTCCCACGGTGTTTCTTTGTTCTCGCCGCTGGCTCTGGCCATTGTTCAACTCGGCGTTCGAAGAATCTCAGATGGCCACAGAGGATCGTGAAAGTGTCTGAAACAGTCCAGTGTAGAGGTAACCAATGTCCAAAAAGA
>CM031955.1:12787927-12792927 GCA_018749465.1 Paracanthobrama guichenoti
ATCTGATTAGTAACAATGGATCCAAATTTTCAGCCTTTGAGAAGGATCTAAAGCGTGAATAGTCGGAAATCATATCTGACCAGTTTTATTTAATGTGAACAATGCAGTCATGAGTGGGTGTTAAGATGAGGGATATTCTTCATCTTAGACCATTGTAAATAGTCTAATACTTGTATGAGTAAATGATGACAACTTTTCAAATTGGGCTTGAGAAGTTGACCAGAAAGTTTGAAAGTTGGAAGGTTACTTTTGAAGTTTGAATGTTTAACAGCAATAAAGTCTAAGTGAGGAAGTATGAGGATTGGATTTATGTTGCCAATATGTCTTCAACAGGCCAAGGCATGTTTGAACACAGTCAGCACGTTTTGCATGTTTTATATCATGTTGCCAACATGATTGATTTAGTTTTTATGTTTTGTGAAGAATGAATTGCATGTTAACCTGTTTTTAACACTAATTAGAATGTTGCATGAATAATACGTTGTTAGTATGTTTTGACATGTTATGACAGTGTTACAAATACGTTTTAAAGTATGTTAATTTGATTAATATTATTAGCATGCTGTTGAAGTATGAATTAACATTTTGCTAGCAAGAATCGGTATGTTGCTAACATGTTTTAAATATTTATAATAAGCTTAAATAGATCAGTAAGCTGGCTTTCATACATGGACCTTTATGCTCTCATTTTAATTGAGACTACACGAATATTACTTCATTTAAAATAGAAACAGATGCTCATCAGTCACAGCACTTAAAGCACATGGATTATAACGCATTGGATGTTTAAAATAAAATTAATGGATACATGAATGTCTGGGGATATTTGTGAATATATACCATATGCTGATGCACTTTCTGGTGAAACTTGTCATGCAATTCTGGATAAATAAAACTTTGTTTCAATGGGTTTTCAAACTTTTTCATGAACTGCTTTACATATTTTGGGTGATCTATCCCTAATGTATGAATGCCATTACATTAGATTGTGAGTTATGAAATGTTAGTGGATCAGCGTTGATAGTTAATGATTCTCTACACCATGGTCACTCAGATAGATGCCAACTGCAAAAGTCGCAAAACGACTCAGAAAAGCATTTTACAAGTTATCTATAAGTCGACTTGTGTCCATGTACTTTTGAGGCCAGTTTGATATTGAAAACCAGATAAAATACATAATGAGAATACTTATAGAAAGACCATTCAGATTCTTTACAGATTTAAACTGCTCTTGTTACTGGACAGGGCTTCAGCCAGACTTCATCTCACCACAGGGAGCTCTTCTCAACATCCCCTCCCAGCAATAGACTCAGCCGCCTAAAAATAAATCAAAGGTGAATAGTCATTTTAGTCAATCTGAGATTGCCTCGCATTTTAAATTCTGGCACATAATCACACTGATTATAAAGAGATTACACTGCTGATAGATAATCTGGCAGTTACAATTATGACATTTTGATGATAAATAAATGAGGAATGGCATTTTACCTGCATTCGCTTGTGAAGAAATACCAGCTTTTGATTCATTAACTCAATATCCTGCAATGAAAAGGCGGAAATTAATTTAACAAAAAAGAGGCATCATACAAAAATGCATGTTATTTTGCATCAAAGATGCTTACATAAAGTCCACAAGACAAAAATAGCTGAGTTTATAAAAATGACCCAGATCAAAAGTTTATGAACCATTGATTCTCAATGCTGCATGGTCGCTCCCTGATGATCCAATGGATGTGTGTGTTTTGTGATGGTTGTTCTTGAGTCTCTTGTTTGTCCTGAGCAGCTAAACTGCCCAATGTTCTTCAGAAAATCCTCAGGTCCAGTTTTCCAGCATCTTTTGCACATTTGAACCCTTTCCAGCAGTGACAGTATGTGATTTTGAGATCCATCTTTCACACTGGAGGACAATTCTTGAGAGACTCAAACACAACTATAAAAAAAAAGGTTCAGACATTCACTGATGCTCCAGAAGAAAGCACAATGCATTAAAGGGTTAGTTTACTCCCAAAATGAAAAATTAGCCCATGATTTAGTCATCTCAGGTGTATATGACATTCTTCTTTCAGACTTAATACAACTCTGAGTTATATTTAAAAGTCCTGGCTAATCAGGACTAACTTTGGCTAACTTTACTTATAAAGTTTTAAACATTTTTCTTTACACAAACTCATCGGATTGGCTTCAGAAGGCCTTTATTAACCCCTCTGAGCCATGTGGAACACGTTATTTAACGGACAGATGCATTTTTATAGACTTCAAAATAGAACAACAATTCACTGCCGTTATAAAGCTTGGATTAGCCAGGACTTTTTAATATAACTCTGATTGTATTTGTCTGAAAGAAGAATGTCATACACACCTAGGATGACTTGAGGGGGGTGTAAATGGCTAATTTTCCTTTTTGGGTGAATTATCACTTTAAGAGCCGGGTGTGAAAACCTTTGAATTTGAAGATCAAGGTAAATTGTACTTCATTTGTCATTTGTAAGTATCTTCTGTTGCTTCTGATGGCAGTACTAAAATAATAAAAAAAAAGATATTTAAAGGGCTGGTTGATTATGGTTTCATTTTTTTAACTGTAGTTAGTGTGTAATGTTGAAGTTATGACGCTCAAAGTTCAAAGCAAAGGGAGATATTTTCTTTTACAGAAATCAATTTTTAAGGACTGCAACAAATGGCTGGTAGGGACTACACAAGCTTCTTCCCTGGTTAGTGACATCACAAACACTAAAATTTACATAAACAAAAGAAGAGGAAGAGTTGTTGTAGCACATTTGGGAGTCTGCCTGCTTGTCGTGATCCTGTCTTTTCAGATTTATTGCAATACAGTGCGTAACACAAATGCAATAGCATGTCATAAAAGCAAGATGACAACATAAGTTATAACCGTAATTAAACTTAACTATACCTGTTATATCTCCATGCAGCAGATATTCTCTGGCTCTGAAGGATCTTACAACAGTTCCCACACGAGTGATTTATAGATTATCATGACAGAATATTCTAATCATTTACTTGAAGATAGCATTAACTCCACAGCCATAAATTCATCAACTAACCCTTGAGAAACGCCCTGTCTCATTCTACATGCTGTCACTTCTTCTTGAGTCTCTCTCATTGTCCGACTGGTTTGAACACAAAAGGCTGAACAGTTTGGGACATTTTTCAGTGTGTGTCTGCTTGAGGTAATCAGAGCTGCTAACACAAGCTCTGAAGCTCCACCCTCTTCTAGAAGCAATGGGAGCAGCAGCTCATTTGCATTTAAAGGGACACACACAAAAACTTTTGCTCACTCCCAAAAAGTGACAATTTTAACATGCTATAAAAATGATCTGTGGGTATTTTGAGCTAAAAACTTCACACACACACTGGGGGGACATCAGAGACTTATTTACATCTTGAAAATTGGGCATTATAGGACTCCTTTAAACAAAATAAGAAAAAAATTGGACATCTTTTTCAAAAGATGTCCTGTTCATCCTGTTCAAAAGCATCAGTGAATGTCTGATCCTTTTTAATAGTTGTGTTTCGAGTCCCTTCAATCGCTCTCAATGTGAAAAGATGGATCTCAAAATCATACGGTCACTGCTGGAGAGGGTTCAGATATGCAAAATTCCATGCTGGAAAAATTAAGAATTTGCAAGACCTGGCCAGTTTAACTGCTCAGGACAAACAAGAGACTCAAGAACAGCCACACACACAACACAAAACAGCCGTGGATCATCCAGGGAACGACGCGCTGTATTGATAGAATCAATGGTTCATAAACTTTGAACAGGGTCATTTTTATAAATTCAGCATTTTAGTCTTGTGGACTTTATGTAGACATTTTAGGTAAAATATCTAATTAGGACAGTGCTAAATAAAAAATAACACATTTTGTATGATTTCTCATTTAGTTAAAATTATTCACAAGGTTCTGCAAGGGGTTCACAAATTTTCAACACAACTGTATAACGATAAAGATTAAGTTCTAAAAAAAACAATATAAACATAAAAGTGTCCACACCACAACTATATCGATAACGGCACAGAGAAGCAATCACTTTTGAACGATTTTTCCTAGCAGATGAGTGATGAAACATCTGAATCATCCGCTGGTGTGGACGCTAATATCGTTATAGTTATCATTCTTGGCATGAACGGGCCTTAAAAGTTGACAAATTCACCAATAGCACATATGCATGCATACTTTTATCAAATCAAATACCTCAAGCATACAACCTATCTATAGGCATTATAGCAAAGGGCAAATTGTGGTTCTTCTGTGACATAGGCTAGCTAAAGTATTTTGAGTGAGCAACATCCTCTGCTTCAATAGGAAAATGCATCAACACCAAAAGATATAAGATCAGAAGTTCACCTTTGTCATCTTTTCATGGTGTTTTAGCTTGATCTGAGGCAACAGCTCTTCTAATCTCTTCAATCTGAAATAACCCCAGATGTGCTACGCAATGTGAGACATTTTCACACCGTCACTAAGTATGTTTTAAATCAGGGGTGGGGAACGTTGATCCCGGAGGGCTGACTCTGCAGAGCTTCTTAGCCCAACCCTGAAAAACACTCACCTGCCTATAACTTTAGTAATCCTGAAGACCTTGATTAGCTTCAGATGTGTTTGATAAGGGATGGAGCTGAACTCTGCAGGACACTGGCCCTCCAGGATCAACGTTTCCCGCCCCATGTTTTAAACAATGAATTTGTTTTAGACTCATGACTCATGTCTGAGTCAAATGTCTCACCTGTTTCACAATGCTCTGTAGTCTCGATTTCAAGGTTTTATTGAAAAACAGTCATGGGAATACTTCTGGTCTTGGATTGACTATATTCAAGGAAAAATGTTGACTTTTTGAATAATGTAACAAAGGGGGAAAATCATTATTTAAAAAGCCTCAAGTTGTCGTATCATGCTGGTAGTTTTTAGTCACTTCAAGGACGACGGCCCAGGTTCAAGGAATATGAACAAATGAACACATTTAAAAATAGTCATAACACGACTA
>CM031955.1:12797927-12817927 GCA_018749465.1 Paracanthobrama guichenoti
TCCGCTGGAGCGGGCGGTTCGAACAGGAGGGGTTACATTGGTGCCGTGACCCGGATGGGAGTGAGGTTTAGGGGGTGAGTGTAACGGAGGCCAGCTAGTAGTTGCTGTGTGAGTAAACTCACTCCTCTGATCTCATGAGACGCTCTAGCGACTGACGCTAGGGTTGCAGCCTCCTTGTTAGAGCGTCCGACTCTCATGTCTTTGGACCTGAGTTCGAGTCCCGCTTTAGAGCGGTGCGGTTTGAACAGGAGGGGTTACACGCGGCAGACTCCGGTCCCGAGACCTCTACCGCGCAGACTCTGGTCCCAAGATCTCTACCGAGCAGACTTCGGGTCCCGAGATCTCTACCGCCGCAGACTCCGGTCCCGGAGATCGCTACACAAGCAGACTCTCGGTCCCGAGATCGCCACGCAAGCAGACTCGGTCCCGAGATCTCTACCGCGCAGACTCCGGTCCGAGATCTCTACCTGCGCAGAGACTTCGGTCCCGAGATGTCTCACCGCGCAGAGACTTCTCGGTCCCGAGATCTCTACCGCAAGCAGACTCGGGTCCCGAGATCTCTCACCGCGCAGACTCCGGTCCCGAGATCTCTACCGCGCAGACTCGGTCCCGAGATGTTCATACTCGCGAGACTTCTCGGTCCCGAGATCTCTACCGTGCAGACTCTCGGTCCCGAGATCTCTACCGAGCAGACTTCGGTCCCGAGATCTCTACTGCAGACTCCGGTCCCGAGATCTCTACCGCGCAGACTCCGGTCCCGAGATCTCTACTGCGCAGACTCAGTCAGCGGCATATTCGGACGAGAATTAAGTATTTTTATTACGGAATTAAGAATTAAGTATATTATATAGGCCTACACAAATATTTTAGGGCCCTATGGAATCCATTGAATATTTTTCTGGATTTCGCTTTAATTTCTTTTGGACTCAATTTTAATAGTTAAATAAAATTGTAGTAATCAAAAAAACATGTCTAATTAATTGAAATCATGAAACATATACAATTTAACAGCAATTTATTAAAAGTTTTTATTATATATTTTATTTTCATGTTAAATTTATAAAAAGAATTACATTTTAGGGCCCTATGAAATACATGTAATTTTTTCCCAAATTCAATTTTAATTTTTTATGTTTTATTGTTTGTTTGTTTGCTCATCTGTAATACGCCTCTATGACATTTCCTGTCAGATGTTAGACATTTAGAAAACGCCTTTAAGATGATTTAACTGCTTTTTAAGATGTTTATCAGATTAAGCGCTCTTACATTTTAGAGACGTTCTGTGCTATATCTTTTACATTCGCATGTGATTTGTCAGCACACATTTGTGCAACAATTATACAATGCCATAGTCAAAATAATATAATTTTGTTCTTTCTTTTGTCCTAGCCAGTAACTCTTGTTCTTGTTCAACCAGTAAGTCTTGTGCTGTCAGATGCACCTGTTGCTGTCTATCCATCGCAATACATTTTACAACAGTGCCAAAAGGCAAAATGTCATTATTTCAGAGTAATTCAGGATATATTATAAGAAATTGTTTTTTTCTCCTATTGCTGAACTAATGAAGGCAGAAAACTAGGATCTACAGCAAACCTTTTCACGTTGCCATGGCAACCAGGATGCTACGCAGCTGACCACTGTTTAATTAAATGCAATTTCAACAGATTATTATAAAACATTAGACCAACCGTTGAGATCAAGCCTCTTGAGGGCAATCCAGATTGTACTGCGAATGTTTTCAGTGTTAATAAAGGCCATTGCAGCATCAACATACAGCTCTTGTGCAAGCGGCGTTAACCAGCAGTGTGAAGGCAGACATAAAAAGTGAAATATTTTCATAATTAAAGTCAAAATTAAAGTAAAAAAAAAAAAAAATGAATCTTTAATAATGGCTTTCCCATTTCTAGCACTCATAACGAGAGAAATAGAACAACAAAAATATACCAAATACAGTACAGATATGAACTCTACAGTCAATAGCAAATCGTCATACCCTGATGCGTTTTTACATATTAATTATACATTATCATATTACTATAATTTATGTATCAATACGTTGTTTTTGTTGTTACAATATTATTTACGATTTTAAGAGTTGTGTTCCAGTGATATTGAAAGTCTTATTGATCATAATTTCTTGATTACGTGGTTTTATCTGGCATATAATGGAACGTTTCATGTATTTATTTATTTATTTTAATTCTGTATTTATTTATTTATTTATTTATTTATGTGCCTGTTTATAGCTATTTTAGTCATTTTGCTGCCTTTCTTAAAAAATAAAAAGGCTTTTAATTTGAAAATGTACTAAGTGTCACTGAAACTGTTTCTCCTCACTGGTGTCGAGAACGCGCGTGGGTCTCGAGCACGTCGTTATGAACTGCGCGCTTGCTCTGGGATGTTGTGAATAAATTCTCGTTTGTTGGACCATCGTTTATTTAGCCTTATGTTTTAGTGAACGTAGCTGTGCAACAGAGAAAGAGTCGACACTACAGCAAAATGAATGAGCCCGAGGGACTGCGGTTGAGGAGGTTGAACAGACCTCAAATAATTACAGACGAAACCCATGAACCCCAGTACAAAAGCACAAGGTAAGACATGCCTACCTGCCTTCATGGGATGTATATGCACTCGATTCATTAATTCATGTGAAACGTGTCTTCTTCATGTTGTTGTTGTGCGTTGCAGCACTTACAGTGGGAAGGTGTTTCGCGTGACATTACTCACACTGGTGGCTTTCCTGCTCTTCCCACTGCTGGTGGTCATTTTCCTGTTTGAGTCTCCCATTCAGCCAGAGGCGTTCAGGTGAGCTGTCAGCTCTCACGATGATCATGCACTGGCAAACACAGTATTCAGGGATTCCTCAGGACACTTCCTGGAAATATACGTTTGTATGGAAAGTCATACATTTTATGACTGAAATTTATGACTAAATTATACATTTTTAGAGTAATGCATGCACAATAGGATATTATTACTCATGCAACGGTATGCGTGTGCGTAATGATGTGTGAGTGGTTGCAGAGAGGAGTACAGGTGGACATTGTGTCACACAGCGAATTATTGTCACTGGTCCTACTCAGTGTTTATTGCTAAATGTCAGTTGTAAAGTTCATTACAAAATACCAAAAAGAACTTCTTGTGACATTCTGTTGCCAAGCTGGAAATGCAGGCTGTTGCAATCAAAAAGGATTTTTAACCCCCAAATGAAAATGTTATCTTTTAATCATCTCAATGTCATTCCAACCCTTTATACATATTTACAGTATAGCTGCTTCTTTCAACATGACTAAACTGGAGGGCGATTTATACCGCCAAGTTCCAAAAAAAAAAAAAAAAACCCTTAAAAGTAGTCCATGTGACTTGTGCACTACACTCACCTAAAGGATTATTAGGAACACCTGTTCAATTTCTCATTAATGCAATTATCTAATCAACCAATCACATGGCAGTTGCTTCAATGCATTTAGGGGTGTGGTCCTGGGCAAGACAATCTCCTGAACTCCAAACTGAATGTCAGAATGGGAAAGAAAGGTGATTTAAGCAATTCTGAGCGTGGCATGGTTGTTGGTGCCAGACGGCCGGTCTGAGTATTTCACAATCTGCTCAGTTACTGGGATTTTCACGCACAACCATTTCTAGGGTTTACAAAGAATGGTGTGAAAAGGGAAAAAACATCCAGTATGCGGCAGTCCTGTGGGGCGAAAATGCCTTGTTGATGCTAGAGGTCAGAGGAGAATGGGCCGACTGATTCAAGCTGATAGAAGAGCAACTTTGACTGAAATAACCACTCGTTACAACCAAGGTATGCAGCAAAGCATTTGTGAAGCCACAACACGCACAACCTTGAGGCGGATGGGCTACAACAGCAGAAGACCCCACCGGGTACCACTCATCTCCACTACAAATAGGAAAAAGAGGCTACAATTTGTACCAGCTCACCAAAATTGGACAGTTGAAGACTGGAAAAATTTTGCCTCGTCTGATGAGTCTCGATTTCTGTTGAGACATTCAGATGGTAGAGTCAGAATTTGGCGTAAACAGAATGGTGGTGTAATGGTGTGGGGGATGTTTTCTTGGCACACTTTAGGCCCCTTAGTGCCAATTGGGCATCGTTTAAATGCCACGGCCTACCTGAGCATTGTTTCTGACCATATCCATTGCTTTATGACCACCATGTACCCATTCTCTGATGGCTACTTCCAGCAGGATAATGCACCATGTCACAAAGCTCGAATCATTTCAAATTGGTTTCTTGAACATGACAATGAGTTCACTGTACTAAAATGGCCCCCACAGTCACCAGATCTCAACCCAAAAGAGCATCTTTGGGATGTGGTGGAACGGGAGCTTCGTGCCCTGGATGTGCATCCCACAAATCTCCATCAACGGCAAGATGCTATCCTATCAATATGGGCCAACATTTCTAAAGAATGCTATCAGCACCTTGTTGAATCAATGCCACGTAGAATAAAGGAGCTCTGAAGGTGAAAGGGGGTCAAACACAGTATTAGTATGGTGTTCCTAATAATCCTTTAGGTGAGTGTATATCTGACATGTTCCCTACACCGCAGCTGTCAATTTTTATTTTAGTATATTATATAGGCTTACACAAATATTCTAGGGAATCCATTTTGTGTGGCTATCACCAGACCAAGCTCAATCTTTTAAGATTGCACATTGCTCTGGGGAGTTCTGTATTTTCTACTGCACAAGAGGCATGATCAACGAGCATAATTCAAATGACTCCGTATGCAATTGGATAGTCCTTTAACCAATTAGACCACAAGAGGCGTGATCAACAGGCATCTCTGTCCGACATCGTGTTAAACCCGCCAATAGTGCGCCAGGTGGATAAGCCAGTCTGTGATTGGTTCCCGCAAAAGTGTAACAGAAGCAGTATAAATGAATGTACAGGGGCACGGTCAAGCTCAAACCGGTGCGCAACGTTTAGCTGTGGTTTCCAGGTTGAACGTGTGTTTCCTGAAAATGGTGCACAACGGGTTTGAGATACGTTTTCTCTCTTTTGGTGGATGTCAAATGTCAGCCCAATCAGCAGCAACATGTATATAAACCGTGCTGTGGTAAAGAGATAGCTCGCACAATGGGTCCAAGTAAAGTCGTTTACAAATGTGTCCGCTGTAGCTCGGTATACGCAACAGTTGAAGATATTAGAAGACATGTTTGTCTTTTCATCCTGAAATGCGAGGCAAATGTTGGATCACAATAATTAGGAACCACAGTTTCCACAAATCCCTTCACTCGATTGGTTCTCTTTTATTCTGGACGGCAAGGGCAGTGACTGTAACATCGAGCGTGTTTTGCAGTATTAAACACGTATTTATACTGATTTCATCAGGCTCTGAAAATTATTCAAAAAGAACACAAGAATGGCCTTCTCAGCTGCCATAGCTGCAACTCCTGCGTCATCAGAACAGGGTGTTCAACACAGCGCCATTTCCGTTTTGCAACGTTTGTTGGGGGTGAACGCAGCCCAGGTTTCCAGACTGAGTTGCAGGACGAAATCAAATCGCCGGCCCCCACACACAATGGTTTGGTTTGAAAGTTGGTGAATTGAAGATGCTAGTTGGGTCTTGGGGTCAGAAAGTCTCCAAAACTATGATCAGACCTCATCTGTGGACCAGATGACTCTGGCACAACATTTGTGTTGTGTATGGTCCCTGTTAAATAAATAAATAAATAACTTTAAACTTATTTGGGAAGAATGCAATAAAATTAAAAAAAGCCATCAAACCACAATCTCATGCACCTGCAGTTTGCCAGGTGTTACTGGATCTTTCAGTGGGATTGTGTTTAATGGTCAGATGAGACCAAAACTATGCTATTTTTGGAAAAACTCTAGAGGTGGGTTTGGCATAGACAGAAACAGCCATGTAGAAAATCTTCATCCCCACTGTGAAGATCTTTAATGCTGTGTGGGGCTCATTTTCTTCCAAAGGCCCTGGGCAACTTATTAGGAAACACGGAACTCCATCAAGTACCAGCAAATATTAAATCAACACCTGACTGGCTCTGTCAGGAAGTTTAAACTGGGCCCTGGTTGGATCTTCCAGCTTGACAATGGTTCAAAGGTCATCTTAAAATAAACTTCTGACCACAGAATGAAGGTTTCACCATGGACAGCGCAGTCCCCTGACCCCAAACCCCATAATAAACCGGTGGGATGAGCTGAAGAAAAGAGTCATGAACATCTGAATCTGAAGGATCTGGAGAGGTTCTGTATGGAGGAATGGTCCATATGTTCATCAACCTTATAGGAGAAAATCAAGACCTGTTATCTTGGCAATGGGAGATTGCATAAAGTATTAAAAGAAGGGTTGCCAATAATTGTGGAATACATTATATTTAGATTTTTTTTCTCTCAAATATTTGACTTTAAGTAAAGGTTGAATATTTTGAATGAAAAGAGGAGAAAATGCAAAAAAAATGTTTACAGTCAGTTTTGCTCAGATTTACCATGTGGAGCCCACTGTATTTATTAATGTTTTGAATTGGATTTCATTTTCAGTCATTTTAATTTTACTTTAAGTGTTAATCATTTTGTTGTGCTTCTGTTGTTTTCATTACTTTTTCTATATATTTTAGTGCTGTCAAAATTAGCGCTTTAACGCATGCGCTTCATTTTTTTTCCAGTTTACCGCATTTAGAAAAATGTAACACAATTAACGCAGAATCTGTTTTTTAATCATCCTTTGGCTAGCGTTACATTCAAATGCAAATGCTTTTAAACTATTCAAGCACAACAAGACAGAGAACACGCTGTCTGTGAATGTCCTGACTATGTGACACACATGACGCACAGAAGGACGCGCACCAGTCTCGCGTGCACAGAATCCAGTTCTCTTTCGATCTAACAAACAAAAACATAATTATGCCAAAATGCCCGATTTGTTCTCGACCATTTTAATTGAGCAGTCTTGAATGAATTAAATAACGCCTTAAATGAACTTGAAGAGTTGTGAGAAAATGAGCTCAATCGGCAGGTCTTAAAGTGACAGCGGACTAATGCTGTCTGTCGTTAATGTTAATCACAGAACAAAGGGAACAGAGAAAACTGTAGCTTTAATAAGGATTACTCTATATTTCATTTGTGGATTATATTTTATTTCAATTATACTGTAATGTTGAATATCTGTCGTTAATGTTTAAAAGAATCCATTTCATTGAGACATCAACAGTAGTTTTAGTATCAGTGATACTGGCCTTCATTCATAAAAAGATGTCATTACAACAAATATTTAAATATACTGCCTTTAAGTTGTTTCTACATTAATTTGGGAGTAACTGTGAAATTATTACACAAAAAATAAAATAAAAATAACAAATTAATCACACATTTTTTGCATATTTTTATAATCAATTGACAGGACTAATGTATGTTTATATAGCTTTATTTTTATTTCAGTTTTACTTTTTGGGGTAATTTTAGTGTTTCAACCTATTTATTTCAGTTAGTTACCAAGGTAACAATTATAATTTTCGTTTTCATTTTATTTCAGCTTTATTTTGATTGCTGAAAACTATTTTTATGCTACAGGTAGTTGATGTAGATGAAAGGTGTCTCTTTTTTTTTTTTTTTTTTTTTTTTTTTTTTTTTTTTTTTGGACATAAGTGCCCAAATTTGCAAGCTGTTGTGGAGGCAAAGCTTATTTGCCAATAACGGCTGCTCGTCACAAAAGGCTGACGTATGACTTCAGAAGACTTGGAATATCGTGCATGAGTCAAATGGGCTGCTTTTAATGTTTTTTTTCTGTCTTTTTGATCTTTTCAGTATAAACCTGCTTTGGTGTTTCACAGAAGTAAAATAATATGGGTTTGTAATAATATGAGTGGGAGTAAGCACAATGAATGCACCGTTTTCATATTTCCATGAATCATTCCTTTAACGCTGAATGGAAAGCTTCTTTAATTCTTTTATATCTCATCCAATATAGTCCTTTTGCTTCTTATCTGATCTGCTGCCACAGTGTTCTTGAGAGTCAAGACAAAATCCAATATAAATATTCATCTTAAGTCAAGTCCCAGAGTGCTTTCTCATTTCTGTTTTAGTTCTGACAATGGTTAATAATTGATGCCTCTGCAGCTGATATGTAGGGCATTTCATCTCCTCCAGCGTTCTCACGAAAGAACGGCTTTCAGTTCAGGTCTTCTCAACATTCCTGAATGTGAAATTTAACTAAAGTTCTTCTTTGTTTTTCCCCCTCTTGTGTTTAATAATTAGTCTCAATGAACCGCCTCTTATGACTGGCTGTTACGAGCCCAACTTAAAACTCAGACAGGCAGAGCGACTGTTCGAGGAGCAGCTCATCGGCCCAGAATCCCTTGCCAATATTGGAGGTCAGTATTTGCAAAGCAATGCGGTCAACTTGACCTTTCACCCAGTTTGTCGCAGCTGTTTGGCAGTGTGTGCACTCAGGCATTGACTGCAGTTGTGCTGGCCAAAATAGATAAAAGTTGTGT
The DNA here is from genome assembly GCA_018749465.1 of Paracanthobrama guichenoti. NCBI lineage: Eukaryota > Metazoa > Chordata > Actinopteri > Cypriniformes > Gobionidae > Paracanthobrama > Paracanthobrama guichenoti. The sequence continues at coordinate 12,806,409 of CM031955.1, forward strand.
TGACTTGGAGTGTGAAGATCTTAAGATATAAATGAATGTATATGTAGATCTTAATATTAATCTTAAGTCATTATATATTTTAAAATAATCTGCTTTAATGACAGCATGTAATGTCTCTGAATCATTCTTGTTTTGTAGATGTTTTGTACACTGGTACGGCTGATGGAAAGATAGTCAAAATCGAGGGAAGGAACATTCATGTATTAGCAACACTTGGCAACCCTCCATGTGGTAAGAGAACCAAAAATACTGGACTATTTCCTCAAACACTGCGTATTGTGGCATTTCAACATGAGTGACCTTGTCGTTTGAAATGCTCGGGTTCATGGGTTTAATGCACAAGGCATGAATCTTTGTAAATTTTTCAGTAACTTTTAGGAAACTGTAACATAATAATTTTTGTCTTTTGTCATAAGCAGTAGACAGGGTTCAGCATTTGATTATATGTAAATAGGTTTAAATATCAGATCTAAATTATGGACAGTCCACACTGTGTATCGCAACTGTTCAGATCCGATCTTTCGTTTCCCGGAATATCTGCATTGGTTTCTAAGGCAGTGACGTTGTGTTGGTAGGCATACGCCGAAAACAACAAAAGCAACATGAAAGGGTTTGCAATACAGATGTCTTATTCACAACATGACAATAGGGTGATGCAGGTATGACATCACTTTGTAGGCCAAAACAAAAAGTTAATAAAAAGTTGTTCATCTTACACAAAAGTGCGTGAGTGCACATCGGGCTTGGGTAAGAAGAGATTGTAAGAACAGATTTTAGGACCCCTCTACTTACTGCATGACATGTTTAACATGCTTTTCTCTCTAAAGGTGCATCCACTATTCTGTGGGGATGACTAGTCAGCGTCGTCAATTTCATCCTATCGAGTTGAGCTGTTTGAGCTGTTGAACCACCACAACTAATGAATGGATCTTAGTCTTCAAATACACTGGTCAGGCATAACATTATGACCACCTTCCTAAAATTGTTGGTCCCCCTTTTGCCCTGACCTGTCGAGGCATGGACTCCCCCCTGAAGGTGTGCTGTGGTATCTGGCACCAAGATGTTAGCAACAGATCCTTTAAGTCCTGTAAATTGTGAGGTGGGGTCTCCATGGATCTGACTTGTTTGTTCAGACATCCCACAGATGCTCGATTGGATTGAGATCTGGGGAATTTGGAGGCCAGGGCAACACCTCAAACTCATTGTTGTGCTCCTCAAACCATTCCTGAACCATTTTTGCTTTGTGGCAGGAGCATTCTCCTGCTGAAAGAGACCACAGCCACCAGGGAATACCGTTTCCATGAAAGGGTGTGCATGGTCTGCAACAATGCTTAGGTAGGTGGTACGTGTCAAGATTCAAGATTCAAGAGTTTTATTTGTCACATACACAGTTATATACAGAATATACAACCGGCAGTGAAATGTAAACAGGTCCGCTCCATGGACAGTGCAAATTCACAGTTAAAAACACAAGGAAGAAATTATAATAGAAATAGGATATAAAAAAAGTACTATCTATATATATATATATATATATATATATATATATATATATATATATATATATATATATGTCTATATCTGTAGAATTATAAATAATCAAGTCAAGAGAAAAAAAAGGTAACAAATAAGGATAAAGTGGAATAAAATAATTGAAGTAGACTGTGCAGTGAGTAAACTGTAGACTTATAAATATGTGGTTAACAAATGTATAAAGAGTATAATGTGCAAACAGGTTTATGACAGGTTGTTACACAGTAACAACGAGAACAGAAAGTGCAGTGCAATGTCAGTGTATCGATGTTTATCCTGGACGTGAAGTCACGTGATGTTAAGTGACTGAGTTCAGGAGTCTGATGGCCTGGGGAAGAAGCTCCTCCTGAGTCTCTCAGTTTTGGCCATCAGGCTTGGGAAGCGCTACCAGATGGTAGCAGCGTGAAATGAGGGTTTGCAGGGTGATTAGAGTCCTTGATGATCTTGGTAGCTCTACCTTTGCAGCGTTTGGTGTGTAGACGTCCTGCAGAGACGGAGAGCTGACCCTGAGATACGCCGGATAAGCGCACTACTCTTTGCAGGGCTTTGCGGTCATGACTGGTGCTGTTCCCATACCACGCTGTGATGCACTGAGTTAAAACACTTTCTATCGCCCTAAATAGAAAGTTTTCAGGATAGCTGGTGAAACCCTGAATTTCCTCAGCTGGCGAGGTGGTACAGTCTTTGCCTGGCTTTTTCACCTGTGTCTGAATGTGAGCAGTCCAGGTCAGGTCCTCGGAGATGTTTACTCCCAGGTACTTGAAGCTGCTCACTCTCTCTACTGGTGACCCGCTGATCATGAGAGGGGGAGTATGTCCGTTGCTGTCTCTTCCTGAAGTCCACAATCAGTTCTTTGGTCTTGCCAACATTCAGAGAGAGACAGTTGTCCTGGCACCATGATGTTAGATGCTCCACCTCGCCCAAGTATGCCGTCTCATTGTTGTTGGAAATGAGGCCCAGGACAACAGTATCATCAGCAAATTTGATGATAGAGGTGGAGCTGTGTGTGGACAAACAGTCATGCGTGTAGAGAGAGTAGAGCAGGGGGCTCAGGACACAGCCCTGTGGAGCTCCCACACTCAGGGTGATGGAGGTGGAGGTGGACTGGCCTATTCTCACCACCTGAGGCCTGCCAGTGAGGAAGTCCTCAATCCAGTGGCAGAGAGAAGGATTCAGGCCGAGATCCAGGAGTTTGGAGGTTAGCTTGGTGGGAACTATGGTGTTAAAGGCTGATGTCAAAGTAACATCCACATGGATGGCAGGACCCAAGGTTTCCCAGCAGAACATTGCCCAAAGCATCACACTGCCTCTGCCATCCACGTGATGTAAAAGAAAATGTGATTCATCAGACCATGCCACCTTCTTCCGTTCCCCTGTAGTCCAGTTCTGATACTTACGTGCTGTTGCTGTTGGCTCTTTTGGTGGTGGACAGGGGTCAGCATGGGCACCCTGACTGGTCTGCGGCTATGCCGCCCCATACGCAATAAACTGTGATGCGCTGTGTATTCTGACACCTTTCTATCAGAACCAGCATTAACTTCTTGAGCAATCTGAGCTCTAGTAGCTCGTCTGTTTGATCGGACCACACAGGCCAGCCTTTCGCCCCACGTGCATCAATGAGCCTTGGCCACCCGTGACCCTGTCGCCGGTTCACCACTGTTCCTTCCTTGGAGCACTTTTGATAGAGACTGACCACTGCAGACCGGGAACACCCCACAAGAGCTGCAGTTTTGGAGATGCTCTGACCCAATCGTCTAGCCATCATTTGGTCCTTGTCAAACTCGCACATCAACATTTCAACTTTGAGGACAAAATGTTCACTTTCTGCCTAATATATCCCACCCGCTAACAGGTGCTGTGATGAAGAGATCATCAGTGTGATTCACTTCACCTGTCAGTAGTCATAATGTTATGCCTGATCGGTGTATGTTTTTCTGTAGCCTAATGTTTCATGATGCCACTGTGCACATGTTGCCTTATCCTCACATGCTGATATAGCCTCATCTGTGTGAACAAACAAATTACCTAAATAAATAAGCCCTCCATTGAGCTGAGTTATTACTTTTTTTTTTTTTTTTTGCGCTGGTTCCATTTTTAAGAGGTACATTTTTAAAACTCTTATTATTAATTGCACAACAGATAATCAAAAATCCATGCCAGTATTACAGTAACATCTTTGATTCAGCAACAAGGCTGATTAAAAAAATCTTGCATTGTTTGCTATTGAATTAACTGATTGTTCAAAGTACTAAGATATAAGATCATACAGTTGTGTTTTGGTGATTTAAACCAAATATTGATTGATATGATTATGTGGGAAAAAATGCAGTATTGGTCCTAACAAAATCTTTATATTATGTTTTGCAAGAGAGAGTATGTTTTTATGAGTGTGACTAACTCGGCACAATAAATTAATCTACAGAAAAGCTTATTTGAAGATCAAGATCCAATCGTTAATTGTGGTGGTAAAATAGTTAAATCGATAGGACGCACCATTATTGTATTTTGACGGATGAGTTTGAATCCTGTAACAAGGATGACTTTTTATAAACCTTTTTTTTTTTGTGTTAAACATACTTATGCTTTTCAAGGTAATGACATCACTTATGTTCTATCTTTACAATCAGTGTTGGGGAAGGTTACTTTTAAAAATATTGAGTTACTCTCTAAAAAGTAACTAATTTTATTACTTTTTATGGAAAGTAATGCATTACATTGCTTTTGGTTACTTTTTCTCACCTGGGCTGGGCTTGCTTGCTTGCTTTTTTTTTTAATAACAACATAAAAGTTCTATTTTTGGCACATGTAAAGGCCGTTTCGCACCAAAAGTGAAATGAATAAGCCTCAGGCTGAAAGAAATGCAAATTCATGCCTTTAAAGTAGAGGGCGCAGCTCAAACCTTTCAGCTGTGCTGCTATTCTGGATTGAAGAAGAATAGGATGCAGGAGAAGAAAGTTCAACACTCTTAATTCAACAATAACAATTTTAAAAATGTAAACAAATGTGATGTTTATCTAAAGTAATTTTTGCTTATTCGTATTGTTGAAGTGGATCATCAAGGTCAGCAGCAAAGACATTGGTTAATAAAGTGAGATTAAATACATAAAGTATATTTGTGCTAGGGGTGGGCGATATAGCCTCAATTATATCACGATATTTTAAGAATATTTGCAATGACGATATAGAAAAAAATATATGGAACAAAGTTGCGTTGGTTATTGTAGCTGGTAGGCAGCAGCATTTATTAGTGCAAATAAAACGAAGGGCATTGTCCATCCTTTTACAGTGAGCTACTGTCATTGATGAGAGAATATTTAATTAAAAGTATAAATCTATTGTCATAAGGTGGCAGCAGCAGCTTCATAGTCACACACAGCACGAGTCAAATGAAAGCAAAGTAGCCTTGGTACAAGTTATTAGTGTTTTCACTGGAAATCTTAAGTAAAACTATAACATAACATTTTAGTTTAACAATAACTAAAGTAATTTATGCCATGGTCTGTCTGAATATTCGATTCTGATTGGCTGGAAGGTGTGCAATAAAATCCTTTAATGCACAGGCAGTTCCAAGTCAGATTAATCATTGTTCTATATTAATGCGCTGTGTTCATTATGAAGCACACACGCATGCACCCACACATCACTCGCATACAGAGAGCGGAGATCACACTGCAGATTCAGGAGCTCAGAAACTTATCAACGCCGCCCCATGACTTTTAGCAATAAAATAAGCTACTGGATCACTACATTTATATTTCTCAGCAATGATGGGGTTATATCGCTATTTTTAAGTAATAAACGCACATCTTCGTTGTTAAGAGTGACAATGAACAGATGCAGGCACAAATCTCTTTCTCGATAATTAAAATAAATGCTATAATCCATTAATTTAAATAAACGTAATCTTACGCACTTCTTCATCTCTGTCTGATTCAAAGGAGGCAGAATGCTGGATCTAACGAGACATAACTGATGAAAATCACTTACCCTTCCGGGCAAATATTGCGCTGCAAACATCAATAACAGCTTTAAGTTGTCAATGTTATGTCAGTTGTCAAGAGGGCTGACCTCTTTTAACCAAGTAGCTCCCTTTTTAGGTACTAAATTGTCATCGGAGGCTGACATGCTGCTCGTGTATACTCTCAGACAGGTGTTGCTGAAGGGAAATGCTAGGGAAAGTAAATGCGTCATCACGTCGCTATATCATTAATATCGCGATATGACTTTTTTTTTTGTATTGTGTAAAAATTTATACCGGTATTATCGTGGACTGTATGATATGGCACACCCCTAAGTGCAATTTAATTATTGCTAGTTTGTGTAATCACCTGAGATTGCATTTAACTTTTTTATTATTTTTGAATAATACTGAAAACGAAGTGGGAAGGCCTGAAAACAGATGCCGAGGTTGCGTTGTTTCTGCTGTGTGTGTGCTGCTGGTGAATAACACTGAACTCTTGCTTGTATATACTCGTGTACTTTGTTTTTTCTTGTCATTCGTCTGTCCGTCATCTTTGCTTTTATTTTTCACAAAGCTTTATTTTGCCTTGTTTCTGCTATGATAAAGAAACCTCCATTCTTGCGTTGCATATTTGTGCATTTCAGGGGCGGAGCAATGAAGGTAGGGGTGTGTTTGTTTGGGTTGATTTCAAACATCAACTGTGTTCAACAATGATTCTCAGAAATCGCTTCCTGATCTTTTAATTTATATTTTAAAGGCTAATCATTATGGTTTAGTATTTCTCTGTAACAGTGTGACATATAATATTCTTTGTCAGCCCTGAAACTGAAGCCATTTTCTGATTCCACTCCCCAAGTATAATGTTTAAGTAATTAAATGAATATCATAAATATCTGACTAATGGCTTAAATGAGCTTGTCGACTAGAAAAATCTTTAGTCTGGGGCAGCCCTGTTGGTACATTACATTAATGCATGTAAAGAGCACATGCATTAATGTAATGTAATATATTAAATCCCTACATAGATGGGTTCAAAGTTTCTTAATGTGTTTTATTACAGTAGAAGAGGGCTTTTTATTCAGTGGATGTACTCCTTCCTTTTGCCTGGCTGTGTTGTAAACTGCTGACACTGTGGAAACAAACATAAGATGTGCTTAGAATTTTAATTGTTGACTAGCTCAGGCATTTTGTTCCATCAAACACATCAAATTATTTAATAACGGAGTTATGTTTTAGGGCCAGTTGTTCAATAGTAATCTGATCGGATTGGATCAAATTTTGAAAATTGTTTGTTCAAAAGAAAAAAAGGATTCTGAAATCAGATTAGATCACAAAATCCAATCTCTGTTTTGATATGGATCAAATCATCAGTTTGTGTTCAAACTTTTTAGTAAGATTGGGATACCTTTTGATCCTTAAAAAAAAAAAAAAAAAAATTCAGGATTATACTGATCCCAGCAGAAGGGGATACTGTGTTTGACCCTCTTTCAAGATTCAAGATTCAAGAGTTTTATTTGTCACATACACAGTTATATACAGAATATACAACCGGCAGTGAAATGTAAACAGGTCCGCTCCATGGACAGTGCAAATTCACAGTTAAAAACACAAGGAAGAAATTATAATAGAAATAGGATATAAAAAAAAGTACTCTCTATATATATATATATATATATGTCTATATCTGTAGAATTATAAATAATCAAGTCAAGAAAAAAAGGTAACAAATAAGGATAAAGTGGAATAAAATAATTGAAGTAGACTTTGCAGTGAGTAAACTGTAGACTTATAAATATGTGGTTAACAAATGTATAAAGAGTATAATGTGCAAACAGGTTTATGACAGGTTGTTACACAGTAACAACGAGAACAGAAAGTGCAGTGCAATGTCAGTGTATCGATGTTTATCCTGGACGTGAAGTCACGTGATGTTAAGTGACTGAGTTCAGGAGTCTGATGGCCTGGGGAAGAAGCTCCTCCTGAGTCTCTCAGTTTTGGCCATCAGGCCGGAAGCGCTACCAGATGGTAGCAGCGTGAAATGAGGGTTTGCAGGGTGATTAGAGTCCTTGATGATCTTGGTAGCTCTACCTTTGCAGCGTTTGGTGTAGACGTCCTGCAGAGACGGAGAGCTGACCCTGAGATACGCTCGGATAAGCGCACTACTCTTTGCAGGGCTTTGCGGTCATGACTGGTGCTGTTCCCATACCACGCTGTGATGCACTGAGTTAAAACACTTTCTATCGCCCCTAAATAGAAAGTTTTCAGGATAGCTGGTGAAACCCTGAATTTCCTCAGCTGGCGCAGGTGGTACAGTCTTTGCCTGGCTTTTTCACCTGTGTCTGAATGTGAGCAGTCCAGGTCAGGTCCTCGGAGATGTTTACTCCCAGGTACTTGAAGCTGCTCACTCTCTCTACTGGTGACCCGCTGATCATGAGGGGAGTATGTCCGTTGCTGTCTCTTCCTGAAGTCCACAATCATTTCTTTGGTCTTGCCAACATTCAGAGAGAGACAGTTGTCCTGGCACCATGATGTTAGATGCTCCACCTCGTCCAAGTATGCCGTCTCATTGTTGTTGGAAATGAGGCCCAGGACAACAGTATCATCAGCAAATTTGATGATAGAGGTGGAGCTGTGTGTGGACAAACAGTCATGCGTGTAGAGAGAGTAGAGCAGGGGGCTCAGGACACAGCCCTGTGGAGCTCCCACACTCAGGGTGATGGAGGTGGAGGTGGACTGGCCTATTCTCACCACCTGAGGCCTGCCAGTGAGGAAGTCCTCAATCCAGTGGCAGAGAGAAGGATTCAGGCCGAGATCCAGGAGTTTGGAGGTTAGCTTGGTGGGAACTATGGTGTTAAAGGCTGAGCTATAGTCAATAAATAGCAGTCTTACGTAGTTCCCACTTTTGCTGTCGATGTGAGTGAGGGAGGAGTGGAGGACATGAGAGATGGCATCTTCAGTCGATCTATTGGGACGATAGGCAAACTGAAGAGGGTCCAAAGTGTCAGGAATGAAGGCGCAAATGGTGTTTTTAATGAGTCTCTCAAAGACCTTCATGACTATAGGCGTGAGAGCCACTGGACGATAGTCATTTAGGCAAGAGGGTTTACTGTTCTTAGGGACAGGGATGATGGTGGATTTTTTGAAGGAGGTGGGGACCACAGATGTAGCGAGGACTCATTAAAGATAGATGTAAACAACCCGGTGAGCTGATCAGCACAGGACCGCAGAACACGACCTGAAATACCATCCGGCCCAGCAGCTTTCCTGACGTCCACACGCTTGAGTGCTCTCCGAACTTCATCCTCCGAGACAGAGATCACGTGATTGTTGCTGCTCTGAGTAATTTCCTCTCTAACGCGCCACTTGCGGAGTCGGCGTTGTCGCGGTTACAGTCAAAGCGAGCATAGAAAGAGTTTAACTCGTTCACGAGCAGCGGATCAGCGTTCACCTCTGCAGAGGATTTAGATCCAAAGGAGCAGATGGACCTCAGACCTTGCCACATGCGCCGCGAGTCGTTGAGTTGGAAATGAGACTCCACTCGGTCTTTATAACGGAGTTTTGCGGCTTTAACTGCTCGTCTGAGAGCATAGCAGGACGATCTGTATTCATTCATATTCCCTGAATGGAGACCGGCGTTGTAAAGCAGCAGTGCGTGCGTTCACTGCCGCAGCGGATTGAATTGTCCACCCACGGTTTCTGATTTGAGAAGGACGTTATTGTTATTGTTTGCGTGGCTTGCTCTGTAAGCGTGTTGATGAAGCAAAGCGCCCGTCTGTGAACTCGCACGTCAGCTGAACTCGCTCGGAACATGTCCCAATCCACATCGCCCAGAGCTGCCTGTAGCGCGGTCTCTGAGTGGGGTGACTAACGCTTAACTTCCCGCCTCACCGGGGTTCCTGGAGGAGCTTTTGTTTGTATTCGGGAGTGAGGAAAATGGCGGCATGATCCGATTTGCCAAAGCGCTGGAAGTGACCGCGCTTTATAGGCGTTCTTAAACTGAGAGTAGCAGTGATCCAGTGTGTTTGCTCCTCGTGTGGGGCAGGAGACGTGCTGGTGAAAGTTTGGCAGGACTTTCTTTAGGTTTGCTTTGTTAAAATCGCCCGCGACAATGAATGCCGCGTCGGGATGTTGGTTTATGGCGCCGCTGGCAACATCATGAAGGCCAGATAAAGCCAGCGCTGTGTCTGCCTGCGGTGGGATGTAAACGGCGGTCGCGACAACCGCAGAAAACTCCCTCGGCAGATAGAATGGGCGGCAGATGATTGTTAAATGTTCCAGATGAGGTGAGCAGGACCGCGAGAGAATGGTGATGTTCCTGGGATCGCACCATTTCTTGTTGATCATGAAACACACTCCACCGCCTTTGGATTTACGGCCTCGGCTGTTCTGTCCATCCGAAAAACAGAGAAGTTCTCCGGCGTCACAGCTGTGTCCGGGACCGCGGGCGTGAGCCATGTTTCAGACAAACAATAGATATTACAGTCTCTCATGTCCCGTTGAAAACTTATCCTGGCTCTAAGATCGTCCATCTTATTATCCAAGGATTGAACATTTGCTAGAAGAATGCTCGGGAGAGGAGGTCTGAATGCCCTTTTCCTCAGTCTGTTACGGATACCAGCACGTTTCCCACGGTGTTTCTTTGTTCTACGCCGCTGGCTCTGTCCATTGTTCAACTCGGCGTTCCGAAGAATCTCAGATGGCCACAGAGGATCGGCGAAAGTGTCCTGAAACAGTCCAGTGTAGAGGTAACCAATGTCCAAAAGAGTTTTGCTGTCGTAGTAGATCAATGCAGATGATAAGTTTGTAAAAACTGAGAGTAAAAGAAAGTAAAATAGTAAATAAAAGCACAGTCTTCGCGGAGCGACCTGAACGGCGACCAAACACAGCGGCGCCATTTTGTGTTCTTTCGCCTTCAGAACTGCCTTAATTCTACATGGCATTGATTCAACAAGGTGCTGAAAGCATTCTTTAGAAATGTTGGCCCATATTGATAGGATAGCATCTTGCAGTTGATGGAGATTTGTGGGATGCACATCCAGGGCATGAAGCTCCCGTTCCACCACATCCCAAAGATGCTCTATTGGGTTGAGATCTGGTGACTGTGGGAGCCATTTTAGTACAGTGAACTCATTGTCCTGTTCAAGAAACCAATTTGAAATGATTTGAGCTTTGTGACATGGTGCATTATCCTGCTGGAAGTAGCCATCAGAGAATGGGTACACGGTGGTCATAAAGGGACGGACATGGTCAGAAACAATGCTCAGGTAGGCCGTGGCATTTAAACGATGCCCAATTGGCACTAAGGGGCCTAAAGTGTGCCAAGAAAACATCTCCCAGACAATTACACCACCACCACCAGCCTGCACAGTGGTAACAAGGCATGATGGATCCATGTTCTCATTCTGTTTACGCCAAATTCTGACTCTACCATCTGAATGTCTCAACAGAAATCGAGACTCATCAGACCAGGCAACATTTTTCCAGTCTTCAACTGTCCAATTTTGGTGAGCTGGTGCAAATTGTAGCCTCCTTTTTCCTATTTGTAGTGGAGATGAGTGGTACCCGGTGGGGTCTTCTGCTGTTGTAGCCCATCCGCCTCAAGTTTGTGCGTGTTGTGGCTTCACAAATGCTTTGCTGCATACCTCGGTTGTAACGAGTGGTTATTTCAGTCAAAATTGCTCTTCTATCAGCTTGAATCAGTCGGCCCATTCTCCTCTGACCTCTAGCATCAACAAGGCATTTTCACCCACAGGACTGCCACATACTGGATGTTTTTCCCTTTTCACACCATTCTTTGTAAACTCTAGAAATGGTTGTGCGTGAAAATCCCAGTAAATGAGCAGATTGTTTAATACTCAGACCGGCCCGTCTGGCACCAACAACCATGCCACGCTCAGAATTGCTTAAATCACCTTTCTTTCCCATTCTGACATTCAGTTTGGAGTTCAGGAGATTGTCTTGACCAGGACCACACCCCTAAATGCATTGAAGCAACTGCCATGTGATTGGTTGATTACTTGCATAC
>CM031955.1:12822927-13037927 GCA_018749465.1 Paracanthobrama guichenoti
TTGTGAGATAAATGCCCTGCAGGTTTAACCCCTTAAACCCGAAGTGTACATCATAATCAATTTACTAAGCAACCACTGAATATAATAACACAAAATAGTTTTAAAGCTTAGAAACTCATCTTTTCAATGTAGCTAGTTCGATCAACTCTAAATGAGCGCCGAGTTATTCCTCTAAAATTGGAGTGTACCACCGGCTGGCGCCACCTAGCTACGAAAAATGAATTGTCATATTTTTTACACCTTTTTAACACAAATAGGTGTCATTTGAAAGCTTAGAGTCTAAACTTACAATGAATGTAGCCATTATGAATATCTCCAAAGTAGTGATGAGTTATTTGCTGATAAAATATAAAAAACATAAAAATCATAATTTATGGAGGGGGGTTATTATGTACTGCAATGTGTCAAACACATCATACAGCTCAGATAGTCATGTGTCATATGTCATTTGAAAGGGCTCACAGAGTAGAACACAACAAGCCTAATTGTTTTGGGCTTTGACTAAACGTGAGCGAGTTTTTCTAAATTAAGTCCTGCAAGACCCATATGTAAATAATATACTGATGTGGCATTCACGTGGCCTTTTTCACTCGTAACTTCATGAAACGTGGAAAATGGCACATCATTATTTACAGAAGATTACCACGATTAAAAAGAGCCCAAAGTCACCATAATCTGATCTATAATCCATAATTTAAATCTAAAGATATTCCTCGTTGAAGTATAACACACAAAAAACAGCACAGACGCACATGAGCGGAGTACAAAAATAACAGTGGCCTAGACTTGCCGTTTTCACTGGTAACTTTATGAAACATGATCCGATCGTTAAAAAAATGGCACATCCTTATTTACAGCAGACTCTCACAATTAAAAAGAGACCAAGGTCACCATAATCTGTCACTCGGATCGAAAGTTATTCCTCATGGAGTTAACACAAATAGCCTGACAGCACATAAGCTAAAGAAACAGTAGCTCTAAAGTGGCGTTTAGGATTGTAACTTCATGAAACATGCTCCGATTGTTGAAAATGGCACATCAGTACTTACAGTTGATGCTCCCGATTGAATTGAGTCCAAAATCAACATAATCCATTGTGTCGATTACAAGATATTCCTCACGGATTTTGTTCATCAATGCAGTAGTTTTGAAAATATGACAATTGATTTTTTTTCGCAACTAGGTGGCTATGGGATCAGATTCCCGCCACACATTGCGGTCACACATAAAAAAATATTGTGACTCAAAATTTTAAAAACACATGTGAAAATGAAAAGCAGAAAATTGAAAAATCAATGCAAAGTTAACCAGAATCACAAACAACGCGGTCACGGAAATAAAAATAATAAGCGTGAATCAAACATTTAAACAAGTTTAAAATTATATTGCTCAAAACTGAATCATGAATTCAAAAATATCTGAATCGCGCACACAAAATCGTGTTTTCTGCTCTTATTTAAATTTTTTGTATGCCTGTGCTCTTTTCTCCTTTGCTTGTTTCCACAACAAGACAACAAGTTCTGCTATCAAGCGCTTAGCGACACATCACACATCCCTAGGACAGACCTTCAGTCAACACTCAGAGACCAAATACAAACTTTAGAAAACACATGAAGAAACCATAAACAATCAGTCGTTCTCTTAAGTAATATCATAACTGTAAAGAATCATTAAAAATCATTATAATAATATAGAGGATTAATACAAATATTGATTAATGCTTTGATTTATAAATTTAGTTAGGATATATATAGGTATATTGAAGTGACAGTGGATTTCAGAATCTGCCTCTTCAGGATGATCTGGAAACACTGACAAACAAGTAACCTGCAGTAAACCAATAAGTCTTTTTTTCTGTTGTTTTAATAGAAAAACATTAAAATAATTTGGATTTATTGGATTACTAGGAATTCCACTGTTTTAATTTTTGAGAGGGTTTATTGTTTTACCAGTGGGCGTATATGAAAAATAGCCTATAATAAATCAGTAAACCTAGATAAGGTCAAATAAGTCATGCATATTGGTTGGCATTCTCTTGATTTGTGCTAACGTGTGAGAGTGCAATAATTCTGATGAAATGTAAAAATACATTTCTCAAATGACAACAACTGTTATAATTTTGAGCAAAATAATTGGGATTATCAATTTAACCATTATGCAGCATGACAAAAACATGATGTTTCACTGACAAAAACTAGATGAAAACGCTCAGACATTTAGTCGATTAAAACGTGACTAAACAAAAACAGGACAAGGTTTGATTAAATATGATAACTAAAAAGTACATCTGACACAGGACTAAAGCCTCGTTCACACCGCCAGCGACCATTGGCGACAGAATGTAGGCATGTCAAGCAATACGAGACACGCGACAAAAGTTCAGAAATTTAATCTTTATGCAAATGAGAAGCCAATTTTGCGAGCAACAACCAATAGGAGTAGACTGTCTGTGGAGCTCACGTCACCGTCTTTTGAGCAGGCAAGACGGGACAGAGTTCCTGAGCGATTTTACCGTAACCACATGGATATGTGTTTTAGTCAGTTTTGACAGTATGAGTGAGTTTAATTTGTTGATAGATTGATTCGTTAATCTAGTTAATGATTTAATGCACTGCTGTGGTTTATATAACACTCTCCAACAGCACTTTTAATTCTTTTAAACCTAATTCCTAGTCAAATTAGAATGATATCTTGGTATATATCACACGTGATTGCATTTTCTAAAGAAATGGCCAGATGTGCAGTCTACCAATAACATTAGAGTTACAGTACTCTGAATGCCCACAAGCATCTCACAGGACAGAGACAAGCGACATGCAGTGAAAGTCACTGGCGGTGTGAATGGGGCTTAAGACTAAATGGAAAAAATAGCTGACAAAATGAACAATAAAATAATAATAGACAGGCACACTGCATCCGCTAGACTACAAGGTAGTGGAGGGGTCTACAGTTAAAGGCATGTTGTGCTCCTATAATTTACAGTGTGCTGCACACTATTGAGAATATTGAGCTGAAGCTTGACTTCACAAAATTAAATCACAAATCAAATTGCAGTATCTATCAGAAAAATCACAATATCGCCAAATCGCACAGCCCTACTTCATGGGATAGTAGTTCTTTCCCTCACTAAAGCTGTAAAATACACAGTCTTGTACCTTTTTTTATTTTTGTCTTATTTTCAAAAACTTTTTTCTTCAAATCAAAGTTTGTAGTGTTGTGATTCACCTCATAGCTGATAGGCTTGGTTCATGGCTTATTTAAAACCTTTTTAAACACAAAATTCCTAGTTTTTGTAAATGTGGTTCCTACTCCATATATATTTCTGAAATGGATATGCTTTTTCATGTTTTGTGCATTTTTAGCTCTTCAGTCAAGACACTCTATTGAAGTTTGTGCCGCGCTACAGCCTGGTGGTAGAGCTGCAGGACGGCGGCACGTGCGTGCGTAGCTTCCACGACCCACACGGCATGGTGGCGGCCTACATCAGCGAGGCACACGAGTACAACGGCTACCTGTACCTGGGCTCCTTCCGCTCCCCTTATCTGTGCAAGCTGGATCTGAGCAAAGTGTGAAACACGCCGGAGAACACATCACGATCCTGACAGATGCTCGGCTTGAGTCATTTCACCGTGGCTTCCAAACAAACAGATTTCGAAGCAATTAACGTTGGCGGCGCATCAACAAAATCACTTATCAAATTCTTCCATATTATAGTCAACACATGACCAAACACAGTCCGTTCGTTTGATCCTGTTCTCTTTATTTAGGTCTGACAGATGCCTGTATTTTGTTCCATTGACCTGTGTGGGTGACTTTTTTTATTTTTATTTTTATTTTATTTTTTATTTTTTTGGAGATGTGCGGTGAAAAAGAAGCTCTCTGGCAGCCTATTTTTTGTTTTATCAAAAGATGTGCCATTACTATTTTTATTTCCGTCCCCCTTGTGACAGAAATTTCTGATCTTGTTTTATTTGCACCGACCGTCATCTGGTCCTTAAAATAGAGCTGCCAACTGTTTTTCTTAAAGGCGCTGTGACGACTGTGGGTGGCAGCATAAGGATGTTGTTTTGGGGAAGTGAAAGGGTAATTTCATCTCATTATTATAAAATGAATCTCCTGCAACATTCAGCTATAATTAGTTCTGGTTTTAAGAGGTTATAATTAGTACTGGTTTCAAATGTGTTAATGTTTTGGTTTATTTTTATTAAGAGATTGAAGGTGTATTAATTCCTCATTTCATTGTTGTTTGTATATGTTGCAGAAATGAGAGCTGTCTCACACTTGGCTGATAAATGCTGCTGGCTTTATAGTATTTAGCACACCCTCACACAAGTACCTGTGTTTTCCATTCATATGTCTATAATAATTATAAGCAATAATGTCATTATAACAGTGGTTCTCAACTGGTGGGTCACAGACAATGGTGAAATAATAAATGAAGGTATCATAAGCTTGCATATTTGGGAAAGCAAATTGAATTTGCTTAACTTTTTTTTTCTTTTTGCGTTCCTGTAGTTTAAACAGTATAGCATGATGTTAGCAACGCCAAGGGTTCGATTCCCAGGGAATGCATGAACTGGGAATGGAGACAATGCAAGTCACTTTGGATTAAACCGTCTGACGAAAGTAAGTCTTGTTGACATCAAAGATTGTGTGGATACTCAAGCTGCACAATCGTTAAAGATTGCCATCTCAATTCAAACCCCATGTGATCTCACACGTTTCACATGATCTTCTGTAACGCTGCTCCACGCCTGTGAAATGCCCTCCCTGAACATCTGAGGTTTTAAGAGAGACTAAAAACGTACCCGTTTAGAAAGTCTTTCGATGTTTAAATCGCTTTTAGTGTTTACATTTTTGTGTTAATTTTAGTTGGTAGCTGATTTTAACCTAATTCTTAATTGCTTTAACTGCTTTATTTTATTTTACCTCCTTTGTAGCACTTTGAGATTTTCTTTAAAATGTAAAGTGCTTTATAAATAAAATGTATTATCTTATTCCTAAATAACAATTCTATTAAACCTTTGGCAACGAACATTTAAATGTTGAGCCAGAGAGAGCAGTTGTCATGTATAGGTATGAAACGGTTTCACAAACAGTCTTTTCAACCACACAGTATTATCATTTGTCTTATAATTCAAATGATCACAGAAGTACTGGGATAAAAGTATATAGTTCAGATATAAACAGTCTACAGTTGTGATCAAAATAGAATAAAACGCTTCTTGAAAGTAACTTGATGCTTTGTATCATGAAGTTGTGTGGCAACAAGTGACTTAAAAAAATTATGTCATCGATTTGTTAAAGTACTGAAACAAGGGAAGTCTTTAGGTGAATCATTCATACAGACAATTAGTTTTTTTTGGTTGGAACTTCTAGTAAATTACTGCCCAGTTTCACAGACAGTCCCAGACTAAAATTCATGCTTGAGCTAGATCAACTGAAAGCTAAGGCATGTTTTTTTCTGAGGCATGTTTATAAAAGCTATTTAAATATCCTAAATTTCCCTCTGTGAAACTGGGCTGTTTAGTTGTCTATTCAGAATTCACAATGGTCTATTTCAAATCCTCAAAAATTGTTATTCTCAGTTTATCCAGAATCATGCAGCTCTACTCAAGCTCAATGACGGGTTTAACTTGTCGATAATTTGATCTCAATGCGTTAAGTAAAAAATTGCCTATATATAATATAACTAAAGTGTATCAAGCTGAAGTTCAGAATGTTTTGTTTCTTGCACAATTTTTTCTGCGCCGTTTTTTTTTTTTTTTTTTTTGCGCCCCCTACCATATAACAGTTAAAACATTGGTTGCTAGAAAATTCTGCCAATGGCTGGGAAGCGTTGTTTTCCCTTTCTTCACTTCAATGCTGCGTCGCTGATGGTATGAGAACACCCCCGGTGTGACGATTGTCTCAAGCCCCTATACCATCACACCAATTCATTGGCCAGTGGTGCTTGCACCTAGACTGGGTAAACCCAGCCCGATCTGCAGGAGATGTGATTTCGCCCTGCAGCTCAGGCTGGAAACCTGTACATATTTCTATCCTGCTTCTGTTACAATTTTGCGGGGACCGATCACAAACTGGCCAATCTGCTCTTGGCGGGTTTAACACAATGACGGATAGAGAAGTGATGAATTGTTGGTCTGATTGGTTGAAGGACTATCCAATTTCGTACAGAGTCATTTGAATTATGCTCGTTGATCACGCCTCTTGTGCAGTAAAAAATACTGAGCAACTCCCCAGACCAATATTCAATCTTAAAAGATTGAGCTTGGTCGGGTGATAGCCAGACAAGCTTGCACCGCCTCCAAGGAATATGTCACGTATGCCTCATAAGAGCGTGCTTGTGCCATCTCTCTTCAGATTTTATTACTTAAGGAAGCAATTTATCTGTTGCCCATTGGAACGCATTTTTCGTGTGCTCAACTGATTATTTAGAGCAGTTTACCACTCCTCTCAAGCAGACATTAGTTTCCGAAAATGTGTTGATACGTGTGGCAGATTCATCACAGGAGGAGGCTCATGAAGGTCAGGGCCTTCAGCATGCATAAGCGGCCTGTCTGATTGTCGCCACTGTGATAGTTTGCATTTGAAATTGTTGTGCTCTAGGCTCGCTTTCTAAGTAAAGATTGTTCGATCAAACCCTGTTTTTCCAGTTCTGCAGTTGCTGAGGCTGCAGTTGCTGAGGCGCCGCACGAGCCAGTGTTTGTGTGGCGCCAACGAGCCTGAGTGTATGGTGAGTGAGTGAACGTAACTTTCCTTGTGTGTCTCTCTCTCTCTCTCCCCCTGGATTGTGTGTGGTCAATCCACATGTTCTTCCTGGTTGCACAGATGCCATTGGGTTTCTGCAATCGGAGGATGCCTTGGCGCCTGAAATTGAGATTGCCTCGGTTAATGCCCCTGCCAAATTTGGCAGTGTGGCAACGCCTGTCGGGGTATTGCAAACTGTTCAGCATTCTTACACCATCTAATTTCTAAAAAGGCGTCTTCCTTTGGCCGGGATTCTTCCCACAGCTGTGAAAGAAATTTATCACCTATGGGAAAAGGGGGTACCAGATGGAGTAAGGCTTCTACACTCAATCATTTCTGGTCCCCAAAAAGGATGGTGGTTCACATCCGATTCTGAACTGAATCTGAATCTCGTTTAGAGCAGTGGTTCCTAAACTTTTTAGAGTGGCGTATCCCCTGTAGCGTCTGGATGCCTCATAAGAGCATGCTCGCACCATCTGTTCAGATTTCACAATACGAAGAAAATAGTTCCTTGGAGGAATGGCTGTAACCAAGCAGAGGATGTCTCATTGGGTGACTGATGCCATCTCTGCTGCCTATGAGGTGCGGGGCTTCGCCTCTAGGTATATGCGCTCATTCTACTAGAGGAATGGCTTCTTAGGCTCTGTTTGAGGGTTCTTCCTTGGAGCATATTTGTGTTGAGGCAGGGTGGTCCTCACTGCATACTTTTATCAGGTTTTGTGGTCTTGAGGTGGGGAGGGCACCTGGCTTCCAGGTCTTGGCTGTTTGAGAACGATGCTGTCCTCTGTCTTCCAGATAAACCCACGAATATAGTTGAAGGCATTATGGTATACCGTTCCCATAGCATCAGCGACGCAGTGTAGAAGTGAATCAGGAACATCCCGTTTGTGTATGTAACCTTGGTTCCCTGAAAAGGCGCTATGTTGTCGGCGGCTTTTGCAAGTGCTTCCTTTGTAATGGGAAATCTGAAGAGAGATGGCACGATTACACTTATTACGTGACGTATGCCTCAGAGCATGCTTGCGCCATCTCTCTTCAGATTTCACATTACGATGTATTCTATGGAGGCGGTGCAAGCGCCACTAGCCAATGAATTGGCGTGATGGTATAGAGGCTACGGATAGTCGTCACACCGGGGGTGTTCCCATAGCTTCAGCGACGCAGCGTGACGTTCCCTATTCAGGGAACCAAGATTACATACATAACCGAGACATCATAAATGACGGAAAATTCCATCAATGGTGGGGAAAGAGATCAACTATATGAAAAAAGGGACATTTTCAAATGCTAATCGATGATTGTTTTAGTATTAATAAATGTAATGTTTGATTTTAAGGACAATAATGTTTTGGTTGCTGTAGAGCTGCATGATTAATCGTTAAAAGATCACAATCTAATTCCTAAATGACAACGATTCCGCTATGTCTGTTACGCATGTTTCACATCGCAAGCGGAGCGTGAACGATGCATATTTTGTAACTGCCTATATTAATGAATGAGAGGGTCGGCCGTCACACTTTCTGATTCATTCAGTACTGGCAGCAACAAAACACGTGCTGCTCACGCTCCGCTGACACTTGAGATGTGAAACCTTGGTTTCAACCAAAGACTTTAGGAACTTTGGTTAACCTTTGAAAGTACGATCTGCAACATTCAAATCTGCATTCATGCTGCTGCTGATCCGGAGAAAGCAGCTGTCATGTAAATGTACAGTATGAAGCAGCTTCACAAACAGTCTTCAGCTGCACATTATTGTTATTTATGCGTTACAAACATTTAAAAGTGTACTGGGATAAAAGTTTAGTTTTGGTATAAACACTGATGTCCAGGTAGTTAACAAAATAAGAGTAAATCATCTTATTATTAGATCATCCAACATTTTGACACTTCTATGCATGTCATTATGCCAGGAGGTGGCGACAAATGAGTATTTAAAAAAAGTGTTTGTCATTGAATCATTCATTTTAAAGATTTATTCACAAACGCTGATTCACCCAGTGCTGTCAAAACAATTAATCGCATCCAATATAAGTTTGTTTACATAATTATACACAGTTACATATATTATGTATATATAAATGCGCACACACTCGCATGTATATAAGAACATTTTATATGTATGTGTGTACACAAGTATATACATGCAAATATTTCTTAAATACAGTGCATCCGGAAAGTATTCACAGCGCTTTTGTTGTGTTACAGCCTTATTCCAAAATCTTTCAACATGAAAGAAGTTTGTTTGAAATCTTTGCAAATGTATAAAAAAAAAAAAGAGAAAAGTGTATTCAAATATACATAACGTATGTGTGTGTAATGTAAACATGAACTTTTATTTTGGATGCGCTTTAAATCGCGATTAATCAATTTGACAGCACTACCGCACAAAAAAGGGCTTTATGAATTAGACTAAAGCATTGAACATTTTGTTAGAACCTCTAGTTTGCATGTTATTTTGTTTAGTTGTCTAATGTTTTTTTTTTCTTCAGAATTGTGGGAGAACCGCAATCTCAATTTTCCTTAAAGAAAAAAAAAAAAAATCATGATTCTCAATTTATCCAAAATGGTGCAGCTGTAGGTTGCTGGGTCGCCATTTCACTTCCACTGTAAAGTCTGATTCAAAGCAAATCCAGTTGAGAACCACTGTCCTATTGGAGGTTTGCACCCACCAACTGAGCATATGGAGTTATGACATTTAGGACAAGTATGTCAAAATTTAAAAAAAAAAAAAAAAAAAATAGCAAATGAGTAGTCAAAAAAAAAATCTGTTCATACAAACCCGTTAGATGTGTCTTTGATCAGTGCTGGTGTATTTCTAGGGCCGGTTTGCTCTAAAGATCTGACACCAGGGAGCTCAGAGGCGATAGCTCCTGATCTACTGTAGGTGCGTGAAGCACATCAGAAGTGAAACCCACTGAATAATTTACACACAGTCAGTCGAGCTCAGCATTTGATGAACTGAAGGTCACTTGCACTTACAGAATTACTGTACATAACCAATCACTACATTGCTCTATTCAGTCGTTTTTTATTTTCATTAAATTAGCATGACATTTCAGATTGATCCATTGAAAAACATTTTGATGAAAAAGACCTTTCAGAATTTATCAAAAGACTGACAATTAAAATATGAAGTTGACATTGTCTTCATCCATGGAATGGACCATACGTCAAAGTGACAGCGGAATGTCTACAATAAAAGGAAATATGAAAAATCATGAGTGTTGATTTACAACCTCAATATACAGCATTTTATAGATATATTTGTAGAGGGATCTCAATTTCTTGGAAAATATAGAAACGGCAAGGAATTTTTTTTAATTGTGAAAAGGTGGAATGAGATTTATATGAATATACATATACACTGATAAGGCATAACATTATGACCACCGTCCTAATGTGTTGGTCTCCCTTTTGCTGTCAAAACAGCCCTGATCTGTCGAGGCATGGACTCCACTAGACCCCTGAAGGTGTGCTGTGGTATCTGGCAACAAGATGTTAGCAGCAGATCCTTTAATCGTCACACTGCCTCTGGCAGCTTTGCTTCTTCCAATAGTGCATCCTGGTGCCATATGTTCCCCAGGTAAGAGATGCACATGCTCTGTGGTCCAGTTCTGATGCTCACGTGCCCACTGTTGGTGCTTTTGGTGGTGGACAGGGGTCAGCATGGGCACCCTGACTGGTCTGCGGCTATGCAGCCCCATACGCAATAAACTGAGATGCACTGTGTATTCTGACACCTTTCTATCAGAACCAGCATTGAGCAGTTTGAGCTGCAGCTCATCTGTTTGATTGGACCACACGGGCCAGCCTTCGCTCCCCACGTGCATCAGTGAGCCTTGGCCGCCCATGACCCTGTGGCCGGTTCACCACCGTTCCTTCCTTTGAACACTTTTGATAGATCCTGACCACTGCAGACCGGGAACACCCCACAAGAGCTGCAGTTTTGGAGATGCTCTGACCCAATCGTCTAGCCATCACAATTTGGCCCTTGTCAAACTCGCTCAAATCCTTACGCTTGCCCAGTTTTCCTGCTTCTAACACATCAACTTTGAGGATAAAATGTTCACTTGCTGCCTAATATATCCCACCCACTAACAGGGGCTGTGCCCATGTTATGCCTGATCGATATGTATGTATGTATTAAATGTATCAAAATTGACAGTAAAGACAATAATGTTACAAAAGATTTATATTTCAAATAAATGCTGTTCTTTTGAACTTAATATATTCATCAACAAATCCTGGGGGAAAAAAAGTGTTCGTTTTCTACAAAAATATTAAGCAACATAACTGTTTTCAACACTGATAATAATCAGAAATGTGTCGAGCAGCAAATCAGCATATGATGATTTCTGAAGGATCATGTGACACTGAAGACTGGAGTAATGATGCTGAAAATACAGCTTTGATCACAGGAATACATTATTTTTAAATGTACTAAAGCTGAAAACAATTATTTTAAATAACTAATAATATTTCACAATATTACTGTTGTATATTGTAATTTTGATCCTATAAATGCAGCTTTGGTCAGCATAAGAGACTTATTTCAAAAACATTACATCTTGGATAGAGTGAGAGCCCTAATTTTGGCCTTACTGAGTTACTTCAGCGCAAGAAGGCTATTTTTACTTAAAACCACACATACCTGCCGTAACAGACTATCTGTCTGAAAGGGACAGTTGGCGAGGTCATTGTCATTGCCCATCTTCCTGCACATAGTCCGTGAGATCTCCACTTCCAGAATGTAGCGGATGCCTTTGACTATCTGTAGCAGAGCAGAGACTGGGTGACGTATGCACTACACACACAGTGAGACAAAAGGCCATCTTGTACTGTACCTGTCTCTTTGCATCCTCAACAGATGATGCTTTGAACAGGAAAGCATCGTTGGACTTATTGTTAAATGAGTAGGTTCCGGTCAGGATGGCCTTCTGTACACCAGTGTCATTCTTACTGACATTCTGCAGAGCTCCTGGGACGGGTCTGGTGATGACTGTGTGAGCTTTCCCTGTAGTCAAAAAAAACTTACATTTGACATTTTTGCATGGATTTTGATACAGACAGCAAGGTATCACACAAATGAACTTAAAAAATAGCAACTTAAGTGACCATGTTATAGAAGAAAACACACAGAATTAAACAAAAGCTCATTAAAATGTCTTACCGAGTGAGCATGAGCCTGCTAAGATAAGCAAGACAAGAACCTGCCAAGAGACCCTCATGTCTGTTGGAGCTCTCTCAAATTTACTCTGCAACTTCCTGTTCAGCAACACTTCAACCACCAGCCATGTGCTGCAGTCCTCCAGAGAGCAGGCACATTTCCCATTGGTCAACAGCATTGTTTCCTACATGGACTCCCATATGCCTTTAGAATGAACACAGGTGAAATCAGTCGACTGCTGATTACTGCTCAGTGCAATATGATGTTCCTTTGGAGTTAAACACATTGCAACATTTAGCATATTTGTAGTTTAGTTTTGATAGTATCTGTCTACATGTCGTTGTTGAGGATTTGCTTCTATAAACATCAAACTTTGTAGAGACCACCAAAATCAACAAGAACAAAGGATGCAATCCTTCCTCAAACTGAACTGTGTGTGCTGAAGTGCTTTGAAAGATGCAAATGAACGCCTGTGGTTTCCTCCCACATCCGGTGATGAAATTCACTGATAGAGATAGACATGCGAGTACTGCATGTGAGTGATGAATTATTAGCTGAGCAGAGCAAAAAAAGAACATGTCTTAAAGAACATGTGCTGATTTGTGTCAAAATGGAACTGCGTGTACAGCACCTTTGAGGCAACTTGTTACATTTTGATAAAAGATTAAAGACACATTTTTGCAAACATTGTGCACTGTAACACTATCAATGTGTAATAATGTGTTTCTGCCACATGAGAGAAAAAAAAATTCATGCTTTGGTAAACCATAATTTTGACATAAGTTGATGCATCCTGAGAAATTATAAGATAAAAAGTAAAAACTAAAAGAAAATGGTATCAGATCATAGAAATGTTAATATTAATGATGCCTATAGAAAATAAACGCAATGTACATATGTGAGGGGAAAAAAATACTTTGGTAAATCATAAATTCATTATGAGTTAAATTTGTCAAAATGATGACATAGGCCTACTTATGTCAATCATAAGATAAAATATCCTCCCTTCAGATCCATTTGAATAAATCTTGACAAAATTTTCTGAAATCTAGTGGAAACAGCCAAAACTGTCTGCGGGTGCTAGAGCATACAGGGCGGGGCAACATATACTTACATGTTTATCACTTTTAGCAGTGTTTTATTTAACTTCAGAGGGTTCAAAAGTACAAACCCGATTCCAAAAAAGTTGGGACACTGTACAAATTGTGAATAGAAACAGAATGCAATGATGTGGAAGTTTCAAATTTCAATATTTTATTCAGAATACAACATAGAAGACATATCAAATGTTTAAACTGAGAAAATGTATAATTTTAAGGGGAAAATAAGTTGATTTTAAATTTCATGGCATCAACACATCTCAAAAAAGTTGGGACAAGGCCATGTTTCCCACTGTGTGGCATCCCCTCTTCTTTTTATAACAGTCTGCAAACGTCTGGGGACTGAGGAGACAAGCTGCTCAAGTTTAGGAATAGGAATGTTGTCCCATTCTTGTCTAACACAGGCTTCTAGTTGCTCAACTGTCTTAGGTCTTCTTTGTGGCATCTTCCTCTTTATGATGCACCAAATGTTTTCTATGGGTGAAAGATCTGGACTGCAGGCTGGCCATTTCAGTTCCCGGGTCCTTCTACGCAGCCATGATGTTGTAATTGATGCAGTATGTGGTCTGGCATTGTCATGTTGGAAAATGCAAGGTCTTCCCTGAAAGAGACGACGCCTGGATGGGAGCATATGTTGTTCTAGAACTTGGATATACCTTTCAGCATTGATGGTGCCTTTCCAGATGTGTAAGCTGCCCATGCCACACGCACTCATGAACCCCATCCCATCAGAGATGCAGGCTTCTGAACTGAGCGCTGAGAACAACTTGGGTTGTCCTTTGTCCTCTTTAGTCCGGATGACATGGCGTCCCAGTTTTCCAAAAAGACCTTCAAATTTTGATTGGTCTGACCACAGAACAGTTTTCCACTTTGCCACAGTCCATTTTAAATGAGCCTTGGCCCAGAGAAAACGCCTGCGCTTCTGGATCATGTGTAGATGTGGCTTCTTTTTTGACCTATAGAGTTTTAGCCGGCAGCGGCGAATGGCACGGTGGATTGTGTTCACCCACAATGTTTTCTGGAAGTATTCCTGAGCCCATGTTGTGATTTCCATTACAGTAGCATTCCTGTATGTGATGCAGTGCCGTCTAAGGGCCGAAGATCACGGGCATCCAGTATGGTTTTCCGGCCTTGACCCTTACGCACAGAGATTGTTCCAGATTCTCTGAATCTTTGGATGATATTATACACTGTAGATTATGATAACTTCAAACTCTTTGCAATTTTTCTCTGAGAAACTCCTTTCTGATATCTCCAGCTGTTCCTTGTATGTACATTTAACTTTTCCGGCCTCTTATTGCTCCCTGTCCCAACTTTTTTGGAATGTGTAGCTCTCATGAAATCCAAAATGAGCCAATATTTGGCATGACATTTCAAAATGTCAATTTTCGGTAATATTTTACATAGTACATTTTCAGTAACGCTTGCATTTCAAATAATGCAAAATTCAAAATTTAAAATTTTTTTTTAAAATAAAATAACAAAACAGCAAGACATTAAAGAATGAAAAATGCAAATAAGTTACCTGTTCGTGGTCAGCCAATAGTGTGGTGTCCAAGTTTGTAAATAAATACTAAATGACAGCTTCTGATATATTTGTATAGCGATTTATTTCATTCATCTCCCTCTTGCTGGTGTACCTTTGTATTGTGTGACACAGTCTAGTGAAGGTGTGTTTGGGGTAGGGTGACCAGACGTCCCCGTTTTCCGGGGACAGTCACAGTTTTTGGTGTTCTGTCCCCGACTAGAGCTGTCCCAGGAAATGTCCCCGTTTTACAGCTCGTTCAAAACAACCCGCAGATATATTACAAAAAAAGCGCCCAACCAACATACAGCAGCTGCTGGTTATAGGAGCAATCGTGTAGTGATTATTTCACCAGCAGATGGCGCTGTGAGCTAAGCTGACTCGACTTGATCGCGCGCGCGCCGCTACTACTTCATGAAGAACATAACCGAGAGCAGAGCGATTATCGTCAAATATGAAAATAAACATCGTTATCGCTTTCAAGGTAGTAACATACTAACTATTCATGTTAAATTAAAGTAATACTGTTTGTATGTGCTTTATAACAGAGCCTCGACAGGGTGCGGGAGTGTTCTGTGCACAAAAGTTCCGCAGTCACAGCGCAGTGATTACCACACATCTGAACTATAAAAACCCCTAAACAATTACACTTGCTACAAAAACATGTGCAAAATACACATACTTTCTGCTTAAAATAAACCTAAAATGCAAAATAACGAGACCAATTAAGGACAGTAAGAGTTATTTTCAAGCACAAACGTAACAAAACATTTGAAGTAAAAAAAGTAATTTGCATAGTATAAACTGTTAAAATATTTGTTAAATAGTTTTATTTATCATATTTATGTTGTTTTAATTTTGTTATGTCACGTTGTCATTGTTTTGAACTGCTTGTTATTTACAATGGTTACACTCTAAAAAAATGCTGGGTTAAAAACAACCCAAGTTGGGTTGAAAATGGAATTGGGTTGTTTTAACTCAGTAAATGGGTTGTTTTAACCCAGCGGTTGGGTTAAATGTTTGCTTAAAACAACCCAACCGCTGGGTTAAAACAACCCAATTACTGGGTTAAAACAACCCAATTACATTTTCAACCCAACTTGGGTTGTTTTAACCAGCATTTTTAGAGAGTACTGTTAACTGTTTTCATATATATATATATATATATATATATATATATATATATATATATATATATATATATATATATATATATATATATATATAATATTAATTTATAATTTAATACAATTCAACACCCAATATATGAATTGAATTGTATTAAATTCAGACCAAAATCCTAATAATCAAACTAAATCATAATAACCAAGTAATCAAGTAATAATAAACAAGTAATCTGTAATGTATTACAGTTTGGAAGTAACTTGCACAACACTGATTATGACATGAGTTGAAATTATAAGATACAAAGTCATTTTGAGTTAAAAGACCAAAATGATGATGCCTACTTATGTCATAATTATACCATACAAAGTTGAAATCAAAATTATAGATATTAAGTCATAAGTATAAGGTCAAAATTATGAGTTAATGAGACAGAAAGTTGTCAGTAGATGTAATTTAGTTGTCATAGTCATAGTGATGAGATAAATCAACTATGACAAAAATGTAAATTATGTGATGAAAAGGTCATAGTTATGGCATTAAAATTAAATTGGATCAGATTTTATTAATGTTAATATTAATGATGCCTATAGAAAATAAATGCAATGTACATGAGAAAAAAATCATGCTATGACGCATTCAAAATTCTATTACAAATGGCAAAACTTAATTCTAAGATAAAAAGTCAAAATTATGAGTCAGTCATAATTAAAAGGGTAAAGTCAGAATTATGAGAAAAAGTTGACATTGAGATAAAAAGTCATTAACTATGACATGAAGTCGAATTTATGAGATAACGTAAGACTTCTGAAATTAAAAGTCAATAAATAAGATCAAACTTTAATAGGATGCCTATAAAAATGAAACACACAATGTGCTACATATCACAAGCAAGACCGCTATTGCCAGTAGATGCAAGCATGTCCTTCAGAAGGTTATTTGCCAATGGAAGCCCATTTCTGCAAAAGTCATGCTTTGGAAATTCATAATTATGACAAAATGTCTTATGAGTGAGTCATTGAATCATTCATTCAAATGATTTGTTCAATAAAGCTGATTCAGAATTAATAACTGTAGGTAGTGATTGCTATATATGATTGGATATGCACAAAAATCGGATTTGGACTGACAGCCTGAAGTTCTGAACAAGGCTTTTGTTATATATGAATAGGGCCTGAAGGAGCTCCTTAAGTTGGTATTCAAAACCAGCAGGTGGCGCTGGTCATCAGTCAGTGTGATGTAAGTGTTTCCTGTTTTTGACCCTGTGTTGGATCCAAACAGACAAGAAGCCACTTCTCTTTTCAGAGTTCATCCTGCAATCACCGAAAACATTTTAGCTATCTTTTCAGAAGTTCACAAGAGGAGAAATGTGGCGTCTTTTCTGCCCGCTCTTCAGTTTCTGGAGCTCCTCAGCTCGTAAAACTTCAAGGATGGTGCTCGTATCAAGAGCTTACCCTGGTGCCGTGTTCCAGCTGCTGTCACATCCTTCACACATCTCAATCTAGCCTGAATAATTGCTTTTGCTCTGAACAGAATTGAAGCCTATTTTTTCCTGAACAGAATGTTGATCCTCTTCAGATGACAAAACCCTGAAACCACTGTTGTTCCTTGTCCCGTGTTAATCTACCAGTATGCAGACAATGCACTGGCAATGCAGCCATCTTCTCTGTTTACACCAGGGCTGGTCAACATTTGTTCATTTAAACATGAATCCAACTTGTCATCTTTTGAATATGAAAGGAAGACAAGTTTCTGTCCCTTCTACGGGGATAAATGCACACCTTAAGACCACATACTCCAGTGGTGTATGAATGCAGAAAAATATCTTTGTTTGTATTGAACATTTATGGAGCAACAGATTTTGTGTGAAAATAAATCATAAAAGTGGTTTATTTTGTTTAAAAATCTTATAAATGTATGAGATGGCGAGGGGAGCATTTTACCCCACAGACACAGTGCTGATACAAATGTTCTGTTTATTTTGATAAATAAAAGAATAACATTTTTGTTCAATAAATATACCATCATTAAAATATTTTACTATATTAAAATATAGAAACAAAATTATTTTAAAAAGTAAAGATTCTGAAAGCATTGAAGGATATCCCATAATAATTTAATATAGATTTACAGTTGTAACAATAAATTATATTTTATTATATAACATGATTAATATCATATTTTTAAATATGGTTGTTTCATTATAAATATGGTTATTATCTTGGGTGCACCAACTTAAAGGGATAATTCACCCAAAAATGAAAATTATCCCATGATTTACTCCCCCTCAAGTCATCCTAGGTGTGTATGACATTCTTCTTTCAGACAAATACAATCAGAGTTATATTTAAAAAGTCCTGGCTAATCCAGGCTTTATAACGGCAGTGAATTGTTGTTTTGTTTTTGAAGTCCATAAAAATGGATCTGTCCGTCAAATAACGTGCTCCACACAGCTCAGGGGGTTAATAAAGGCCTTCTGAAGCCAATCGATGAGTTTGTGTAAGAAAAATATCCATATTTAAAACTTTATAAAGTAAAGTTTCGCCCGATCGCCTTCCTTGTTCAATTTATGGAAAAAGTGTTGAAAGTGCCTCTGCAGTTCAGTTGGAACTTATGACTGACGAGCGTAACTGGAGTTTTTCTCCTTCGTTTTAAAGGGTGGTTGATTGCCCCTTTTAACAAGATGTAAAGTCTCTGATGTCCCCAGAGTGTGTATGTGAAGTTTTAGCTCAAAATACCCCACAGATAATTTATTTTAGCATGTTAAAATTGTCACTTTTTGAAGGTGAGCAAAAAATTGCCATTTTTGTGTGTATCCCTTTAAATGCAAATGAGCTTCTGCTCATGGGGCGGAGCTTCAAGAACTCCAGTTAGCAGCTCTTATCACGTCAGTCGGAGAGTCGGACAATGATGGAGAGACTCAAGAAGAAGTGACAGCATGTAGAATGAGAGGACGTTTCTGAATGGTTAGTTGATGAATTTATGGCTGTGGAGTTAACTATCTTCAAGTCATTGATTAGCATGTTCTGTCATGATAATCTCAACCCCTTTGTTGTGTGTTCTCATGGGCGGGGTTTTATGTAAATTTCAAGGTTAGTGATGTCAAGCTTGTGTAGTCCCTACCAGCTGTTTGTTGTAGTCCTTAAAGGGTTAGTTCACCCAAAAATGAAAATTCTGTCATTAATTCCTCACCCTCATGCCGTTCGACACCCGTAAGACCTTTGTCTCACCCTTATCTTTGGAACACAAATTATGATATTTTTGTTGAAATCCAATGGCTCAGAAAGGCCTCCATTGGCAGCAATGTAATTTCCTCTCATGAAGCTTCGGATCGTTATGAATCAGCGTATCGGATTCGATACACTGATTCATAATGCTACGAAGCTTCAGGAAGCAGTGTTTTGAAATCGGCCATCACTATATAAGTCATTATTTCGTTTTTTTGTTTGTTTTTTTCCAAAACTATCCTTGTTGCTTCATAAAATGATTGTTGAACCACTGTAGGGAGATGGACTTTGTAACGATGTCTTTAGTATCTTTTATGGGTCTTGAGAGAGGAAATGTCATTGCTGCCAATGGAGGCCTTTCTGAGCCATCGGATTTCAACACAAATATCTTCATTTGTGTTCTGAAGATGAATGGAGGTCTTACAGGTCTGGAACGGCATGAGGGTGAGTAATAAATGACATTATTTTAATTTTTGGGTGAACTAACCCTTTAAAAAGCAATTTCTGTATATAATATATAAATAACTCCCTTTGAGCATCATAACTTTGCAGATGTTTATGCTCAAACAGCAACAATACACACTAACTGAAGTTCCATCCATCTATCCATTATCTTCCGCTTATCCGGGACCGGGTCGCGGGGGCAACAGTCTAAGCAGAGACGGCCAGACTTCCCTCTCCCTAGCCACTTCCTCCAGCTCTTCCGGGGGAACCCCGAGGCGTTCCCAGGCCAGCCGGGAGACATAATCCCTCCAGCGTGTCCTAGGTCTTCCCCGGGGCCTCCTCCCGGTGGGACATGCCCGAAACACCTCCCCGGGAAGGCGTCCAGGAGGCATCCGAAATAGATGCCCGAGCCACCTCAACTGGCTCCTCTCGATGTGGAGGAGCAACGGCTCTACTCTGAGCTCCTCCCGAGTAACTGAGCTTCTCACCCTATCTCTAAGGGAGCGCCCAGCAACCCTGCGGAGAAAGCTCATTTCGGCCGCCTGTATCCGGGATCTTGTCCTTTCGGTCATGACCCACAGCTCATGACCATAGGTGAGAGTAGGAACGTAGATTGACCGGTAAATCGAGAGCTTCGCCTTACAGCTCAGCTCCTTCTTCACCACGACAGACCGGTACACATCGACCGCATTACTGCAGAAGCTGCACCGATCCGTCTGTCAATCTCCCGTTCCATCCTTCCTCACTCGTGAACAAGACCCCAAGATACCTGAACTCCTCCACCTGAGGCAAATACTCTCCACCAACCTGAAGTGGGCAAGCCACCCTTTTCCGACTGAGAACCATGGCCTCGGATTTGGAGGTGCTGATTCTCATCCCGCCGCTTCACACTCGGCTGCAAACCACCCCAGTGCACGCTGAAGGTCCTGGTCTGAGGAGGCCAACATGACAACGTCATCCGCAAAAAGCAGCGACGAAATCATGTGGTTCCCAAACCGACACCCTCCGCCCTTGGCTGCGCCTAGAAATTCTGTCCATAAAAATTATGAACAGAACCGGTGACAAAGGGCAGCCCTGCCGAGTCCAACATGCACCGGGAACAAGTCCGACTTGCTGCCGGCAATGCGGACCAAGCTCCTGCTCTGGTCGTACAGGGACCAAACAGCCTAAGCAAGGGGCCCCGGACCCCATACTCCCAGAGCACCCTCCACAGGACACCACGAGGGACACAGTCGAATGCCTTCTCCAAATCCACAAAACACATGTGGATTGGTTGGGCAAACTCCCATGAACCCTCCAGCACCCTGGAAAGGGTATAGAGCTGGTCCAGTGTTCCACGACCGGGACGAAAACCACACTGTTCCTCCTGAATTCGAGGTTCCACTATCGGCCGAATTCTCCTCTCCAGTACCCTGGCATAGACTTTCCCGGGGAGGCTGAGAAGTGTGATCCCCCTGTAGTTGGAACACACTCTCCGGTCCCCCTTCTTGAAAAGAGGGACCACCACCCCGGTCTGCCAGTCCAGAGGCACTGTCCCCAACCGTCACGCGATGTTGCAGAGGCGTGTCAGCCAAGACAGCCCCACAACATCCAGAGACTTGAGGTACTCAGGGCGGATCTCATCGACCCCCGGTGCCTTGCCACCAAGGAACTTTTTAACTACCTCGATGACTTCAGCCCGGGTGATGGATGAATCCACCTCTGAGCCCTCAGCCACTGCTTCCTCAATGGAAGACGTGTTGGTGGGATTGAGGAGATCCTCAAAGTATTCCTTCCACCGTCCGACGATATCCCCAGTTGAGGTCAACAGCTGCCCATCTCCACTGTAAACAGTGTTGGTAGGGCACTGCTTCCCCCTCCTGAGGCGGCGAACGGTTTGCCAGAATCTCTTCGAGGCCAACCGATAGTCTTTCTCCATGGCCTCACCGAACTCCTCCCAGGCCCGATTTTTTGCCTCCACAACTATCTGGGCTGCAGTCCGCTTGGTCTGCCTGTACCGTCAGCTGCCTCAGGAGTCCCACAAGCCAACCAGGCCCGATAGGACTCCTTCTTCAGCTTGACGGCATCCCTTACTTCCGGTGTCCACCACCGGGTTGGGGATTTCCGCCTCGACAGGCACCAGAGACCTTACGGCCACAGCTCCGGAGCAGCCGCGTCGACAAGGGAGGTGGAGAACATGGTCCACTCGGACTCAATATCTCCAGACTCCCTCGGGATCCGGTCGAAGCTCCGTCGGAGGTGGGAGTTGAAGATCTCTCTGACAGGGGGCTCGGCCAAACGTTCCCAACAGACCCTCACTGTACGTTTGGGTCTCCCGAGTCTGTCTAGCTTCCTCCCCCACCATCGGATCCAACTCACCACCAGGTGGTGATCAGTTGACAGCTCTGCACCTCTCTTCACCCGAGTGTCCAAGACATATGGCCGGAGGTCAGATGAGACGACCACAAAGTCGATCATCGACCTCCGGTCTAGGGTGTCCTGGTGCCACGTGCACTGATGGACACCCTTATGCTTGAACATTGTGTTCGTTATGGATAAGCCGTGGCTAGCACAGAAATCCAATAACAGAACACCACTCGGGTTCAGATCAGGGGGGCCGTTCCTCCCAATCACGCCCCTCCAGGTATCACTGTCACTGCCCACGTGTGCGTTGAAGTCCCCAGTAGAATGATGGAGTCTCCAGTTGGAGCACTTTCCAGCACCCTCCCAGAGACCCCATTAGGGCCGGGTACTCCGCACTGCCGTTTGGCCCGTGAGGCACATACACGACAGTGAGAGACCTATCCCCACCCGAAGGCGCAGGGAAGCGACCCTCTCATTCACCGGGTTGAACTCCAACACATGGCAGCTGAGCTGGGGGGCTATAAGCAAACCCACTCCAGCCCGCCGCCTCTCACCATGGGCAACTCCAGAGTGGTAGAGAGTCCAGCCTCTCTCAAGAAGTGTGGTTCCAGAGCCCAAGCTGTGCGTGGAAGTGAGCCCGACTATCTCTAGCTGGTACCTCTCAACCTCCCGCACAAGCTCAGGCTCCTTCCCGCCAGCGAGGTGACATTCCATGTCCCTAAAGCCAGTTTCGTGTCCAGAGATCGGGTCGCGGGGGCCTAGCCTTCGACTGTTGCCCGATCCACTATGCACCGCCCCATATGATCCCCTCCCCGCAGGTGGTGAGCCCACGGGAGGGTGGCCCCACGTCGCTCGTTCGGGCTGAGCCCGGCCGGGCCCCATGGGGGCAGGCCCGGCCCGGCCACCAGGCGCTCGCATACGAGCCCCAACCCCGGGCCTGGCTCCAGGGTGGGGCCCCGGCTGCGCCATGCCGGGCAACGTCTCGGTCCTTGTTTTAATTAGACTCATACTGGGTTTTTTGAACTGCTCTTAGTCTGGCCCGTCACCAAGGACCTGTTTGCCTTGGGAGACCCTACCAGGGGCATATAGCCCCAGACAACATAGCTCCCAGGGTCATTCGGGTACTCAAACCCCTCCACCACGATAAGGTGACAGTTCAAGGAGAGGCTAACTGAAGTTTAAAAGTTTTTTTTTTTTTTTTTTTAAAGGGGTGGTTGATTATTTTTTTTTTTTTTTTTTTTTTTTTTTTTTTTTTTCTAACTGAAGTTTAAAAAGTGAAATAATCAACCACCCCTTTAAAAAAAAATGTGTCCACACAAGCATGGTTTAAAAAAACTCTGTATTGTAGCAGTAATATTTTGGCTATGTCTGCCACAGACTCGCCTCGTGTAAATAAAGGAGATAGCAGCGCGCAATCTGACGTCAAACGAAGGAGATATAACAAGCCAAAATCTCCAGTTTCACCGGCTACACAACAGCACTGCAACCGGAGTTTCTGAAAATCCAGATACTGCGTTTGCATGTGGACAAACGGCCAAACCGCATAGAAAAAACTGCGGTTTAGAAAATACCCATGTTTGTGAGGGGGGATAATTGTTTTTATAACTCATCTGTTTAAATTATATTAAGCCTTAAAGGTCTGCATATTTAAGGACGTGGCCACTTGAGTGACAGGTGGATTGCTGCTGCTGTCACTACTAACCGTTTGTCTGCTGTCTGTCTCCACCCATGCCCCGCCTCTTAGTCCATTTTTGGTTATGCGGACGTGACGAGCGGTGACGTCCTGCCAAGATGGTGATGGCTGGCTCCGCTCCCACTTTGGGCTTCAAAAATGCTCTTCAGAAACCTACAGGTGATGTCATGGACACTACCGCCATTGTTTTATACAGTCTATGGCAAGAATGCAATTTTTCCCAAATATTGACACGATTGCAAATGTGACATTGATTTTATATAACAGTTCAACAAACAAAAAGGTACTAAGTGGCGTATTGTCGATATTGTTTGCAACAAAATTATAGTTCCAACAAAAGCCACATCAGAACTGTTGTGTGTTTCCAAGTAACACACAGCAGTGTTTCATTAGTGAATTAATTAATGACTTTTTCATTTAGACAGCTGCGTTTACACAGTCAGAATTAAAAAAAGTCACATGTAACCATTATCATAAATGTGTAGACGCATATATAATTAGTGTAGCTGTAGTTGTTACCAGCAGTAGTAAATGTGACAGAATGTCTAATTGAAAACGACGTCTGTGCTACATAAATCAGATGTCTCACAGACATAAGATTCTAATCTTTAATGTCTGTAATACATCCAATGGATGTCATTTGAACATCTGACAAGGATATCTATGCGACGTATTCCAGATGAGCAAACGCCCTAAAAAATACGTCTTCCAGATGAAAACATGCCATCAAACAAGTCTCTGCGACGCATTTGTGCTATCTGGGATGTCAATCGGAATTAATGGGCCAAATCCAGTTAGAATTTAATTTGGGTTGTAAGGGGTGGTCTAAACCCTTTCTAATCCGATCGAGAGGATGCAAACACTTGATTGGATTGTATGGTGCGCGGAACAAGCTGTTGTTGGTGAAGTCTTAAATTTAATATCAAATTTATTCCTTACATTTTCTTTAATTGGTCTTAAAAATGTCTTAAATTTACCTTCATAAAACCTGCAGAAACCCTGTTAAAGAAAAGAAGCAATTTAGGAGAATAGTAT
The DNA here is from genome assembly GCA_018749465.1 of Paracanthobrama guichenoti. Taxonomy (NCBI): domain Eukaryota; kingdom Metazoa; phylum Chordata; class Actinopteri; order Cypriniformes; family Gobionidae; genus Paracanthobrama; species Paracanthobrama guichenoti. Next base: position 12,847,337 of record CM031955.1, read on the forward strand.
GTGCAACTCTGTATATTTGTCTTTAGTGTGAGCATGTAAAAAAAAAAAATCAGTTCAGGTTTGAAGCTTGTGACATATAAATGCATCAACCCATGCATTTAGCATTCATGTAAACACACTATGTTCAGATTCCTCATTCAGAATGAATGGTCACATGGTGTTCATGTGACCGTAGCTAGTGACTTGCCGCCACCTACTGGCAGTTTTAGATCAAAAAGTAGTTTAGTTTAAAAGTATAACTTTGGGTCTCTATTGAACACATTTTATTTAAAACATTATCTCATAACATTATGTATGCCATTTTAATTGCATTCAGTGTGTAAAAACATCTAGATGCAGCTTTTACCACTGCAGTGCAAAGATGGCTTGATACGGATTTCATTTGTTTTAAATTCGTGATTTAGTTTAATTTATTGCTATATGTATTATATTAATAATTCAATTAATGGATTTTTTTTTTTTAATTTTACATAAAACATGGCATACATTTAATAGGGTTAGAAAAACTTTGCCTTTGTAAAGGTAAAAAGTATTGTCACTTAATGGAGAAGGTGTGACTGCAGTCTAAGAGGAAGGATGTTAAAGGCCTCGGGGGTACGCCACTCTAAAAAGTTTGGGAACCACTGTGCTAAGGGATACCAGTATTTCACTTTAATAGCCCAAGAACAAATTATTTATTTTCATGTTGGTGGTCAAACGTCTAGATACTTAATGGTTGTTTAAATCATCTGCTATAGACGACCCATTTTATAAATGTATCTGTCTTTCTGTGGTAATGTCAGATGTGTGGCATGAAGACGAGTGCTTCAAAGTCTTACTAAATCTAGCAGACACTTTGATTTCATACCAGCAGCATCTGAGATCTTGTTCTCTGCTCTGACGTGAGTGAGCTGTGTCTTTTTATATCAGTCTATCTTCTTCTTGTTAATATTACTGCAACTCTTTGTATTTGTTGAGACCTAGCAACACCCTAGAAACCAGCAAGGTTTAACAATCGCCTAGCGTTGAACACTCTTGCAATGTAAAAACAATGTATTTGTAACCAGCCATGACACCCAACAGCCGAACAACATCTTATCAAGCAGACAAATTAAAAGCAACCATTTAGCAAGGCCAACATTCAAACTCTGTCCAATTATTAAAAAAACACAAGATATGCAGTATAACCTTCAACGTAACATTACATTTGAAGGTTGAAGACCTTGGGTAGTGTTCAAACTTTACTTTTGTTTACTCTCTTTTTAGGGGAGGTCATTTGTCATTGCATGTCAATAAACCTCAGCGCACCGCTAGAAACATGTTGTTCTGTGGAAATTGGAAACTGTATTGATTCCTGCATGATGTATGACTAAGTTATTCCTAGAGATGTACTGCATCATTAATCAGCATGATGTTGGGGGTGGTGTTCCTCTTGCTGCCTGGTGTGACCTCTAGATTAATCTGTCAGCTAATGGATTCAACCTGGTGTGCAACAGGAAAACTATTGTCTGTGCTCTACGGCCCATCTGGCCATCCAGAACAAGACGTGAGCATGTTTGGTGGAGTGTATGTGTGTGTGTGTGTATCTTCAGAAGTGTGACGGGAGAACTACCTTTAGCAGGGTTATGAAGAGTGCCACCCTGTCATGGACTGCCAGCTGATGCGGGCTGGTCAAGCACTGTCCGTGTGACATAGAGACGTACAGAGGCCTGTGACGGGAGATGAGGGAGGAGAGCACTGAGGCCATATGCAATAAAAAGCTGTCCATATAAAACATCTCTCTAAACAGAAAGACCCTCAATATTCTGGTTAATCCATGAGTTCACAGACACTAGAAAGTTAATTGAATGATTGAGATCACTAACCATTTTATTTGTATCGCTGCCTGCCTGACAGATATTTCTGCCTGGATGAAGGAACAACACCTTCAACTCATCTGGCAAAGACAGAACTCCTTGTGATCTCAGCCAACCCAGCACTTCACCATACTCTCTCCATTCAGCTCGGTTCATCATCCATAACTCTGTCTGGGACAGCCAGGAACCTTGGAGTTGTGATTGATGATCAGCTAAAATTCACTGACCACATCACTGCAACAACCCGGTCCTGCCGATTTGCCTTATACAACATTAGGAAGATTAGACCTATTCCTATCAGAGCAGGCCACACAACTCCTGGTACAAGCTCTTGTTCTCTCCAGACTGGACTACTGTAATGCTCTTCTAGCGGGCCTTCCAGCATGCACTATCAAACCCTTGCAACTGATCCAGAATGCAGCGGCGAGAGTGGTCTTTAATGAGCCGAAGAGAGCGCACGTCACCCCTCTCTTCATCAGTCTGCACTGGCTGCCAATAGCCGCTCGAATCAAATTCAAGGCACTGGTGCTCGCCTACAAGGCAACCACTGGCTCTGAACCAACATACCTAAACTCGCTTGTTCAGACTTACACACCCTCCAGAAGCTTGCGTTCTGCAAGTGAACGGCGCCTTGTGGCGCCATCCCAAAGAGGCATGAAATCCCTCACAAGGACCTTTTCCTGTTCGTTCCCACCTGGTAGAATGACCTGCCTGTCTCAATTCGAGCAGCCGAGTCGGTAGCCATTTTCAAAAAATATCTTAAGACGCATCTTTTCCAGCAGCACCTGACCAATAAAGAATAGCACTTATCACTCTATTCGTTTTCTGTTTGTCTATTTAAAAAAAAAAAAAAAAGTTCTGTCCTATGTGTTCTGTGCTAGATTAACTGAGACTTGTTACAGCACTTGCATATTGTTTCCCTTGACTGTTTTTAGTTGCTTCTATTGCTCTCATTTGTAAGTCGCTTTGGATAAAAGCGTCTGCTAAATGACTAAATGTATTTGTGCACATTCTGAGCATCCATCCATTCTCTAAACTGCTTTGTATTTTTGCGATTTGAAAAATATTCAACCTGAAAGGGTATTATGTGAGATTTCTTTTATCCGTACGTTCATTTGATTTCTGTGGAATATCATGTCCTTCCTCTGTCAGCTCATCTGGTAAGTGGAATTCTTGTCATGTGAAGCCTTTTGAAAAAGATTATGATGCTAACACACACAATCCTCTGTCCCAAATCAACAATTAACAGTCCAAAATATGTCGTCCCTGTGGTGTCCTTGGTGAAAAAGAAGTGCGCTTAAGTAAAAGCCCCAAAAATGAAAATCACCCCATGATTTACTCACCCTATGACTTTCTTTTTTCTGCCAAACACAATCAGAGATATATTAAATAATGTCCTTGCTCTTCCAAGCTTGGGCTTTTTTGGGCTGAAGCCCAAAAAAAGTGCATCCATCCATCATAAAAGATATCCATACAGCTCCGGGGTGTTGATAAAGGCCTTCTGAAGCGAAGCAATGCGTTTCTCAAAATGGCGCCGCCGTGTTCGGTCGCCGTTCAGGTCGCTCCGCAAAGACTGTGCTTTTATTTACTATTTTACTTTCTTTTACTCTCAATTTTTACAAACTTATCATCTGCATTGATCTACTATGACAGCAAAAGTCTTTTGGACATTGGTTACCTCTACACTGGACTGTTTCAGGACACTTTCGCCGATACTCTGTGGCCATCTGAGATCCTTCGGAACGCCGAGTTGAACAATGGACAGATGGGTCAACGGCGAAGAATCAAGAAACACCGCGGGAAACGCGCTGGAATTCGAAACAGACTGAGGAAAAGGGCATTCAGTCCTCCTCTCCCGAGCATTCTTCTAGCAAATGTTCAATCCTTGGAGAATAAGATGGACGATCTTAGAGCCAGGATAAGTTTTCAACGGGACATGAGAGACTGTAACATCTTTTGACAGAACAGCCGAGGCCGGTAAATCCAAAGGCAGTGGAGTAGGCTTCATGGTCAACAAGAAATGGTGCAATCCCAGGAACATCACCATTCTCTCGCGGTCCTGCTCACCTCATCTGGAACATTTAACAATCATTTGCCGCCCATTCTATCTGCCGAGGGAGTTTTTTTGCGGTTGTCGCGACCGCTGTTTACATTCCTCCACAGGCAGACACTGCGCTGGCTTTATCTGGCCTTCATGATGTTGCCAGCGGCGTCATAAACAAACACCCCGACGCGGCATTCATTGTCGCGGGCGATTTTAACAAAGCAAACCTAAAGAAAGTCCTGCCAAACTTTCACCAGCACGTCTCCTGTCCCACACGAGGAGCAAACACGCTGGATCATTGCTACTCTCCGTTCAAGAACGCCTATAAAGCGCGGTCACTTCCAGCGTTTGGCAAATCGGATCATGCCGCCATTTTCCTCACTCCCGAATACAAACAAAGGCTCATTCAGGAACCCCCGGTGAGGCAGGAAGTTAAGCGTTGGTCGCCCCACTCAGAGGCCGCGCTTCAGGCAGCTCTGGACGATGTGGATTGGGACATGTTCCGAGCGAGTTCACCTGACGTCAGCGAGTTCACAGAAGTGGCGCTTTGCTTCATCAACACGCTTACAGAGCAAGCCACGCAAACAATAACAATAATGTCCTTCTCAAATCAGAAACCGTGGGTGGACAATTCAATCCGCGCTGCAGTGAACACACGCATTGCCGCTCACAACGCCGGTCTCCTTTCAGGGAATATGACTGAATACAAATCATCCTGTTATGCTCTCAGACGAGCAGTTAAAGCCGCAAAACTCCGTTACAAAGACCGAGTGGAGTCTCATTTCCAACTCAAGGCCTCAGGTGGTGAGAATAGGCCAGTCCACCTCCACCTCCATCTCCCTGAGTGTGGGAGCTCCACAGGGCTGTGTCCTGAGTCCCCTGCTCTACTTGCTCTACACGCATGACTGTTTGTCCACACACAGCTCCACCTCTATCATCAAATTTGCTGATGATACTGTTGTCCTGGGCCTCATTTCCAACAACAATGAGACGGCATACTTGGACGAGGTGGAGCATCTAACATCATGGTGCCAGGACAACTGTCTCTCTCTGAATGTTGGCAAGACCAAAGAACTGATTGTGGACTTCAGGAAGAGACAGCAACGGACATACTCCCCCCTCATGATCAGCGGGTCACCAGTAGAGAGAGTGAGCAGCTTCAAGTACCTGGGTGTAAACATCTCCGAGGACCTGACCTGGACTGCTCACATTCAGACACAGGTGAAAAAAGCCAGGCAAAGACTGTACCACCTGCGCCAACTGAGGAAATTCAGGGTTTCACCAGCTATCCTGAAAACTTTCTATTTAGGGGCGATAGAAAGTGTATTAACTCAGTGCATCACAGCGTGGTATGGGAACAGCACCAGTCATGACCGCAAAGCCCTGCAAAGAGTCGTGCGCTTATCCGAGCGTATCTCAGGGTCAGCTCTCCCGTCTCTGCAGGACGTCTACACCAAACGCTGCAAAGGTAGAGCTACTAAGATCATCAAGGACTCTAATCACCCTGCAAACCCTCATTTCACGCTGCTGCCATCTGGTAGCGCTTCCAAGCCTGATGGCCAAAACTGAGAGACTCAGGAGGAGCTTCTTCCCCCAGGCCATCAGACTCCTGAACTCAGTCACTTAACACCACGTGACTTCACTTCAGGATAAACATACTGACATTGCACTGCACTTTCTGTTCTCGTTGTTACCGTGTAACAACCTGTTATAAACCTGTTTGCACATTATACTCTTATACATTTGTTAACCACATATTTATAAGTCTACAGTTTACTCACTGCACAGTTTACTTCAATTATTTTATTCCACTTCTTTATTCTTATTTTTACTTTTTTCTTCTACTTGACTTGATTATTTATAATTCTACAGATATATATATATATATATATATATATATATATATATATATATATATATATATATATATATATATATATATATATATATATATATATATAGATAGTACTTTTTATCCTATTTCTATTATAATTTCCTCCTTGTGTTTTTAACTGTGAATTTGCACTGTCCATGGAGCGGACCTGTTTACATTTCACTGCCGGTTGTATATTCTGTATATAACTGTGTATGTGACAAATAAAACTCTTGAATCTTGAATCTTGTGAGAAAAATATCTATATTTAAAACTTTATAAAATAAAATAACTAACTTCGGACAGATGGCCATATGCATCGATTTACAGCGCAAGAGTAACCCTTGACCTGACACATGATGACAAACGCGGAAGCACAGAGAATGGTGCAAAACAAAACACAGCTCATGAATTAAGTCTAAAACAAGAATTTTTAAAGAGAAATTTCGGTGGATTTCAATATAAGAGAAGAGGAGCTTGAGTTTGTTGCCCAGCCCTATTTGTTTGAACCACGAGAGGCGTCAAAGCTTACGCTACTCCTACACCGCGTCAGGGGTTAGTCTGTTACCGTAAGTCGACTTGTGTAGGCCGTCTAGTTATTTATAAAGCTAGTTATTTTAGTTTATAAAGTTTTAAATATGGATGTTTTTCTCACACAAAGAGAAAGACTTTATTGACCCCCCCACCCTGAACCTAGCCCTAAACCTAGCCCTAAACCTAACCTTAACCCATGTAGTTACCTTATACGTTCTTGGGTAAGTAGCTACACTGTAAGTACATGTACTGTAAAATAATGTTTATCCATAATTTTAAAAGTAGTGTCTTATTTGATATTACATATAAAGTTAATATATTTTAATTTGTTCTAAATTGCAAATGTGTTATTTACAAATAGGGAAGAGCGGGGCACAACCTAACGCGGGGTTAATTGTAACACACATGGTTTAAAACTTTCCACACATGTCAGGATGACAAATCTTTGGAAGATATCACTGAACATTTGTTTAACCATAGCAAAAGTACATTTCTTACTTAAGTTTGTTTTTCTAAAGCACTCTTAAGTGTTTAATATAAATTTAAACAATAAAACGTGTTCATTTAATAGTACGTAAAAATGTGTGAAAATATTACATTCAGTAGCCTGTTATTTTTAAGTATATCTTTTCTGTAATTAAAAGTATGCTAAAGTGTACTTTTTCACAAGGGGAATCAAATTATCCAAAAAAGAAGAGCCTGGCATATTCTCAAACACTACACAATCACACATATTAAAAAGGTTATTGGTAAACATTCCTTAAAGTTTCGGAGAGGCTAGCGATAGCGAGCTAGCTTTGACAGCATGGCCAGGTAGGTCTTACACACTGCAGATACATTCGGTTGTCAGTTCATCTTTTAGTGCTTAATCCTGTTCTATACAGACAATTCAGTAATTTACAGGAGTGACAACCACATTTAAAAAATATTCTATGCTAGTTAATGACGTACGACAAGATTTATGAGAGATGACAGACGAGAGATACATCTTTCATGAATGTTAATATGCGTATATTTTAACATGCAGCAGAGATGCATCTCTTGTCTGTATGTGCTGTGCAAGAAATCACAGGGAAAGTGGCATGAGCCTAGACTCATTTGTGTTGCCTGAACAATAACAAGCCCATGAAAAACAAAATAAATGGTTCTGAAAATAAGACAGAGGTATCACAACCCACACCTGCTCACTTTAATAACTCCATAAACTCGATAGCTTTGTGAGCCAAGCAGTGGCGTAGCGCAAAACCACGGGGCCCCTCCGTGAACCGTCCGAGGCCCCCCCTCTCGATCCGGCAGCCAATGGATAGGCTACCACACAAGAAGCCGGTAACTCTTGCGCAAAAACCATGCGCAAGAGTTACCGGTGAAGAAGTCTTTAACCTCAGTCAATTCACTACAAAAAGGGAAAGTAAAAACTGCTTTCATCACATTAGCCTACATTAACGGTGCACACTCTCAGAAAAAAGGTACAGTGGAGGTACAATTTTGTTCCTTGGAGAACAAAACGTATAACTGTATTGGTCCTTAGGGTACAGTTATACCATTGTTTTCCTCTACTTAGAGCAGGGGAAGGCATGTTCGGTCCTAGTCGCTGTCCTGCAGAGTTTGGCTCCAACCCCGAAAGACATCTAAAGAGGCTCTTATTGAGAATTAACAGAGGTTTAGATGTTGATGTTTTATTGAAAATGTTTGGTCACCATTATGGTGATCAGTGTTTCCTTTAGCTGGGCAGTTTGACTCTTGGCTTTTTATGTGAGTTTGTGGTTTTTGTTACAGTGTTAACTAAACACATAATCTGTTCAAATCGAAAGAAGCCATAAATAAAAATGATCACAAAGAAAAATTTGATTAAACTCATGTCTGACTAAAAATGTTAATTTATAATATTCTTGCCACAGATCAGACATTTGATTTTTAAATACATTCTAGGGGGATAAAAGTTTAGACACACACAGATATCAAGAATCAGCGTATGAATCTCAACAACGGTGACATACGTAATGCTGCAATGCATGCTGGGAGCCATGAGTTTTATACTATGGTGGCTTAGTAGGGTTGGAGCTAAACTCTGCAGGACATCAGCTCTCTAGGCCCGAGCTTGCCTACCCCTGACGTAGAGGTACAAAAATGTGCAACAAAGCACGGGGACAGTGCATGTCCGTCCACTACGCCATTGGAGCCAGGCTTAAACAGCAATCCCAAAAACGCTTACAATAAGTGGACATGGCAACACTGGAAGAGTGCGCTCTGTGCACTCTTCAAAACACATGAACAAGTACAGCAGGGAGCAAACAAAAGCATCATGAGAGACGGCGTTAAACTACCTTGTGTCTCAAAGCATATAACATTACAATAATAATCAACATAACTTAAAGAGCACTGATCTGTACCACCTGACTGCTGCAGATTCATTTCACCATTGATAGTTTTGCAATTGAGTGGTCTGTGACTCGAATTTATGCATTTCAGAGTAGAATGTCACTGGTTTCCATCTCTTCCAAATGACAGTATTATGCAGCGTAAGCTGGTTGTTTTGAGTCTAGAGGAACTGTAAAAGGTGGCTTCTGTTTTGGCTGTGGTGCTCGCTGATTGACATCTGTCTAACTCGGCGTAGCATGAAACATTCTGATGACGTGTGATGTCTGAGCAGGTGCACGGAGGTATGGAAATGCATACGTTGACAGGCAGATAGGACAACGTATCATTGCATTCGGAACAAACGTAATGATTGGATGAACATTTTATGGTCCTATGCCTTCCACAGACGATTTAGACCACTTAACTTAGTGATTGCTATCAGGATGTGGAGAGACTTTCAACCAGCGTAACAAAAATGTTTCTAGAACAAATCACCTACCCTGCCTTTAACACGTTAATTCAGGTTAGATAATTCCACTTTTTAAACATCCCTATGACCGCTTACTGTGATGTCAATCTGAAGTAAAGAAATGATGAGCTGACTCAATACTTTTCTGCTGTTGTTAGATCCTTGCTTAGTGAACAGGAAGTAACTGAAGTGGATGTGATTGACTGTCGTCAGCTTTTCCAAAATAGTTTGGAGCTAGAGGAAGAATTTGAGGGACTTTGGACTGTGGTTCGTGGTTCAGCAAGCCTGGGAGGTTATAGACACTACATCTGACCAGTACATCTTGCCTCTTGGCATTCAGACGAAATTAGTCTAAAAAATGAGTCTTATGGCTATAATGTCTGTCTCTGTTGGTTTATTACAATAGAAAGGCATAACTAAGCACCTCAACTGCAGATTGCAGAGATGTTTTTTTTTTTTGTTTTTGTTTTTTTGCTTATGGATATGCTTTTACACAAAACTGCTAGGGAAACAAATTTGGTCTTGATTTGGACTCAATTCAGGGGGGAAAGGCCTTTTGCAGCAGAAAGCAGCTGTGACATATTGTCCCTGCAGGAATATTTACAGAATGAATCAAATGGAACGTGACAGTCCTCATATTCAGCACTTGATGCACATTGCCGACTTGCATTCGAGTCCTTTGACTGAACTGAGATTAGACGCACTCTGAGCTTGTCACTAAGAAGCAATCTCTATCTAGATCTTTGTACAAAGGAGGAAATGCATCTGAGCATGAAAGGTCTCATGTCATACTTGCCTCCTGCTGTAGTATTTCCTGTTTGAGAGATGGATGTTTGGCCTTTTCCAGGGTGAATGTTAAACCATACCACGTGACTGACTACAGTTGTTTTATGATAATGCCACATCTTGTTGGTACATGTCTTCATGTGTAAAAAATAAATAAATAAATAAATAAATAAATAAAAAAGCTTATGTAATATGTTTAGTGCCTATAGGATTACATATCATTGCAGAATTATTAGACATGTTGATTTTCTGATCATATTTTTTTTTTTTTAGGCACATTTGACCAATTCCAAACTACATTAATCATAATAACTACTATTAATTTAGTATTTAATCATTTATAAGTGATATATAATTGTCCATGAAGGCTGGAAATGAAAAACGCACTTTTTCTTTTACAGATAAAATGAAGATTTAACTCAGAAATTATGAAATCCCATGAGAAGGATACAATACTAATGCAATACTAGGCACTGCAGTTAAGACCGTGAAATGCAGAGTTTTTCACAGTTACTCCCCAAATTAATGTAGAAACAACTTAAAGACAGTATATTTCAATATTTGTTGTAATGACATCTTTTTAGGAATGAAGGCCAGTATCACTGATACTAAAACTGCTGTTGATGTGTCAATGAGATCGATTTTTTTAAACATTAACAACAGACATTCAACATTACAGTATAATTGAAAGCTTCAATTTCAACATTTATTTTGCTTTAAAAAAATTACTTTTAATTTAAGTGAATTTAAAATAATCTTCACATAAACCCATAATAAATGTCATATTGATCTGTGGCCTTCCTTCCTGTCTAACAGGCAGGAAATATACAGAAATTGAATAAAGTCATCAAACAGTCTGCATAAATTATAAATTATATATATTAATCCTTATTAATCCTATTTTCTCTGTTCCCTTTGTTCTTTGATGAACATTAATGACAGACAGCATTAGTCTTAGATCTGCCGCTGCTGAACATGACACGGATCTGACGCGCTGTCACATGCATCTCATTTTCTCACAACTCTTTAAGTTCATTTAAGATGTTATTTAATACATTTAACACTGCTCTTATGAGAATACTCCACAAAACGGGCATTTTGGCATAATTCTGTGTGTTATATTTTGTTCAAGCGTGAAAGAAAACTTGTTTCTGGTGCGCTGTTCTCTTTGGTCACGTCACGTCTGAATGGTTTAAAAGCATTTGCATGAATAAGAGCATGATCATATAATGTAACGCTAGCCAACGGATGACAGAAAAAAATGGATGCTGCGTTAAATATTAATATAATATAAATAAATATCATTCTTAATATAAATATCATTCTTTTAATTTAGCCAAGAGGTCGTGCCATGGTGTATCGATCTTCAACTGGTCACTTTCATTATGATCTTCATTATGACCACTGAGAGGTGGTCAATAAAAAGAACACTGATTATCTCTTCATCACGGCTCCTGTTAGTGGGTGGGGTATATTAGGTAGCAAGTGAACATTTTGTCCTCAAAGTTGATGTGTTAGAAGCAGGAAAAATGGACAAGTGTAAGAATTTGAGCGAGTTTGACAAGGGCCAAATGATGGCTAGACGACTGGGTCAGAGCATCTCCAAAACTGCAGCTCTTGTGGGGTGTTCCCGGTCTGCAGTGGTCAGTCTCTATCAAAAGTGCTCCAAGGAAGGAACAGTGGTGAACCGGTGACAGGGTCATGGGCGGTCAAGGCTCATTGATGCACATGGGGAGCGAAGGCTGGCCTGTGTGGTCCGATCAAACAGACGAGCTACTGTAGCTCAAACTGCTCAAGAAGTTAATGCTGGTTCTGATAGAAAAGTGTCCGAATTAATTTGTTGAGTACGGGGCTGCATAGCCGCAGACCAGTGAGGGTGCCCATGATGCACTATGGGAAGAAGGCAAGCTGGCGGAGGCAGTGTGATGCTTTGGGTCCTGCCATCCATGTGGATGTTACTTTGACACGTACCACCTACCTAAGCATTGTTGCAGACCATGCACACCCTTTCATGAAAACGGTATTCCCTGGTGGCTGTGGTCTCTTTCAGCAGGATAATGTGCCCTGCCACAAAGCAAAAATGGTTCAGGAATGGTTTGAAGAGTTTGAGGTGTTGACTCTCATTCCAATCGAGCATCTGTGGGATGTGCTGAACAAACAAATCTGATCCATGGAGGCGCCACCTCACAACTTACAGGACTTAAAGGATCTGCTACTAACATCTTGGTGCCAGATACCACAGCACACCTTCAGGGGTCTAGTGGAGTCCATGCCTCGAAGGGTCAGGGCTGTTTTGGCAAAAGGGGGACCAACACTACTTTTTGTACTGTCTATTTGACGTAATTTTTCAGCTTATCTTGATGTGCAATTAATTTGCGATTAATTCATGTTTAATTAATTAGATTAAAAATTGTAATTGCTTTAAAACAGTCCTAATATATACAGTATATCATGCATATGAATTACACAATATCAGGGGTTATTTAGCTAATATGTTGCATCAAGGGAAAAATATCCTGGTGGTTTAATGAAAAATACTTAAGATGATGTTTAAATGCTGTGTAAGAGAAAAACATTACCTCATTATGGCTCTTCAGGATTGCCACATCTGCACAATGAACTTTAACCCTTTTAGAACAAAAAATGCAGATGTACATTTCTCACCCTTTTAAACAAGGACAGGCTGTTCTAGGTAGCCTAGCAACAGTTCACTGAGAAGTGATGCTGGATGAATGTTTTGCAACAAATCCCAGGACACTGGAGTCTGAGAGGCATCTACTCAAAATCTAGATATCCACACTGATAATCTATTAAACTGAGAGGACTTTAATGCACCTGGGTAAATGCTGAAAATCAGCATCTGGGGCAGATAGTGAATAACCTGAAGGAGACATTTCTCAAAGCATTTTTATCTTTTGCATTCTCTGTCAGTGTTAAAACTCATCTGTAGGCATCACTAATGTACACTACTAGTTAAAGGATTGAAATTATCTTAGATAATCAAGACATATTCTAGGCAAGACTCCAGGTGAATTTCAAGAAACACGTGGTGAACCTGTCCCGAATCAGCCTTCACCCTTACATGCATCAAAGCATTATGAGCTAATGATGTTCTGGTTAGACTGCCAAAGCAAAAGCACAGAAACCAACAGCCATTTATATGTTTACAGCATAATTGTTTATAATATTTGGAGTTACACTGGTATGCAGGATCAAGTTTGAATGTATTGCCACGGTATCATGGTCAAATGTTTCCTGATTGTTTCAAATGTTACATTTTCCGTGGGAACCCTCTGTAGATTTGCTGTAGTTCCCCAGATGTGTTTTATAAATGATGCAAAAATGTTTTAGTGGAGTACAAGAATTAAAAATAAAGAGAAAAGTTCTGAAGAAAATACTTACCCAAATAATAAATAGGGGTGTGTGATATTGACAAATAATGAAATCTCTATATTTTCTGGGATTTTGTCAATAATAATAATTAGATGATATTTTGCTTAGTGTGTTATTGTGTTGGTACTTTGGCAGGTTTAGGACTGCAGAGAGCGCTGACTCCTAAAGTTTTATATTTTTTCATATTCTGTGTGGTGGTCAGTCCGCAGCAGGGAGAGAAATTACATTTTTAAGTTGAAATTGATTTTTACCTTTTATGGGCATTTTTACCTTTATATATGCAAATTGTTCTTAGCTAATTAAATGTAGCCTATGCATCATCTTTTATGTCAAATTCTTACATTTAATCAATACATTCCATTAGAATAATAAGACACTATATGGCTGTTATAAATCAAATGAAATCTGTATCAACAAAATCCATCTGCAATGCAGAGGAAACGCAGAAGCTGCATCTGAAGTGAAACTAAAGCCGCCAGTAGGTGGAGGCAAGTCACTGTTAATGAGTGACTTCATTGAATCATTCATTCAACTATTTGTTTAAACGGCTGATTATTTCAGGAATTAAACATTTGACTTTCTTAATGAGTGAGTCATTGAATCATTCATTCAGCAAATTCATTTAAACGGCAGTTTTTTTCAGGAATTAAGCATTTGACTTTCTTAATGGGTGAGTCATTGAAACATTTATTTAACTGACTAGTTCAAACGGCTTATTCATCCTGCGCCTGGACATGACCAACGCATCCCTGAAATGTCTGCAGAGAGCGTGTCAAATAAACTCCCCCCTGTAAATGCCGCATCGCCACGACATCCTCATTAAACCCGTCTCTGGCATGACGACTTCAATCTTTCAAACAATCTTACGAATATCTATTTACCTAATATGACTTAACACCTGTAATGTTACCAGAATTATAATCATACACGGTTTGTTCGTCGGCCAGAGGAGAACTGGCACCCCAACGGAGCCTGGTTTCTCCCAAGGTTTTTTTCTCCATTCTGGCCCTGAAGGAGTTTTGGTTCTTTGCCACCGTCGCCTTTGACTTTTGGCTTGCTCAGTTGGGGACATTTAAATTTCAACTATATTACAGATCTGCCCGCATTAACACTATATGATAATTGAAATTAGCTGGATACCATCACCGTTTTCACCAGAACGGCTGTACAGCCGAATCAAATTCTGTTGCATTGTTTTCCTGTTAACAATGTGAAGCTGCTTTGAAACAATTGGACTTGTAAAAAGCGCTATATAAATAAAGGTGATTTGATTTGAGAAATAAAGCATTTGACTTTCTTAATGAGTGAGTCATTGAATCATTCATTCAACCGATTCATTCAAACGGCTGATTATTTCAGGAATGACGCATTTGACGTTCTTAATGAGTGAGTCATTGAATCATTCATTCAACTGATTCATTTAAACAGCTGATTTATTCAGGAATTAAGCATTTGACTTTCTTAATGAGTGAGTCATTGAATCATTCATTCAACCTATTCATTCAAACGGCTGATTATTTCAGGAATGACGCATTTGACTTTCTTAATGAGCGAGTCATTGAATTATTCATTCAACTGATTCGTTCAGAGGTCTGATTCATTATGTAATGAAACACCACAGTGTGTTGCTCAGAGATGCAAAACAGTTTTACAGTGGTTTTGTTTGACACTATTTTCATTGGTGAAATAAAGCAAAAAATGAAAGTCAATTAATATTAACTTCTTGTTTATTAAACTGTTGTATAAAACCAATATCACATTTGCAATCGTATTGATATTGGGGGGAAAAACTGCACTTTTGGCATATATCGTAGACAAATACAGGGCACTTTAATAAAGTGAGTCACGCTGTGAAAGTGTGCAAGTGTGTACTTGAGGGTATACTTGAGAATGTCAGATTGCACATTGTTAAACCAACAATTACGATAAACTATCAAAACTCTTTCGCAGTATAATTTTATTCCCAAAACAAAAAATAGTGCGTAATTTCACTTCTTGTGGGCAGGCCCATAATGCTAATATTTGCAATAATTCCCATTAGAGTGTAAAGTGTAGCTTGCAATACAATGATTTGTTTTCATCAAGACATAGTCCTTCCACGACATCCTTCCCTCTGCCTGGATTCAGTAGAATCTCCTGAATCATAGCAGAAACCAAAGCCAAGCGACATCAAGGGAAACAATCCACTGAGTGTACGAGTCAATCAATGTTCAATCTTAGGCTTGGACCATTTCTTCTCTCCTATGAATATATCATATTCTATGAATAACGCATAACGTACAAGAGGGATCTCAACGCAGGTAGGATCAGTGTTATATTAAGTCCCTGATGTGATGCTCTGGAACAGCACTTGAGGCTAAAAATGGAACTTGAAATATGGCATGTTTTTCCACCCTCTTTACTCAAGGGTGATTAGTTACCAGAGCTGAAATAATTCCTGTAATTTGACTGACACCATGTACGGCAAGTACAAGAGGTATCATCCAGTAATTTGTGATTTATATCATCTCCATGCTTGCTCCAAAGTTTTTTCGATCTCCCAGAACAAATGAACATGCAGAGCTATAATTATCATAATGGAAACTAATCTCCAAGGGTTGTTTTCCTTTTATATGGCACATTCGGCTTGATGGTTAAACCAAAGTTGGATTCTGACCCCCTCACATATGAACACTGATTAATGCACATACATAGAGCACTTCATACAGAGAGCAATGTGGTAAACAATTAATATTGTTTACCACAAGTAATATTGTGTGCTTAAACGTGATTGCATTGAGATTTGTTTTCTCACATCAGGCAAGTAGAGCTGCAATCGGACAGATTTGATTTGCTCTTTATGTGCATTGATCAATGTTTATGTGAATAAAAACCTAAATTAAATCGGTTCATCATATAAAGTGAAAAACTTTTACTGTGTTTTTATGAACTTTATGAATCATCAAAGTTGTGTAATGGACTTTCAGTGGATGGACAGAAATCACTCAGGTTTCATTAAGAATATCTTCATTTATGTTTCGAAGACGAACGGAAGTGTAATAGTTTAAAGACATGATGGTGAGTAATAGATGACAGAATTGTCTTTTTTTAGTGAACTAGCCTAAAAAGAGAAAGAAAATATGGTTATTTTCTTTGTATTACACAGAATGGCATTTCAAATATTGCTAAATTTGATATTCTGTTTTATTTTATTGACATTGTTTATAATATATTCGTTCATATCAGACATTCTATTATAACCGCGTTCAGAAATCCAACAAGTGAACTGACATCAAACGGAAGCAAAAAAACTAAAAGTGTAGTGTGAAAGTGACCGTTATATAATTTTATATGATTTATCCCTCCCTCGCTGGCCAAAATGACCCAAAGCCCTAAAATTATTACTTGTTATTTTTTTTTTTGGTCTAGAAAGCTTATATCATTTCATTTTTATAATTTTTTTTCTATATTTTAATGCAATTTTTCTTTTTCTTTTCTTTTTATTTTATTTACCTTTAAATTACAAGATTTGATCAATAAATCATATAATTTAAGCGCATTCTTCACATTCTTTTAACTTCTTTCAAATGTGTGTGTGTGTGTGCGTCCTGGTAAACCCTACATTACATTACCCCACAAAGATGGCAATATCTGAAATCCTTGTCCTTGTGGGGACATGTTTTGGTCCCCATGAGGAAAACATCTTATAAATCAAGTGATGTTTTTTGAAAATGTAAAAATGCAGAATGTTTCCTGTGGTGTGTAGGTTTAGAGGTAGGGGCAGTGTAGGGGGATAGAAAAATTTTGTGTGTGTGTTACAAAAGTCCCAATTTTTATTTTTTGTTTAAAATTGAGTTTTGGGTCAAAATGACCCGAAGGAAGGATAAAAGGATAAAGGTTAAATGTTCATTTTTTTTTTTTTTTTTTGTAAAATGATATGATGTATTTACCAGTCTCTTAAACAAAACTACAACAGAAGCAGAATAACTCTGATAACAGTGGGTAAACATAATAAATGACCATTCAGGTAAATATTAGAAAGCAACCACTTCAACAGCATTTCCGTCTAATTTCTGAGCTTGTGTCTCTGAAACACAAGCTCTCATGGACTAAAGCTGCTGTTCTTATCTGAGAATGTAGGTCAGAACAAAATGCTTGTACTCTCATTCTCTTTGAGGCTTTGAGGAATTACAGTTTAGGCACCAAAAGATGCACAGTATCTCGAGGCCACTCTCTTCTCCCAGAACCTCCCACTCATGTTCATTTTTTTTTTTTTACTTTCTCTATCCCATCTTTTGTTCTCCTCCACCCCCTAGTCACTGCATCCCTTCATATTCCATTTTTTTCCTAAGCACATCTGCTTTCAAAGTCAGTCAGGCAAAGTGAAGGTCACCCTGCTGTCTGTTTTGATTGATTGTGGAGTCATTTTGAGTGGAGATACATATGGATATGTGTGATCAGTTGTTTTAAAACATCATTTGTTCTGACAGACCACATTTAATCTTGCAGAGCAAGCATCTTTCCTTTCCAGTGAGGAAATTCATGCTGCTTGTATTTTGCTTTATAAATTTATGTTGCATAATTTATTTATTTTTTGTTTCAACTACCCTACAGTGCAAGTAAAAAATTAAATCGTGCACCATTTATCTACATAGGCACAAACGTGAACCCAGCTGACTTGAGAAGCTGTGGCGTCCTGTCATGCCCTCTGTGATGTTGCATCCCGGTGCGTCCAGCATTTGCGTAACAATTAAAAGCCCATTGCTGGAGGAGATTGATTTGCATTTGACTGCATTAAATGTCCTTTTAAAGGGTGATTTATTCTGTCTTTCTTCTTTTAGATGAGCACGGCCCATCCATCACTCTTTCAGCGGCTGTTTGTTGTTGGTTTGTGCATCATGGCGTCAGGTAAAGCTCATTTCCTCAGTAAATCATCTCTCGTACACTCTACATCAGACACCCGCCAGTAGAGCCGTCCTATAAATATTAAACACTGGATCTCTATCACTTGGACTGCTAGTGTTTGCATCTTATTTTCATCATATTTTATGCATGAACCTCATAGACCCAACATTTAAACGATTAACAGATCCACTGATTTAAGATTTCTTGGTCTTCTTGGTAAAATTATAAACAAGCACCTGACTGTAAATATTAGCAATAAAGCAATAAATATTCTATGTATCTCATAACTACACTGAACAAAATTATAAATGCAACACGTTCTGTTTTTGCCCCCATTTTTCATGAGCTGAACTCAAAGATCTAAGACTTTTTCTATGTACACAAAAGGCCTATTTCTCTCAAATATTGTTCACAAATCTGTGTTAGTGAGCACTTCTCCTTTGCTGAGATAATCCATCCACCTCACAGGTGTGGCATATCAAGATGCTGATTAGACAGCATGATTATTGCAAAGGTGTGCCTTAGGCTGGCCACAATAAAAGGCCACTCTAAAATGTGCAGTTTTATCACACAGCTCAATGCCACAGATGCTGCAAGTTTTGAGGGAGCGTGCAATTGGCATGCTGACTGCAGGAATGTCCACCAGAGCTGTTGCCCGTAATTTAAATGTTAATTTCTCTACCATAGGCCGTCTCCAAAGGCGTTTCAGAGAATTTGGCAGTACATCCAACCGGCCTCACAACCGCACACCACGTGTAACCACACCAGCCCAGGACCTCCACATCCAGCATCTTCACCTCCAAAGTTCGTCTGAGACCAGCCACCCGGACAGCTGCTGCAACAATCGGTTTGCATAACCAAAGAATTTCTACACAAACTGTCAGAAATCGTCTCAGGGAAGCTCATCTGCATGCTCTTCGTCCTCATCGGGGTCTCGACCTGACTGCAGTTCGTCATCGTAACAGACTTGAGTTGGCAAATGCTCACATTCGATGGCGCTGGCTCTTTGGAGAGGTGTTCTCTTCATGGATGAATCCCGGCTTTCACTGTACAGGGCAGATGGCAGACAGCGTGTATGGCGTCGTGTGGGTGAACCGTTTACTGATGTCAGTGTTGTGGATCGAGTGGCCCATGGTTCGAGTGGCCCATACACAATTCCTGGAAGCTGAAAACATCCCAATTCTTGCATGGCCAACATACTCAATGGACATGTCACCCACTGAGCATGTTTGGGATGCTCTGGATTGGCATATACGACAGCGTGTTTCAGTTCCTGCCAATATCCAGTAACTTCGCACAGCCACAGAGGAGTGGACCAACATTCCACAGGCCACAAGTGTGAAAATGTATATTTTAATTATTGTACTTAGGGTAGTTGATGTTATAGCTATGAAATTAGTCTTAACATGACACAGGATTATTCTAGTTCTGAATAAAGAGTGATTTGAGATGTTGGAAATTACATGTTATTATATTATTATTATTTTGTACTGAATTCATTCAGTTTTGAAAAGTCTGCTTTAAAATGGGCTATATTTAAGCATTTTTAAGTAGAATGTAAGAATTTATTAATCACTTTTTATTGCCAATGTGTGAATAGCTTGTAATGAAACTTAAAGAATGAGACCTTAGGTTGTGTACGAAAGCCTAGAGACTGATTTTTATGTTTAGGACTCTGGACGATTTTGCAGAGAAAAGTTTGGTATTTCACAGTAACAGTGTTACTCTGTAATGATTCAACAAGGTCAACTACAATGACACAATGCTTAAAGCTGCTGTCCATAACTTTTTTTGTGTTCAAGATTTACAAAAATTATATAATGAGAATGTACAACATGAATCCATTTTCCAAACTGTGTTTTTGTCTTACCCTGAATCATTATGGTAAACTTATAATAAGTGTTTATATTGGGACTATTTCAGAGCGGTCTGGTAGGAACCGCTGCGGAGGAGCACAGTACCTGCGTGACTCGCCATAGACATAAACAGAGAGAAGTAGCTCCGGCTGCAATGTTCTTCCACAAGACGCATGCAGTTCTGTTTATTAACCGCTAGAGCGCAAAAAGTTACTGACTGCAGCTTTAATACTTATATAATGTTCAGGATAATGTTGAAAGAGCCATTCTGATCTGTAATGTCAATGTGTCATGCAATGAAAAGGAATTAATTCACACTAGTCTCATATCCAGGTCTATAGTCTCAAATATACTATTGTAATCAAACTATCATAGCGTGTGCAAACATATCCATATCGCTATGATCAGATGCTTTCTTTACTGCTGTTTTCTCACCGCTGTCATTTTTTTGTTGTTTATTTTGTTATTGAGAGGAAAGTGCACAGCATATTTACATATTCATCTAAATGTTTCTCTCAGCAGCGTGGATGACATCTGAATATCATTTTGTGTCAATATGTTGAATTTTGGGGTAAAATCATACCCTCAGTGGCAAGGCCTTCTCTGCTGGTCTAATCACTATCAGAATCACTGACTTAAATTCGTATATATTTTTTTTTCCATGAATGTGTGTTAAATTATTCCCAATAGTCTATTTTCTTAATTTAATAGCTTTTCTCTTGGTTGCGCTGCTTCCAGTAGCTAGTGTTTGTTTATGTTAGAGCTTTTATCCAATCATATGTCAGGCATATGTCATGTGTTGCCAGGGTCAAAGAAATCTTCCTTGAGGCCTTCAGAATCAATATTGCAGGCGCCTCTAGCTTAAAATGAATGGCAATGAAACTGTGCGCTTTAACCAATCAGATAATCACTCAGATTTAAACAGCCAATCAGATTTCGAGATGGCGTTCACAGGGCCATCTAGCAGGCGTACAGTAACATCGGCATTTTCACGTCCTTTGATTGGATGGTCAGAGAGCGCACAATAACTAGTAGCCTAGTCAGAATAACTAGCAAATCGCACAAGATAAAACGTCTGTAGATTTAATAGCGGGTTTGTTTTTTTCAAACCACAATGGCTGACAGAGGAGATAAAATTATATATATTTTAATTAATTTAGTCACAAAGCCATTTTCAAAATTCCCACAGCTTAACGCATGGAACACTTTTCGATCTGTCTAAAAACAGAACTGTAATGATGACAGAACTGACAAGATTGATTTTGAAGTCCCGCGGATCTCCTTGATTTACTTCAGCAGAAAAATCTGAGTGAGAGCATGGGTCAGCTGCACACATTGGCATGTTTTGTGTAGAAATAATCAGTAGCCTATTTTGGTGAGTAGGCTATAATGCATTTTATTAAAAAAAATTATAGCCTACAGTCAACCCTGGCTAATCCGGCCCCTGGTTTTTCTGTGATGAATGTGATTGATTTTTTTTTCTTGTAAATTTATGATAACATTTTTTGTGTTTTTGTGGGTTTAATTCATTTTTAATGAAAAACATTTTGTATTATCTTTGAACCTCACCTGAAATAAGTCATACTTTTGATTGTTCAAAACTGTAATTGCTGGGGTTTCTGTGGTCAGAGAACTCAAAAGTCAGCCTACTATAAAAATGCACGGAAAACACGGAACGGATTGATGCTTCTGTAGATATGATGCATGGCGCAGCTGTGGCTGCAGTGAAAGGAGACTTGTTAGATTGTGTTAAATTGGTTTTCCTGCTTTAATAATGGAATTCATTCTCGCTTCATGAGAGACGCAACACCGTTATACTGCGTTTCTGTATAATATTGATGGTTTCTATAGCCGTGGCGTCATGATTATTTTATTAAGAGGTGGATTAATGAAGGCCTAGGTGTGAAATGCACGGCCCGCCACTGCATACCATATATACTGTATTGTTATATATTTTATTGACAACTCATCTATTAAATATGTCTATCTTATATTCTGCAAAATTTTAAATAAACACAGACAAAAACTATACCAGTTTTAGGGCTGGGCGATATGACGATATAACATTGATATAAACGATCACCCAGATTTAGACCTTTATATCAAGCTTTCAAAGGGAAATTTTCTTTATGTATTTTCCCGGCATCGAAATCAGGCGCATATAAATGTCAGGAAACATGATTCCTGGCTGCATGTCAGTATCCATGGATCACTGGATCTTTGGTAAGTTAATATTGAATCCAACCTTTAGTTTAAACTGATAATGGCTTGTTTTTACATGGCAGTTTCCCCTATTAACTCCAGTCATGTAGCAGCTCTTTTGCCACTCAGTCCGACTGAGGGGGCGTGTTCCAGTGGGAAAGTGATGTCAATGCATACCCTCTATAGTCCCTTTAAGGGATTGTATTTTCTGAAACCCTACAGGGTCAAAAATGTCCATAATTGAAGAAACACCCTCATACTGATGAAACAGTAATGCAAGCTCTGACACTCTTTCTGTCTTGTCGTTGTGAGCGTGAAATTCCAAGTTCATTCGGGCTATACAGTCTTCTATCCATGTGAGTTTTGTGCGTGGAGTGTGGTGTTCGGATCCTGGCACTTCGGTCTACAGTAGTTTCGGACATTCATGCTCCATGTGTTTGTCTTCTGTTATTGTCTGATCTTGCGGTTTCGAGTTCGCTCGGGCCATACACTCTTCTGTCCGTGTGTGTTGTTGTGTTCTGCGTTGCATGCGGTTCATGTTTATATTGGCCATGTGCTTTCTTGTTGTCTTGTGCTATGTTTCATATTGTCATGTTTTGTGTGGCCACACAGTCTCTGAAAGCTCTCATTGGCTGTGTGTGCGTGTCATGTTTGGTGTGAGCACATGGCTTGTCATGTTTGTTTGTTTCATGTTGTGCTCTCCAGTTTCTCCATTTTCTTAACCCCGCCCTTCTTGTTACCTGATTATTGGTTCACTTGTCCCACCTGCTCTCCCTTCTCCTTGTCTGAATCTGAAATCGCCCCCTAAACCCTCAATCACTATTTCCTACTTTAGTCCACTAATATAGTTCACATGAAGGAGTGAATGAAAATGAGTGAGTGAATTCGGACAGCCGCTGTGTGTACATCAGTACTCGTTATTGAGGTGCATTGTGGGATAGAATGAGTGCACCAAATAACATCCACTATGGTTTCGGACACCACTACAAATGGCTCTCCCCTTAAATAGTGCCCTATTTAAGGGTAGGCCTAGGTGTGAAGGGCACTATTTAAGGGTATGGGGGGATTTCGGATTCAGCCCTTGTGTTTTTCAGTCCAGTGGTAATCATATAATCAGAGGCGTCATGCCCATTTAAATCGTGCCCCCTCAGCTTTTGAGCCAAATGTATTTTGAATGTAGCTTCCAAAAGACGGCAGGTCATCAACTGCTGAATTGAAATCTGCTTTCGTGCTTTGGCTGGCGCTGAACCAGAGACAGACGTGCTCACCTGTCATGAACCATAGATCACAAGTGTTTTCATCCATGTAATGTTTATTTTATGTTTCTGACATTTAAATCCACCTATTACTAGCAGAAATATATATATTTTATTGATATCAGATACACACTGTGTATGTAATTCTAGCATCCACTTACTCTCATGTCTATTGGGTGGGTGAATTATCGTGTTTTAAAGGGGTCATGAGCTGGCTTTTTTATATATATATACTGTTGTCTGAGGTCAACTTATGACGTTTGTGTGGTTTTTACATTCAAAACATCATAATGAATAAGTAATAGGTTATTTTCTACCCTGATTTTGAGGCTCTCTTCTGAACGCTCGTTTTTTATGGGCGTGCCGCACTGAAGACTTGGAAGTAAACGCCCATGGCTAGGATTGGATAAGATTTGCATATTATAATGAGAGCTTGGCTCCACCGTGAGCACACATGAGGGATTGTATTGAAAGCGTGTGGGAAAATGGCCTGCAATATGTATTTATAAAACAAACACAATGATTTATCTCTCATCCAACCGCAATTGATTTGTAAGTCCGCCCAATCGTTCCAGTGAAGGCTTATGATTGGTGGGTGAAGGTCTCTTGCGTGTTCGGCCTTTTCAGCTGGGCAAAGGGATTTAATTCCAATTTATCTTTACCTGACTCCATTTTATCATGACCTTGAATTTAGGTTGCAATTGGTTATGTGGTCATTTATATTTAATAGTTTAACTACACATTTAATTATTCAGTTTAACCCTTTATTGAAATTATACCATTCATAATCTACTAGAGATAGTTAATAATTCCAGAGTAAGTCAGAATAAATCAGTGTAACAATTTATTATTAGTCGGGTAAATGTATAATGCCAATTACAATTAATCAATTCAAAGATAAACCATACATAACATCAAATACTCTGAAGTATCTAGTGGACACTCAGAATTACGGGCTGACTGATATAAAAGTTAGAGCCCTGAAGTTTCTGCAACATCTCCTTAAATACCCTGACCAAGATAAAAACCTCTTTCAAATGGAAACATGTTAACAATGGGATTTTACATGAATCAAGTCCTATAGACCCAGGGCCGACCCAAGCATTTATGGGGCCCTAAGCAGAATTGTATTTGGGGGCCCCTCTGTGCCACCAATACTATTGACTATTGTCAACATTATTGACTATTTTGCACATGTATTATCGATTTTATTAGTTGTAGCTGCGTTGCTTAGTTGTAGCTGTGGTTTTTAATAGTATAACAGTAGCAAACCCACATGAGTGGTTAGGTGTTCAAATGCACTTTATTATTCAAAGTATTACAGTACTACAGTTCAGACAGGGATGCATGAATTTATTTATTTTTTTGGGGGAATTTTTTTTTAAAATAAACTCTGTGCTTTGAGTGAACCCTTGGTATTTCTAACTGACTTGATCCTGATGATCTGAGTGATCTGTTGGGTTTGTATTTAATTAGCATATCTGCAATGTATTTAGGTCCTTGGTCATTGAGTGATTTATAAACAAGTAATAGTACTTTAAAATCGATCCTAAATGTAACTGGAAGCCAGTGTAAAGACCTGAGGACTGTTGTGATATGGTCATATTTTCTAGTTCTGCTCAGAATCCTGGCAGCAGCATTCTGTATGAGTTGCAGCTGTCTAATGGTCTTTTTGGGAAGGCCGGTGAGAAGACCATTACAATAGTCCACCCTACTGGTGACGAAAGCATGAACGAGTTTCTCTAAGTCTTGCCTGGAAACAAAGCATCTAATTCTTGGTATATTTTTCAGATGATAGTATGCTGATTTAGTTATTGCTTTGACATGACTACTGAAACTCTGATTGTCAACTCCAAAATCACACCAAGATTCCTGACTTGATTTTTTGTTTTTAGACCTTTAGCCTCAAGATATCCTGAAAGCGTTCACCTTTAGAATTTCATCTTTGTATCCAAATGTAGTGATTTCAGTTTTGTCTTTGTTTAACTGAAGATAGTTTTGGCACATCCAGTTGTTAACTTCATCAATGCATTTGCACAGGGAGTCAATTAGTCATTAGGTGATAGTGCTAAGTAGATCTGGGTGTTGTCAACATAGCTGTGGTAAGCAATTTTGTTATTTTTCATTATTTGGCTCAGTGGCAGCATATACAGGTTGAATAGGAGTGGCGCAAGAATTGGCCCTTGTGGGACTCCGCATGTCATGGATGTCCACTCAGACTTATGGTCACCTATGCTCACATAATAACCTCTCCCTTCAAAGTATGACCTAAACCATTTGAGGACCATCCCAGAAAGCCTGACCCAGTTTTCCAGCCTGTCAAGAAGTATGTTGTGGTCAAGAAGTATGTTGTGGTCAACAGTGTCGAATGCAGCACTGAGGTCGAGTAGTACCAGAATTGATGTTTTGCCTGTATCAGTATTTAAGCAAATATAATTTATTATCTTTATGAGCGCTGTCTCTGTGCTGTAATGCGGTTAGAAACCAGATTGAAAATTGTCAAAGTATCCGTTTGAGTTTAAGAATTTTTTCAGCTGATTGAAAACAACTTTTTCAATGATCTTGCCTATGAAGGGGAGATTTGAGATTGGTCTGTAGTTGCTCAATATGGAGTTACCCAGATTTCTCTTTTTCAGGAGAGACTTAACTACTGTGATTTTCAGGGAGTTTGGGAAAGTCCCAGAAAGAAGTGAGGAGTTTACCACTTCTAAGAGATCTGCTTCTAAACAGTTAAACACACTTTTGAAAAAAGAAGTGGGCAGTGTGTCAAGGGCACAGGTTGATGTTTTAAGGTGCTGTATCGTTTCTTCTAAAATTTTCCCATCAATTGCTTCGAAATCAGATAAATAGGCACATTTCTGAGGTTGTGATCTGATCTGTCTGACCCCAGAGCAACTCAAGGATGTGCTGATCGCCTTTCTGATATTATTGATTTTCTCGGAGAAGAAGGAAGTGAACTCACTGCATTAGCTGTCTGAGAGCATTTCACTGGGAATGTGGCTCGGGGGGTTTGTTAGTCTCTCTACAGTAGCAAAAAGAGTGCCCATGTTGTTTATATTTCTGTTTATAATATTTGAGAAGAAGGTCTGTCTAGCTTTGCCTAGTTCCATATTGAAAGCATCTTTATAGATGTTATAATGGACCACAAGCTTTGTCTTCCGCCACATGCGTTCAGATTTCCTGCATTGTCTTTTCATTATTTGCACTGCTGTTGAGTTTCTCCAAGGTGCTTTTTGTTTACTACTCTTTTTCCTGACTTTCAGAGGAGCAATATCATCAATTACACTCTTAACTTTAAAAGAGTCAAAGAGAAAATCAACAGAGTCTGCAGATATGCTTGGTGTTAGAGATATAGCCTTCATAAACAGCACATTAGTGTTCTCATTTAAGCATCTCTTTTTGACAGGGACAGATCTAGCTTCAATGGCAGGAGAGATCAATATATTAAAAAAAATACAGAAATGATCAGACAGTGCCACATCCTTAATAACAATCGATGAAATGTTTAGACCCTTACTGATAAGTAAATCTAGAGTGTGTCCATGATTGTGTGTGGGTCCATGTACATGCTGTGTCAAATCAAAAGTGTTAAGAACAGTCATGAGCCCTTTTGTTGTACTGGATTCAGCATTGTCTATGTGAATGTTAAAATCCCCAGCAATAGCAACTCTGTAAAGTCCTCAACAAAGGCTGGAGAGCATTTTGGAGGCCTGTAAATAATGATAAGCAGGATGTGTGGAGCACCTTTTAACACAATACCCAGATATTCAAGAGACAAATAATCACCAAATGATACTTGCTTACATTGATAGACATCTTTAAAAAGAGTAGCTCTAACTGCTCTGCAGACACTGCAAAAAGGAGGGGCTGTTTGATTGAGGACTGTTGCACTGCAGCTGTCTTCTAGCCATGTTTCATTTAGAAGCAAAAAATCTAAGTTGTTTGTGGTTATTAAGTCGTTGACTAGAAATTATTTGTTCTTAAGTGAACGGATGTTTAAAAGTGCTAACTTAACAGTATTCATTTTTCCCCCACAGTAATCTTAGTTTGACAAATAACAGGCAGCAGATTAGATGGGTTTGCTATATGGCCTGAGAAGGCCTTAGACTTTCTATCATGTAATAGAACAGAAATAGAAAAAGAGACAGGCACACTGGGTTCCCACTTGTTCTGTAAACATTTGATAAAGTTACTGTTATCATAGTGGGGACCCAACACACATCAGTGAGAGCTGGTATCAGTTGTTTTTGGTTCACCTACAACAGATGGAGGAGGGTGTGGGCCCTGGCGTTGTGACCGAAGAAATCTCACAGGAGGAGGGGGAGGGCAAGCTGGGCCCACAGGCTTTGGTGGTTGTGGGGCTCGATGCTTTTTGGTTGATATCACACTCGCAGCAATCGAGTGTGATAGTCTTGTTCCAGCATATACTAGTTCCTCCATTTTCTCTGAGAAGCTCAGAAGAGGGGATGCTGGAGAGAGGAATAACATGTCTGGTGAGGGGGGCTGTAGCTCTGGTGTTATCTGGAAGTCGAAATATGTTATCCTGGCTTTGCTGTTGATTTTCCAGAAAGTCATCCTTGGGTGCTGAATCTTGGAGCAGTTCTAATCCGTCACAGTCTGTCTGTGGTGAGCTATGTGGACAGGGCTCAGCTGGGAGTGTGTCCATGAGCAGTGGTTGTTGTTGCTGCGTGGTGTTATCATTGTCCTTGTGGGGTGTGTCAATCGCATGTCCATTTAGGTGCTGAAATGAAGTCCTGTGGTCGTCCATACTCTGTACAGGTGTGTGTGTGTGCCATCCAGGTTTATTGGGTTGGCACACACAGCTGAAGGATGATGAAGGGAAAAATAAATATTGTCCTTTAGCACTCTTGCACCAAGTTTGTTTGGGTGGAGGCCATTTGATGTAAACAGTTGTCTCTGACTCCAGAAGAGATTAAAGTTGTCGATGAAGTTCAGTCTCTTCATGTTGCAGGTTTTTGCAGCCATGTATTAAGCCCAAGCAACCGTGAGAACCTATTTGTTCCTCTTGCTGGAAATGGTCCACTGATGAACGGCTAAACTTTCAGTTTTCTAAGTGTTTCAAAAAGTTCATTGAAATCCCTCTTAAGGAGTTCTGACTGCTCTCTCTGAATATCGTTCTTCCCCACATGAATGATAAGTCGATTTGCAGTCTTATGTTTCATCATAATGTTCTCAAGTTCCCTGTTTACATAAGAAACTTTTTCTTGTGGAAGGCAGCACATAGTTGTATCCCTGCTGCTAATGTTTCTGATCATGGTGTCACCCACTATCAGAGTTGTTGGCTCAGGTACGCTCTGAGCTGAGTGCCGCTGTCTGCTCGACCTTGAGTGCTGGTTAGCATCAGTGTTAGCTGTGGGCTGATTCAATCTGTGTTTGATCACATTCATCACATTTGGGGATTCCTCATTCACATTCATTAATACTTCAAATCTGTTTTCAAGAAGTATAGTTGGTGGTAGGAAACCAGTGTTTGCAATCCTTGTGTCTGGGGTAGAGCATGCTACTGCAGCAATATGTGATGCTCATGACAATCTGATGTCTCGAGTGCCTTTTGGTCTTGCTCCCTGTTTGTGCCATCGATTAGTGTGTTGATCAGTTACTTGTTTCTCTACACTCATTTTGGCCTGTTGAGGAGCAGTAAATTCATGGGACTCACCGGCTGTGTGCTGAGGGTGTTCATGATGAAGCTCTGCTGTGTGATTCGTCTGGTTTTGTGGTTCCACAAGTAACTTTGTTTCAAGAACTGCAATACTTTGTAAAAGTCTGTGGCAGTTTGTGCAGCAAGTAGATTCTTGAACTAGAATTGGCATTTTCTTATCCTTTTGAATGTAGGCAGCTGTGTTTTCTCTTCTCCGGAATGTAAGCTGATGGCAGTGGGAGGCTGGTCGGATGGAATATTCCACTTTTTTGTAGTAATCCACTCACCAGAGTTTCTAATTTTATCATTAAAGTCAAGCTTTGTCGTTTGAGCACTGTGCTGATTTGCTCAAGTTGAAATTATAAGATAAAATATAGAAGTGGTAGAGCAATGCACAGAGCAGTAAGCAAGAGTGTCCGAACAGTAGCTAAGCAGGGTTAGGTGCTTCTACATCAGTGTTATTCACCATCAGACACAGGTAAAAAAAGACACAGGTGAAAAAAGCCAGGCAAAGACTGTACCACCTGCGCCAGCTGAGGAAATTCAGGGTTTCACCAGCTATCCTGAAAACTTTCTATTTAGGGGCGATAGAAAGTGTATTAACTCAGTGCATCACAGCGTGGTATGGGAACAGCACCAGTCATGACTGCAAAGCCCTGCAAAGAGTCGTGCGCTTATCCGAGCGTATCTCAGGGTCAGCTCTCCTGTCTCTGCAGGACGTCAACACCAAACGCTGCAAAGGTAGAGCTACTAAGATCATCAAGGACTCTAATCACCCTGCAAACCCTCATTTCATGCTGCAGCCATCTGGTAAGCGCTTCTGAAGCCTGATGGCCAAAACTGAGAGACTCAGGAGGAGCTTCTTCCCCCAGGCCATCAGACTCCTGAACTCAGTCACTTAACATCACGTGACTTCACTTCAGGATAAACATCGACATACTGACATTGCACTGCACTTTCTGTTCTCGTTGTTACTGTGTAACAACCTGTTATAAACCTGTTTGCACATTATACTTCTTTGTACATTTCTGTTAACCACATATTTATAAGTCTACAGTTTACTCACTGCACAGTTTATTTCACTTATTTTATTCCACTTCTTTATTTATTTTTATTTGTTTTTTTATATAGTACTTTTTTATTCTATTTCTATTATAATTTCCCCCTTGTGTTTTTAACTGTGAATTTGCACTGTCCATGGAGCGGACCTGTTTACATTTCACTGCCGGTTGTATATTCTGTATATAACTGTGTATGTGACAAATAAAACTCTTGAATCTTGAATCTTGAATCATTTCCCTCTTATTTTAGGGTTAAGTTATGGCTAGGGTTATGTATAGGGGTAGGGATATGGATAAGATAAAATTTTCGGATAGGAATGTTGTTCCAGGATCAACAAAATATGCTGACTCAGGAACGCATCTAACTCAGCAAAATCAGGACGTGCTTGTGCTGCCATAGAAATAATAATACATAAAAATGAGAGGCAACCCACCCCCTTCACTTAACGCAGTATAAATACAATTAAAAGCTATTTGTATGTTAAACCAGTTGTATACCATTTCTCAGTCAACATCCGACAATCTACTCTCATTATTACACTCACCTAAAGGATTATTAGGAACACCTGTTCAATTTCTCATTAATGCAATTATCTAATCAACCAATCACATGGCAGTTGCTTCAATGCATTTAGGGGTGTGGTCCTGGTCAAGACAATCTCCTGAACTCCAAACTGAATGCCAGAATGGTAAAGAAAGGTGATTTAAGCAATTTTGAGCGTGGTTGTTGGTGCCAGACGGGCCGGTCTGAGTATTTCACAATCTGCTCAGTTACTGGGATTTTCACGCACAAAGAATGGTGTGAAAAGGGAAAAACATCCAGTATGCAGCAGTCCTGTGGTCGAAAATGCCTTGTTGATGCTAGAGGTCAGAGGAGAATGGGCCGACTGATTCAAGCTGATAGAAGAGCAACTTTGACTGAAATAACCACTCGTTACAACCGAGGTATGCAGCAAAGCATTTGTGAAGCCACAACACGCACAACCTTGAGGCAGATGGGATACAACAGCAGAAGACCCCACCGGGTACCACTCATCTCCACTATAAATAGGAAAAAGAGGCTACAATTTGCACAAGCTCACCAAAATTGGACTGTTGAAGACTGGAAAAATGTTGCCTGGTCTGATGAGTCTGGATTTCTGTTGAGACATTCAGATGGTAGAGTCAGAATTTGGCGTAAACAGAATGAGAACATGGATCCATCATGCCTTGTTACCACTGTGGTACTTCCAGCAGGATAATGCACCATGTCACAAAGCTCGAATCATTTCAAATTGGTTTCTTGAACATGACAATGAGTTCACTGTACTAAAATGGCCCCCACAGTCACCAGATCTCAATCCAATAGAGCATCTTTGGGATGTGGTGGAACGGGAGCTTCGTGACCTGGATGTGCATCCCACAAATCTCCATCAACTGCAAGATGCTATCCTATCAATATGGGCCAACATGTCTAAAGAATGCTTTCAGCACCTTGTTGAATCAATGGCACATAGAATTAAGGCAGTTCTGAAGGCGAAAGGGGGTCAAACACAGTATTAGTATGGTGTTCCTAATAATCCTTTAGGTGAGTGTATTTCATTTTTAATTATTTTTATATTACTTAAGTTTTCAGTGATTAAAGTCATTTCTAGGCTTGATGTGCATAACAGTTACTTAATTTCATTAGATTTAAATCCATTAGACATGATGACATAGGGTGGGACTGATTGCTTCAGTGACCAATGGAAGATTTAAAGAGTGTTCACCTGTATGTCAATCATTATAACCATTATAACCAAAAAATAATTTTTTTTTAATAAATATTAACATCCATCCATCAGCGGCACGCAAGAGTGAGAAACAGCTGGCTTTTCAGAAAGGAAGGTTTTAGTCTCTAGGCTGTGTAAGGCCAGAGTTTGTGTGCAGGGGAAACTCAATCGCTGTTCATTTCTAATTAATGGCCCTGGAGGAACGGCTGCAGCAATGATTTCTTAGCCAGACACTTCAGCACAAGGCCTTGCCACAGTGATGAATGTGCCAACGGTTTTTCTTTTTTTTCTGTGAGTAACTTATTTAGCTGTCTATTTATTTTTGATGTAGTTCAAATCATAGACATGATTGTTGAATCTTTTCTTTGCAGTATACAGAGGTTGGTTAAGCCTTAACAATGCATTGTTGTCTGTCATTACAGAACAGATGTGGTGCAGAACATTCTACATTTACATTACATTTACATTTAGTCATTTAGCAGACGCTTTTATCCAAAGCGACTTACAAATGAGAGCAATAGAAGCAACTAAAAACAGTCAAGGGCAATAATATGCAAGTGCTATAACAAGTCTCAGTTAAACACAGAACATAGGACAGAACAATTTTTTTTTTTTAAATAGACAAACAGAAAATGAATAGAGTGATAAGTGCTATTCTTTATTGGTCAGATGCTGCTGGAAAAGATGCGTCTTAAGATATTTTTTGAAAATGGCTACCGACTCGGCTGCTCGAATTGAGACAGGCAGGTCATTCTACCAGGTGGGAACGGTCCAGGAAAAGGTCCCTTGTACTAAATACAAAATGGCGCCGCTGTGTTTGGTCGCCGTTCAGGTCGCTCCGCGAAGACTGTGCTTTTATTTACTATTTTACTTTCTTTTACTCTCAGTTTTTACAAACTTATCATCTGCATTGATCTACTACGACAGCAAAACTCTTTTGGACATTGGTTACCTCTACACTGGACTGTTTCAGGACACTTTCGCCGATCCTCTGTGGCCATCTGAGATTCTTCGCAACGCCGAGTTGAACAATGGACAGAGCCAGCGGCGTAGAACAAAGAAACACCGTGGGAAACGCGCTGGTATCCGTAACAGACTGAGGAAAAGGGCATTCAGACCTCCTCTCCCGAGCATTCTTCTAGCAAATGTTCAATCCTTGGATAATAAGATGGGCGATCTTAGAGCCAGGATAAGTTTTCAACGGGACATGAGAGACTGTAATATCTATTGTTTGTCTGAAACATGGCTCACGCCCGCGGTCCCGGACACAGCTGTGGCGCCGCCGGAGAACTTCTCTGTTTTTCGGATGGACAGAACAGCCGAGGGCGGTAAATCCAAAGGCGGTGGAGTGTGTTTCATGATCAACAAGAAATGGTGCGATCCCAGGAACATCACCATTCTCTCGCGGTCCTGCTCACCTCATCTGGAACATTTAACAATCATCTGCCGCCCATTCTATCTGCCTAGGGAGTTTTCTGCGGTTGTCGCGACCGCCGTTTACATCCCACCGCAGGCAGACACAGCGCTGGCTTTATCTGGCCTTCATGATGTTGCCAGCGGCGTCATAAACCAACATCCCCAGCGGCATTCATTGTCGCGGGCGATTTTAACAAAGCAAACCTAAAGAAAGTCCTGCCAAACTTTCACCAGCACGTCTCCTGCCCACACGAGGAGCAAACACACTGGATCACTGCTACTCTCCGTTTAAGAACGCCTATAAAGCGCGGTCACTTCCAGCGTTTGGCAAATCGGATCATGCCGCCATTTTCCTCACTCCCGAATACAAACAAAAGCTCCTCCAGGAACCCCGGTGAGGCGGGAAGTTAAGCGTTGGTCACCCCACTCAGAGACCGCGCTACAGGCAGCTCTGGCGATGTGGATTGGGACATGTTCGAGCGAGTTCAGCTGGCGTAAGCGAGTTCACAGAGCGTGGTGCTTTGCTTCATCAACACGCTTACAGAGCAAGCCACGCAAACAATAACAATAACGTCCTTCTCAAATCAGAAACCGTGGGTGGACAATTCAATCCGCAGCGGCAGTGAGCGCACGCACTGCTGCTTACAACGCCGGTCTCCATTCAGGGAATATGAATGAATACAGATCGTCCTGCTATGCTCTCAGACGAGCAGTTAAAGCCGCAAAACTCCGTTATAAAGACCGAGTGGAGTCTCATTTCCAACTCAACGACTCATGGCGCATGTGGCAAGGTCTGAGGTCCATCTGCTCCTTTGGATCTAAATCCTCTGCAGAGGTGAACGCTGATCCGTTGCTCGTGAACGAGTTAAACTCTTTCTATGCTCGCTTTGACTGTAACGCTGCGCAACGCGACTCCGCCAAGTGGCGCGTTAGAGGAAATTACTCAGAGCAGCAACAATCACGTGATCTCTGTCTCGGAGGATGAAGTTCGGAGAGCACTCAAGCGTGTGGGCGTCAGGAAAGCTGCTGGGCCGGATGGTATTTCAGGTCGTGTTCTGCGGTCCTGTGCTGATCAGCTCGCCGGGTTGTTTACATCTATCTTTAATGAGTCCTCGCTACATCTGTGGTCCCCACCTCCTTCAAAAATCCACCATCATCCCTGTCCCTAAGAACAGTAAACCCTCTTGCCTAAATGACTATCGTCCAGTGGCTCTCACGTCTATAGTCATGAAGGTCTTTGAGAGACTCATTAAAAACAACATTTGCGCCTTCATTCCTGACACTTTGGACCCTCTTCAGTTTGCCTATCGTCCCAATAGATCGACTGAAGATGCCATCTCTCATGTCCTCCACTCCTCCCTCACTCACATCGACAGCAAAAGTGGGAACTACGTAAGACTGCTATTTATTGACTATAGCTCAGCCTTTAACACCATAGTTCCCACCAAGCTAACCTCCAAACTCCTGGATCTCGGCCTGAATCCTTCTCTCTGCCACTGGATTGAGGACTTCCTCACTGGCAGGCCTCAGGTGGTGAGAATAGGCCAGTCCACCTCCACCTCCATCACCCTGAGTGTGGGAGCTCCACAGGGCTGTGTCCTGAGCCCCTGCTCTACTCTCTCTACACGCATGACTGTTTGTCCACACACAGCTCCACCTCTATCATCAAATTTGCTGATGATACTGTTGTCCTGGGCCTCATTTCCAACAACAATGAGACGGCATACTTGGACGAGGTGGAGCATCTAACATCATGGTGCCAGGACAACTGTCTCTCTCTGAATGTTGGCAAGACCAAAGAAATGATTGTGGACTTCAGGAAGAGACAGCAACGGACATACTCCCCCTCATGATCAGCGGGTCACCAGTAGAGAGAGTGAGCAGCTTCAAGTACCTGGGAGTAAACATCTCCGAGGACCTGACCTGGACTGCTCACATTCAGACACAGGTGAAAAAAGCCAGGCAAAGACTGTACCACCTGCGCCAGCTGAGGAAATTCAGGGTTTCACCAGCTATCCTGTAAACTTTCTATTTAGGGGCGATAGAAAGTGTTTTAACTCAGTGCATCACAGCGTGGTATGGGAACAGCACCAGTCATGACCGCAAAGCCCTGCAAAGAGTAGTGCGCTTATCCGAGCGTATCTCAGGGTCAGCTCTCCCGTCTCTGCAGGACGTCTACACCAAACGCTGCAAAGGTAGAGCTACCAAGATCATCAAGGACTCTAATCACCCTGCAAACCCTCATTTCACGCTGCTACCATCTGGTAAGCGCTTCCAAGCCTGATGGCCAAAACTGAGAGACTCAGGAGGAGCTTCTTTCCCCAGGCCATCAGACTCCTGAACTCAGTCACTTAACATCACGTGACTTCACTTCAGGATAAACATCGATACACTGACATTGCACTGCACTTTCTGTTCTCGTTGTTACTGTGTAACAACCTGTCATAAACCTGTTTGCACATTATACTCTTTATACATTTGTTAACCACATATTTATAAGTCTACAGTTTACTCACTGCAAAGTCTACTTCAATTATTTTATTCCACTTTATCCTTATTTGTTACCTTTTTTTCTCTTGACTTGATTATTTATAATTCTACAGATATAGACATATATATATATATATATATATATATAGAGAGTACTTTTTTTATATCCTATTTCTATTATAATTTCTTCCTTGTGTTTTTAACTGTGAATTTGCACTGTCCATGGAGCGGACCTGTTTACATTTCACTGCCGGTTGTATATTCTGTATATAACTGTGTATGTGACAAATAAAACTCTTGAATCTTGAATCTTGGTCCTTGTGAGGGATTTCATGCCTCTTTGGGATGGCGCCACAAGGCGCTGTTCACTTGCAGAATACAAGCTTCTGGAGGGTGTGTAAGTCTGAACAAGCGAGTTTAGGTATGTTGGTTCAGAGCCAGTGGTTGCCTTGTAGGCGAGCACCAGTGCCTTGAATTTGATTCGAGCGGCTATTGGCAGCCAGTGCAGACTGATGAAGAGAGGCGTGACGTGTGCTCTCTTCGGCTCATTAAAGACCACTCTCGCCGCTGCATTCTGGATCAGTTGCAAGGGTTTCATAGTGCATGCTGGAAGGCCCGCTAGAAGAGCATTACAGTAGTCCAGTCTGGAGAGAACAAGAGCTTGTACCAGGAGTTGTGTGGCCTGCTCTGATAGAAATAGGTCTAATCTTCCTAATGTTGTATAAAGCAAATCGGCAGGACCGGGTTGTTGCAGTGATGTGGTCAGTGAATTTCAGCTGATCATCAATCACAACTCCAAGGTTCCTGGCTGTCCTGGACGGAGTTATGGATGATGAACCGAGCTGAATGAAGAGAGTATGGTGAAGTGCTGGGTTCTGTCTTTGCCAGATTGAGTTGAAGGTGTTGTTCCTTCATCCAGACAGAAATATCTGTCAGGCAGGAAAAGCCATGTTTCTGGATGACAGATCCCAGTAATGACATGTAGATGGAGAAGAGAAGTGGTCCAAGCACTGAGCCCTGGGGAACTCCAGTAGCTAGATGATGTGACTTAGACACTTCACCTCTCCATGACACCCTGAAGGACCTACCTGAGAGGTAAGACTTGATCCACTGGAGAGCAGTTCCTGAGATGCCCATCTTCACGAGAGTTGACAGGAGGATCTGGTGGTTAACTGTGACAAAAGCTGCAGACAAATCCAGTAGGATGAGTACTGTGGATTTGGAAGCTGCCCTTGTCTGTCTCAGTGCTTCAGTAACCGAGAGCAGGGCAGTCTCAGTCGAGTGGCCGCTTTTGAAGCCAGATTGGATGTTGTCCAGGAGGTTGTTCTGTTCAAGAAACATAGAGAGTTGGTTGAACACAACTCGCTCGAGTGTTTATGCAATAAAAGCAAGAAGGGATACCGGTCTGTAGTTTTCTATAAGTGCTGGATTCAGAGAGGGTTTCGTAAGCAGTGGGGTTACCCGAGCCTGCTTAAATGCTGTGGGAAAGGTCCCGGTGTGAAGAGAGGTATGGACAATGTGAGTGAGTGCAGGAGTAATTGAAGAAGAAATGGCCTGAAGCAGGTGAGTGGGGATAGGATCAAGCGGACAGGTAGTGGGGTGGTTGGAAAGGATGAGTTGGGAGATTTCTGCTTCAGGAGGGGAGCATGTGTGTGTTGGTTGTTGAGATGTGTGTGTCAGTTTGTGGTGTGGAGCATTGGCTGCTGATGGATTGTTTTGTTTGTGAAGAATGATGCAAAGTCATCAGCTGTAAAAGTTGATGACGGAGTGGGAGGAGGAGGACAAAGAAGAGAGGAGAATGTTTTGAAAAGTGTGCGAGAGTCAGCAGTTGTTGATTTTGTTGTGATAGTATGTAGTTTTGGCAGTGGAGACATTTGCAGAGAAAATTCTGAGTTATGAGCAAATCTATCTAAGATAGTGGATGAAGTGATAGAAATATTCTGTTCTAAAAAGTAGTTAAATTTAGCTCAAATTTAGTTACAATTCAAAACTGAATTTGTGCTTGCTACGTATTATGCTTACTGTGCACTTTGTGTGAGGAATGTTGCTGCCCTTGTGAAAAGTAGCTACACTTTTAGCATACCTATTATAGAAATAATATACTTTAAAGGCACAATATGTAAGATTTTTTAATTAAAATATCTAAAAATCACTAGAACAATGTTATATATTTTGTTGACAATGTTTAAAGCCAGAGAAATCAGCAATTTGAACCAAGACATGGACGGTGTCATTGCGTCACCTGTCAATGACGTCATATCCACGTTAGCCTCAATTTCCAGTTTTACTTTTGTAGAAACCATGAAAACACCAGAGACCCCAGGGCTGCATGGTAATTAACAATTAAAATGCACACGATTTGGCAAAGGCTGCGATTATTTAATGCGCAGCTTTTCAGTGAAGCACGGCTGTGATTAGTGGTAAATGCTGCTCCATCTGCAAGCCAGAGGGCGCTCTCACGCAAAGTCTTCCAAACATGTGCCGCAGAAGTCCATATGAACATCATACAGCAGCATTTACTGCTGATCACAGAGCCGTCATGCACTGACAAACTGTGAATAAAAAATAATCACAGCCTTTGTGATTTCATAAATCGATTTCATGTTAATTTCAATTTAGCATGCAGCCCTAAAAGACACTTTAATATATTGTGTGTTTTATTAGACAGGTCAGCAACTGTTTGCATACATTTATCAACAGAGAACTAACTGTGATATAGCTCAACACGGTTGGTCATATTGTTTGAATTGCTTTACCGTGAGTATTTTTACCATGCCTCGTACACTATTTTGTCAAGTGGCTAACATAGCATAATCAAAGAGTGCTTTCTCCATCATATATTTTAGCAACACAATTCATCCACTTTTTATTAATATATTCTAACATTGATCTAGATTTCCACAAAGTGCAACAAGTCTCTCATAGTAGCAAACGCACAGCGTAACATTATAACTTTCAACACATTTAAATGTATTTTTAGGATAAATGTTTTAACCGTGTAAAACAGCACTGTGTTACCCCATAAACACAACGGAAAGAGCGGAAGCGGCCGACTGCAGCATAAGCAGAATAAAAGCTACGCTGGACACAAGACCTCATTAGGTCTCTCTCATTCGCTCCAGCTGCCTCGTTACGCTCCCATGGCTCTCGGGCCCCCCTTCTTCATACCACAGTGGCGTTAATAAAACTTTAATACATTCGCTCATCCATGAACATAATTTCTGCCCAAGTCCGTTGGATTCCTTTCCATTGGCTGTGGAGGTAAAGAGTCAAGACTACAACTTCATAATTCCATGCTCATTCAAGCAGCAAAAATTACATATTGTACCTTTAAAAGAATAAACTTAAATGCGAACTGAATGTAATGTTTTTGAAATTGCATAAAAATGTACAAGTCAAAATTTTTATTAAATGCAGTTAGTGTCACGGTCATGTTTAGTTTCATTATCATGTCTTGTTTCGTTTAATAGTTTCATTGTCATGTTTCGTTTAGTTTGCATGGTTTTTCCTGTCACTGTTTGGCCTGGGTTCGCATTCATCATTTTTTCCAGTGTTTCTGATTAGTTATACACTGTTTCCTGTTTATTTGATTATCATTCTCTGTATATATAATCCCTCTGTTTCTTCTGTTCAGTGCTAAAGTTATGTTAGATAACTGTCAGAGTTAAAGCTATCGCTTTCTGTTTATTAAGGTCTCTTGGTTCATTGTCATTTTGGGTCACGCATCTCTTTTGGATTCAACTACACATGAACCCATGACAGAGCATGGAACCTAGATTAGATTAAGCATCAGAAAAAAAAATTAATATGGATTTACCTGCTGTTTGTCTGCTTCTTGAGCAGGGAGATCGCTCCCTCAAGGATCACACATGGGACTTCTTAGTTCTGGCATGCCTCACCCACTATCCCAACCACTCTGTGTGCTTTGGTTCCAACAACCTCAATGAGCAGTCGAAGGCACGTGAGCCAGCAACAGCATCCGTCATAGAGGGCATATTGGTGGAGTGAGGGATTATTAGTGGAGTTCGTCTTCATGGTTTGGAGCCCCACCCACACTCCCATCACTGAGGTGAGTGAAATGAGCTGAGTCGTCTTCGTCTCTACTGGTTCAGCCCAGTTTCAAGTGATCTCAGTGTCTGCTGGTTTAGCCCAGTTCCAAGTTGTCTTTGGAGATGTTGTCTTTAAGGATCCCTCAGCTCCACCTCAAGCCTCTGAGCCCTGGACTCCACCTTGACCCTCCAACCCAACTCCACCTTGGCTCAACACTCCCTCAGTTCCACTATGGTCTGTCATCCCTCAGTCTTCACCGGTTTTACATCGGAAAACGATGACCGTGCTTTGCTTGAGTGATTACACTGACATGAGCATTTACAAATTACAGCTTTACTGCTTAGTTCACAATATATTCAGGTAACATACAGTGTTTTCTGCACATATGCAATACAACAGGGAACCAGTCAGGGGTGTCGGATAAAACATTCAACTCTTAGAATGTAATACACAACAGCTGGGGTCCCTCATCCCTCTGGCTCCACCTGGGTCTATCTTCACTCTGGCTCTGCTTCGGACCTCCGGATCTCCTGCTGTGCATCAACCCTCCACCTCTCTGGCTCTGCTGAGCTCCTCCTTCCCTCCAGTTCCACCATCATCCTCAGCCAGGTTGGACTTCTGGCTTCATTATTTCTCCTCCCTCCTGTTTCTGCTCTGGGTCATCCTCGAGCTCCATTGTCTCCTCCATGGTGTTTATTATTAGGGGCCAAACACCGAAGGCATCTATTGTATCTATTGGCATTCTTATTATTCTTAATTTTCTGGGGCCCACTTGGGTCAGCTAAGTAGATCCATGTGAGACCTAGTTGGTTCACTAATGGAAAATGAGTACATGAGTTGAAAATGGGCAACTCAGTGGTCTAATGAATTTTACCAAAAAAGAAAAGTGCAAACACAGTCATTTCCAAATGTTGATTACATGGGTAGATAGTACACAAATAAGCACCCTTGAAATAATTTTTATTGTTATTTGACACTAAGTCACAATGTGACTTTAATCTAATCAAAGTTTAAAAATGCCAACACAATTGCAATTTGTGATACAATTGCAATTTTCTGCCATATAAAAGTATCAAGAGCCTGTGGATACAGAGAAAAAAGGCTTAAAAAAGACACTCGAGAGCAAACCTTTTGCAGGAATGATCTCGCGAGATTTTATTCAGCAATTACCATCCCCCACGCCCTGAATCGCGTGATATTAACATTTTATTTTCTTATAATTTGTAACGATATACAATATAAATCCCACAATGGCAGTAATTTCTTAATTTGTGTAAGGTGTGCACATCAAACTCCGAAAATGAAAGCAGAACTTATTCATATTTCGAATGTAATTAAGAGACGAGCCTTTTCAATCGTGTCTGCTCCCGTTTATTTTGTGATCACAGAACAGCGCCATACAGGGACCATTTTAGCTTTTATTCTAAAAGTGTGCACATTAAGTGAAATATTTCCATTCTCAAATGTTTAATTTTAAATTAATCTTTAATAAATGTTTATTTTGTCACAGAACAACTAGTTTCCGCTGAGTAATGAGATCTGAGGAGCTTTAGCCATCTCCTCACTCGGCTGCTTGTGCTTTTTCCCCTTTTTTATTTAGTGCTAATTTAAATAACAAATGCACAAAAGATACCCAATGTAGCAACACTTTAGAATACTGTTCCAAATAATTTGTAATGCCTTCTGAAGGATTTGGTAATACTGAGTCCTTATTAGATCAGATACGGCGTTTTGGGAGCATGAAACCAATATTTTTTTAAAGTGGGTCCCAGAGTGGATATATCTGAAATACAAAATACAGCAATCCGTATATTTTGTGAAACGGTGATGTCATCACACCACGTCCCGCACGGGAAAGACTAGAAAGGGATACAACTACGGGCACTGGGCATGCGCACATTAATATTGCGTCATTTAATTACTGTATTTGCATTATTGTAAGGGTAGGTTTAGGGTGTAGGCGTTAATAAAACGCATCTGGTAAGTAGCAAATTTATTTATTGTTATTTTATTGTGAGATTTTGCCTCACTTCCTACCATTGCTGTACCCCTTCTAGCCACAACTCTTCTTCTCCGTTTTTAGTGTATTTCTGTGGCAGAATTACAGCGCCACATACTGGCCTGGCATGTATACTACATCGTTTTGATCCCTTTTTTTTTTTTTTTTTTTTTTTTTAGGATTCTTTAGCTAACTTAAGTCTCTGAGATCCGGACACCTTGCACTTCTGGAGACTCCAGTTAGGTTGCAGTTCTAGAAAATGATGGCGCTGGAGAGTAAAGGGTTCCTGATGGTTTCACACTTAATTCTTCACCTTAAT
Organism: Paracanthobrama guichenoti; assembly: GCA_018749465.1. Lineage (NCBI taxonomy): Eukaryota > Metazoa > Chordata > Actinopteri > Cypriniformes > Gobionidae > Paracanthobrama > Paracanthobrama guichenoti. Next base: position 12,889,572 of record CM031955.1, read on the forward strand.
TCTTAATTATTTTGCAGTTAGTGTGTCGTTTCTTTGCCATCTGTTTTTGTCTGACCCTGCTGAGCATTTCATCTAGTTCTCAGGGCACCAAAAGGCCTTAATTGTGAAAAAGGGAATACAAAAGTGACACAATGGTTGATTTAATTTGTTTGGTCTTTTTCAAAGGGCCGTTGGGAGAGCAATGACAGACGAGTGAGGAGCTGTTTTGTTTGTGAAATACATTATCTTAGAGTGTACAGATATGCATATATAAAAAACACAAGTTTTGTCAAATTAGGTTTGTCAGGAGCTTCACTTTACTTCAACTTTTTTTTGATACTTTTGTATTATAAAGTTGTAAATGTAATAATAGTCATATTCAAATTATCCCAAATAAACCTTGCTTAATAAAGTAAAGCATGAACTACTGGTTTCTGTTCATTGAATACCTTTAACATTTTAGAGTAGTTTAGTGGATTACATGTAATGTTTGTATTTAGGGGTTTACTGTAAAATGACCCAAATAGAAAACATTTTAGCCCATATATATACCCGTTGTGGTCCATAAGAGCCCTACATAACACATATCTGGGTCCCATCATCAACCCATATGGGCAGACCCATGTAGGCCCTAAATGGGTGCTACCTGGGTTACCCATATGGGCCCGGTATGAGCCCATCATCAACCCATCTGGGCTAACCCATGTGGGGCCTCCATGGAAACTGAGGAAAAATTAGCTGGGTCCCAGTTGGGTAGCCTAGGTGGGCCCCAGATATCAGCCCATGTGCAACCCCTTTGGGCCCCACATGGGTGTGCTGGCTGGGAAGTGTCTCACGGTGCTTGCAGGAATACAGGCAAAGGCAGAATAAGGTTCCAAACATAGCTTAATGACAATCCAAAAAGCCAGGCAGTGCAAACATATTAGTATAATCGTGACTGGACAAGGAGTACAGGTGAAGGAACAACTTAAATAGTGAACATAAACGAGGATGATTAATACACACAGCTGACACATATGAACTAATAATGATGGTAACCAAGGAGACAGATGAGTGGCACAAATGAAAACAATCGGAAAGTCCATGAACTAAACTAAACATAATGGTGACAAGTGCACTTTCAACAGTAAATCACACATACTTAGATGCTGTAAAGCGAACCCTTATCCTAACCTTTAGTAAGAACATGCTGTTAATTAATATTACTCAGTACTTAAATGTATAATTAGACTTTAACAAGGACACCTTCAAATAAAGTGTAACCCAATATTCCAAATAAATCTTATTCTATGGATATCATAGGCTATATACTGTAGAAATGGTTTGTGTCCTGTCATTTATAGAACAGATATGTGAAATCTGTGCTGTTGAGAAGGTCCATAAATTTGACCAACTTCATTGATATGCATCTCACATAAACCAAGAAGAACATGACTTATTTTCTCCAATAATACCCTCAGGTGAAATATGTGTTTTTCCAATGTTCAGGTGCTCATTTGAATAATAAATTAATTGCGGCATTGGACAGTCTGATAAGGCCGCAAGTCATTTCAATCTGCCAATTATAAGACCACAGTGTTTACAAATCTGCCTCCACCCCAAGGCATGGCGTACAACAGGTATTATGTTGCAACCTAATTATTTGGGTTGTGGTGGAAGAGAGATTAACTAAAACCCACAAATGCAGTAAACACATACAAACCCCTCTAACATTATTAAAGCTCTTGAGATCACATCTCAGCAAATGATCGTAAACATGGAACAACTGTGCATTAGGCTAATTGCTCTCTTACGCCCAGATGCCATTTAACCCTTTTAGCAGAATAGTAACAGTAGCAAATGCAGTGGACTGTGCTTCGAACAACCATGTTTGTCAGGAACAACATTTGTCGTTTCACTTCGATTGATGTATGGTGGATTATTGTAACATTTTAGCCTGAAAAACACAGGAAGGAAATGAATGTGCAGACAAAATGTGCAAAAACATACCCTTTAACATCAGTCTGAAATTGTGCCCTATCTACCTCTGAAAGTCTCTTACGCTCACCAAGGCTGCATTTATGCGATTTAAAAATACATTTAAAACACCGATACTGTGAATGCTATCATTTAAAACACTGATACTGTGTAACTGTTTTCTACTTGAATATATTTTCAAATGCAATGTATTCCTGTGATGCAAAGGGGAATTTACTCCAGTCTTTAGTGTCGCATGATCCTACAGAAATCATTCTAATATGCTGAAACACTTCTTATTTTTAAGTTTCTCAGTTTCAAAGGTTTGGGGTAAGTAAGAAAAAAAAATCTTACTTTTATACAGCAAAGACAAATTAAATTGATCAACAAAAAAAAAAAAATACATTCATAACATTACAAAAGACTTCTATTTCACTCACTCGTGAGCAATTTAATGCTTCCTTGCTGACAATATAATGCACTTAGAATCAAATATCTGAAGCAGATTTTAAACCAAAAGATGCTGAACTGATCATAGGCAATATTCCACATAGTCGTAATTACATTTACTTGAGTTATAAGCCTGTATTGCTTTCCTCCTCCGCTGGTGGAAAACGGCAGATGTACACTTCCCAATGAATGACTCATCTCATCGCAGTAACATATGATGTTGAGTCAGCCCATCAAATGAATCAAGCAATAAATGCTCTTAAAACTATGAACTAGGACCGCAAAAACCCTAATGTTTACCATGCAAAGACCACATTGATTTAGTGACTCTCTTGCGTCCCAGTTTTAGGATTAATTCAATTACTACATAATTATTACATAAACCCACTGACCCGCTTTTAGCTCTCTCTCATCCTGTCTTTCTAGTTCATGCTAAGATCTTTATTAACCCTATAAAGCCCACTGTATCATATTTGATACACAAATTTCTCTAAATGATCAACATGATCAAAATTTTTATGAAAAACCTGTTGAACACAATCTACTACATGCCTTCTGTCGTCTGACTGATAGTACTTTTTAGCAAGTAAAATGCCTTAGTGTAATTCTAAAAATGTCCCCCTTCAGTTTGTGGTACAGTAAACGTGTCTTGTAAAATCTTTTATGATTTTAATACAATTTTATATTGTTAGTATTATTTCAAGATGATGTTTATTTGTTAATCTCTCATCATTATTGTATTACAATGCATTATATGTTTAATTATCTAATATGTCAGACTTTACAGGGTTAATTACATCTAGATGGGCATCCTGTTCAGACAACATGACTGTTTCCTTTATTAGGAAGCAGTGTTTGACAAGCTGCCTACTTTTATTTATGTAAACTATATACAATTTGAGATCATAACCTCAGGCATGCATGTAAAATGCATGAATCAGCTTAGCTAATATCTCTGGCAAACTGTGGAGATATATCTTCTTTTATTAAATATGCACAGGTGATTAGTTATTCAGCCAGCCCATGGGAACTGTGGAATGAAAACTTCAGGATTACATTCAGGATTACGTAGGTTTACATTTCACTGCCGGTTGTATATTCTGTATATAACTGTGTATGTGACAAATAAAAATCTTGGATAGACAACAGGTCAGGTCTAGTTGTCTACCTTTAAAAAATTCAGATGAACACACAGGCACCATGTTTGAATGAAAAGACCACATTTAATTAGCATGAGCTTGCTGGCAAGAGGTGCTTCCCAAAGTATGGGAGAAAATTTGACAGCGAAGGCATTTACAGCTTTATAGATTGACATGTATAAACTGAAAGCCTTAAGACTTAATTACAGAGTAGATAATAGTGAATGTTACAGCCCCACAAGAATGACTTCACCCATACATTCCGGGGGAAAAAAGTCCACACGCAGGCTTGAGCAACCCATCTATATGGCTTTATGTTCATTTTGTTTCTGTAATATCAAAAGAGTGTTGAAAATGCCCCTTCGTGTGTCACAAACCTTAAGATTTAGAACCTCTTAAAATGGCTTGAAAGCACTGTGGCACTTCAAATAGATGCTTCACATAATCCAAAAAACATTCAAGAAAAGTCACTGATTGTTCAGATTCTAGTTCAGATCTTGGTCGGATCTCTTGACGGGTTAGATCTGTATACCAAATATTGTGTTACAAACCAATATTAAAGTCAAGATGAAATGCTGTTCACAGCCCATTTTACTTCTTTAATCTGATTTCTGAGTGAAACAATATTCAACAAGTGGGTAGGGTTGCACCAGCCGTTTTTAAGATCTTGGAATGTAAAGTCAACACTAGTAACATCGTAGGACATTGTGTTGATGTAGTGACACTAGGGGTTGCACTTGGGAGCCCCAAACACTTCTGATACTTCAGAAAAGGCCAATGAGAAATGGCAAGTGGAATTTGCATGCATCTCCCCTGGATACAGGGATATAAAAGGAGATGGCTTGCTCCACTCATTTAGGTTTGTGCTGAGGAGCCGAGACAGCGTCCTGGCCTTTTCAGCACGTAGTTCAGTGTAGGTAGTTCAGCAGGTAGAACAGAGTTTACAATAGTAACCAAGACATTCCCTATCTGTCACTCACTCGACATTGTGTAATGACACTAGAGGTCCCTATGCTAAACACCAGAACCAGCTGAACTGTGTTACAAGGTTTGGCAGTGCAATTGTTGGAAGGCTGCTGCATGCCTAAGCAAAAGTGCAAAAGCGCTCAGGCCACATCATAACCTTCCCTAAGCCCCAGGTAAGTTGCCGACAGGGAAACCGAACAGTGAAAAAATCCTTCATATGGGATTACCAATAGGGAATCAGCACATGTGGAGCACTAAGTCCAAGTACATGAGCTCAAATGAAAAGGGGCATAACACGAGTAATGGGCCTAGTAGGACAATTCCACTGCAAATTTGGCTACCGATGAGTGCTGGGGAATAGGAGGGAGTCCAGTGTTCACCAAAGACGGGGAACTCACATGAACAAAAAAAGCGCACATTATCGCCTCAGAGAAGGGGAAGGCGCTGAGTGCAAGCGGTACACCCAGCCGGTGGCCCGAAAATTACCTGTTCATACCCATCAACACTGGGGATAAAACCGGCTCCACTCTGAGATTATACAATCTTGTGAAATGATTGGGTGTAGCCCATCCCGCTGCTCTACAGATATCTGTCAGGGAAGCACCATTCACTAGTGCCCAGGGGGAAACAACACCCCTGGTGGAGTGTGCTCGCATTCCAAGGGTACGGCATGCCCTGGGCTTGGTATGCCTATGAAATTGTATCCATAATACATTAGGTGATCCTCTATGTGGAGACAGCCTTCCCCTTCTGCTGTCCCCGAAACAGGCAAGGAGCTGCTCAGAGCATCTAAAGCTCTCAGTGTGGTCCAAATAGAGTAAATGCACAGGGCATGCACTGGACACTGCAGAGATAAGGATGTGCCTGCCTCTAACCCGAGGGAGCGCTTGCAAGTTCACTACCTAATAGACCTGAAGGACATGGCACCTTCAATGGGGAGGACCTCCATTGGCCTTTCTGATGGGCGGGACCTTGGAGGCCTCTCGTGGCATCTGAGCTGCCCTGGGGCAGGATGTGTCTGATTGTCTCCGTCTGCTTCTTCACTGCTGATAACTGTTGTGAGAACACCTCAACAGTACTGCCTAAGAGACCCCCTGGGAGATGGGAGTGTCAAGAAAGCGCACTTTCTCTGCATCTCACATCGCTGCAAGGTTAAGCCATAGATGGCACTCCCGGGTGGACATCGCCCGACCCATAGCCTACACCATGACCTTTACTCCTGAACGCAGGTCCTGCATAAGCCTTGGGTTGGCACTGCCCTCCTGTAGTTCTTTCAATGCCTTGGCCTTATGGAACTGCTGGTTGGCCATGTCATGCAGGGCAGAGGCCACTGTAAGCTCTCGTTGCCATTCACAAAGTAAACTTACAGGTCCTGGAAGGGAGCCTCAGACAGTTTCTCCAGGTGGCAGCGCTCTGCAGGGACAGATTCAATGCAATCACACGCTCAACCTGTGGGACCACGAGTACCCCCTGGCCAGCCCGTCATTGAGTGTAGTGATTGTGGAAGAACCTGCGAAGTGTGTTCTGGCAGTGAAGGTGCCTTTCACGATTTTGTGAGCTCCTGGTGCATTTCCGGGACTGGCACTGGGATGGGGAGCCCAGAAACCAATTATCGAACCGCGAAAGCTCAGGACAGGGTGGAGGATTCCACTTCAGCCCAATATCCAAAGCGGCCCAGGCAAGCACGGCAGCCAACTGAGCATCAGCCTCAGCCTGCGCCATCACACCAAATGATGGGAGCCTAGGCGAGTCATCTGCTTCCGAAGGCAAAAGCCTACCCTTCAATGCTGGAATCGACAGTTCATCCTCTTTGCAAGCCCCGAATGAGAAATTAAATTCACCATGGGGTGAACCACCTAACTCATCTGTGAACTCAACTGGGCAGAATGAGCATGCTGTGGAATGAGAGGCCTGTTGGGATTCACCCAGCGAAAATATTTCCATTGCAATCCTCAGATCGCTCTCTGTGCTTGCCGTCTCGGCCTTGTGTGCATCCGCTGCAATTCAATCAATCTGCTGTTTCATTCCGACTGTTACTCCTGGTTGGAGGCTTCCAAAAATATTTAGCTTACATGCAGAGTTATGTTTCAACTAAATTTAATGGTGCAACAAAATATATTTATTAGTGTGTAAGTTGCAATTAGACAATTAGACAAAGTTGTAACTTATGCACAGCTGGTGCAACCAGCCCAATTTCATCTAGTTGGAATTTATTGGATCGGGCATCCGTTTTTCCAATGCTATCTGATGACGAAAAGGAAAGTTGTTTCAGTGGCAGAGCAAAATATTAAATTTTGATTTCTTTGGAAAAATGTGCAATATGAGCAGGAACATGCATTAAGTAAATCAAGTATTTACTTATTTAAATCAGGTCCCTTTTGATTTCACATTGACTTTAATTTGACCAAAATCCGTTATGTATAGCATTAGATTTGCACTTGCACATACGTTGAGCGCAAAATAAATAAATAAATAAATGGTGGCACGGTCACATGAAAATGCAGAAAGGAGATCAGGACATTTACACAAACAATTTAGTTCCCCATGAAATGGGAATGTGACTTTTAAAAGTGCAGGACTGGAACACATTGCTGGTGAGTCCCATATTGTGACCCTTGGGTGTTTTCTCAAAAAGCTGATCCCAAAGTAAACCAGTCTTTATCTGACTGCTGAAAGAAAGAGTGGTTTGAGCATGAGAAGGCTACAAGTGATTGTTTTTGGAGAGGTATGCGATAAGGGCCACAGCCACACCCACGTAGATGCCCGTCCCGATGGTGATGGACAGTACAGCGAGGAAGAGCGCGCGTCTGGAGCTGGAGCTGGCATGATGAAAGTCCCCTTTAGTCACCGCTTTGTTAGTCTGCATGAGGGAGGGAGAAAAAAGACAAAAATTAGCACATGTTGACATGTTTTGGAAAGGTTTGCAGTGTGAATGAGCTATGATCGCATTAGATAGATGCAGAGTGAAAGAAAACAGAGAAATTATTAATTGGCCCTTCTCCAACAGCTGACTGACAGATCTGGTAAAGTGCATAAATAATAAGTGCTGCGTGACTCAGAGCTCTCCCGCGGGGGCTCGCAGCCTTTGAAGTCCAGGAAACGTTGGCAAGATTAAGGAGAGATATTTCTGATGAATTCATTTACATCTCAACACCCCGCTGCCACGTTGTTTTCCTTCCCTGCTCACTTACAGATGCTCCTACCTGACCGCTCAGAGATATTTTGCCATCTATTATCTTGATTTATTACATAATGGTTGTAATTGTATACGGAGAAAAGCTGGACTGTAGGCTTGTGTCTTTCATCTTTGCCAACATCCATCAAACAGTTCGGCCCACAGTAATCTGATGATGCTAATCGGGTCGTATTGAAATTGCTCTCACATTTAGCATCTGATCATAATTCAGCTACATCTGACCAACTGCATCATGAGGTAGGAACAAAACAAAATGACTCTAGTCATGCTCAAATGTGCATTTCCTTTTGCCTGGATGATATCAAACTGATGTGTATCAGACTAGCAAAAAATGAGAGCATGTTTAAGAAAGAGATGAAACGATATGAGAATTTTATATCACGATTATAGTGACCAAAATGATCACGGTTATTAATGTTATCTGCATCTCCGTAATGACCAACACAATCTTCCAAGAGCAGTGCAAATTAGCATCTGGTTTAAGACATGCTTTTTTGGGGCAGTAAATAAATAGACGAGCACACACCTTGCCCTACATCTGTGTTCTTTCATTTGCGTGCCTTCAGTAGATCATGCATAGAACTTTCCACTCCCAGCAATACTTTAAAATATTATTACAATTTGAAATATATGTTAAAATGAAATTTATTCCTGTGATCAAAGCTGAATTTTCAGCATCATTACTCCAGTCATCAGTCACATGATCCTTTAGAAATCATTCTAATATGATAATTTGATGCTCAAGAAACATTTCTTATTGAAAACAGTTGTGCTGCTTCATTTTTTTTTGGGGCAGTAAATAAATAGACGAGCACACACCTTGCCCTACATCTGTGTTCTTTCATTTGCGTGCCTTCAGTAGATCATGCATAGAACTTTCCACTCCCAGCAATACTTTAAAATATTATTACAATTTGAAATATATGTTAAAATGAAATTTATTCCTGTGATCAAAGCTGAATTTTCAGCATCATTACTCCAGTCATCAGTCACATGATCCTTTAGAAATCATTCTAATATGATAATTTGATGCTCAAGAAACATTTCTTATTGAAAACAGTTGTGCTGCTTCATTTTTTTGTGGAAACCACGGTACATTTTGAAAATAATCAAAGATATTTGATTTTTGAAAATGAACAAAGACATTTGCTTTACTGTTTTCAACCCCCATCTCTCTCCAGAAGGGCCATTTGGAATTCCTAAAGACAAAGAAATGCTGAAGGCCTGTAGGCCAAATGTGTGTCACACCTGTAACACCGTGGGGGAAGTTTGGTCTGATTGGTCAGTTTGAATGGCACACGTTAGGGTTTCAGTCACATGGTCAAGGAATAGATAAAAGAAGATTGTAACTGTTGCTCTGTCTCTTTTATTCTCTGGCTCTCTCTTCTTGGGGGCCTTCTCTTTGGCTCTTCTTGCCTTTGCTCTCTTCTCTTCTTTGTCTCTCTCTCCTTCTCTCTCTCTCTCTCTCTTTTCTCAAAATGGCGCCGCTGTGTTTGGTCGCCGTTCAGGTCGCTCCGCGAAGACTGTGCTTTTATTTACTATTTTACTTTCTTTTACTCTCAGTTTTTACAAACTTATCATCTGCATTGATCTACTACGACAGCAAAACTCTTTTGGACATTGGTTACCTCTACACTGGACTGTTTCAGGACACTTTCGCCGATCCTCTGTGGCCATCTGAGATTCTTCGAACGCCGAGTTGAACAATGGCCAGAGCCAGCGGCGTAGAACAAAGAAACACCGTGGGAAACGTGCTGGTATCCGTAACAGACTGAGGAAAAGGGCATTCAGACCTCCTCTCCCGAGCATTCTTCTAGCAAATGTTCAATCCTTGGATAATAAGATGGACGATCTTAGAGCCAGGATAAGTTTTCAACGGGACATGAGAGACTGTAATATCTATTGTTTGTCTGAAACATGGCTCACGCCCGCGGTCCCGGACACAGCTGTGACGCCGTCGGAGAACTTCTCTGTTTTTCGGATGGACAGAACAGCCGAGGCCGGTAAATCCAAAGGCGGTGGAGTGTGTTTCATGATCAACAAGAAATGGTGCGATCCTAGGAACAGCACCATTCTCTCTCATGATCCTGCTCGCCTCATCTGGAACATTTAACAATCATCTGCCGCCCATTCTATCTGCCTAGGAGTTTTCTGCGGTTGTCGCGACCGCCGTTTACATCCCACCGCAGGCAGACACAGCGCTGGCTTTATCTGGCCTTCATGATGTTGCCAGCGGCGCCATAAACCAACATCCCGACGCGGCATTCATTGTCGCTGGCGATTTTAACAAAGCAAACCTAAAGAAAGTCCTGCCAAACTTTCACCAGCACGTCTCCTGCCCCACACGAGGAGCAAACACACTGGATCACTGCTACTCTCCGTTTAAGAACGCCTATAAAGCGCGGTCACTTCCAGCGTTTGGCAAATCGGATCATGCCGCCATTTTCCTCACTCCCGAATACAAACAAAAGCTCCTCCAGGAACCCCCGGTGAGGCGGGAAGTTAAGCGTTGGTCACCCCACTCAGAGACCGCGCTACAGGCAGCTCTGGGCGATGTGGATTGGGACATGTTCGGCGAGTTCAGCTGGCGTAAGTGAGTTCACAGACGTGGCGCTTTGCTTCATCAACACGCTTACAGAGCAAGCCATGCAAACAATAACAATAACGTCCTTCTCAAATCAGAAACCGTGGGTGGACAATTCAATCCGCGCGGCAGTGAACGCACGCACTGCTGCTTACAACGCCGGTCTCCATTCAGGGAATATGAATGAATACAGATCGTCCTGCTATGCTCTCAGACGAGCAGTTAAAGCCATAAAACTCCGTTATAAAGACCGAGTGGAGTCTCATTTCCAACTCAACGACGCGGCGCATGTGGCAAGGTCTGAGGTCCATCTGCTCCTTTGGATCTAAATCCTCTGCAGAGGCAAGCGTTGATCCGTTGCTCGTGAGCGAGTTAAACTCTTTCTATGCTCGCTTTGACTGTAACCGCGCAACGCGACTCCGCCAAGTGGCGCGTTAGAGGAAATTACTCAGAGCAGCAACAATCACGTGATCTCTGTCTCGGAGGATGAAGTTCGGAGAGCACTCTGCCGTGTGGACGTCAGGAAAGCTGCTGGGCCGGATGGTATTTCAGGTCGTGTTCTGCGGTCCTGTGCTGATCAGCTCACCGGGTTGTTTACATCTATCTTTAATGAGTCCCTCGCTACATCTGTGGTCCCCACCTCCTTCAAAAAATCCACCATCATCCCTGTCCCTAAGAACAGTAAACCCTCTTGCCTAAATGACTATCGTCCAGTGGCTCTCACGTCTATAGTCATGAAGGTCTTTGAGAGACTCATTAAAAACACCATTTGCGCCTTCATTCCTGACACTTTGGACCCTCTTCAGTTTGTCTATCGTCCCAATAGATCGACTGAAGATGCCATCTCTCATGTCCTCCACTCCACCCTCACTCACATCGACAGCAAAAGTGGGAACTACGTAAGACTGCTATTTATTGACTATAGCTCAGCCTTTAACACCATAGTTCCCACCAAGCTAACCTCCAAACTCCTGGATCTCGGCCTGAATCCTTCTCTCTGCCACTGGATTGAGGACTTCCTCACTGGCAGGCCTCAGGTGGTGAGAATAGGCCAGTCCACCTCCACCTCCATCACCCTGAGTGTGGGAGCTCCACAGGGCTGTGTCCTGAGTCCCCTGCTCTACTCGCTCTACACGCATGACTGTTTGTCCACACACAGCTCCACCTCTATCATCAAATTTGCTGATGATACTGTTGTCCTGGGCCTCATTTCCAACAACAATGAGACGGCATACTTGGACGAGGTGGAGCATCTAACATCATGGTGCCAGGACAACTGTCTCTCTCTGAATGTTGGCAAGACCAAAGAAATGATTGTGGACTTCAGGAAGAGACAGCAACGGACATACTCCCCTCATGATCAGCGGGTCACCAGTAGAGAGAGTGAGCAGCTTCAAGTACCTGGGAGTAAACATCTCCGAGAACCTGACCTGGACTGCTCACATTCAGACACAGGTGAAAAAGCCAGGCAAAGACTGTACCACCTGCGCCAGCTGAGGAAATTCAGGGTTTCACCAGCTATCCTGAAAACGTTCTATTTAGGGGCGATAGAAAGTGTTTTAACTCAGTGCATCACAGCGTGGTATGGGAACAGCACCAGTCATGACCGCAAAACCCTGCAAAGAGTAGTGCGCTTATCCGGCGTATCTCAGGGTCAGCTCTCCCGTCTCTGCAGGACGTCTACACCAAACGCTGCAAAGGTAGAGCTACCAAGATCATCAAGGACTCTAATCACCCTGCAAACCCTCATTTCACGCTGCTACCATCTGGTAAGCGCTTCCGAAGCCTGATGGCCAAAACTGAGAGACTCAGGAGGAGCTTCTTCCCCAGGCCATCAGACTCCTGAACTCAGTCACTTAACATCACGTGACTTCACGCCAGGATAAACATCGATACACTGACATTGCACTGCACTTTCTGTTCTCGTTGTTACTGTGTAACAACCTGTCATAAACCTGTTTGCACATTATACTCTTTATACATTTGTTAACCACATATTTATAAGTCTACAGTTTACTCACTGCAAAGTCTACTTCAATTATTTTATTCCACTTTATCCTTATTTGTTACCCTTTTTTTTCTCTTGACTTGATTATTTATAATTCTACAGATATAGACATATATATATATATATATATATATATATATATATATATATATATAGATAGTACTTTTTTTATATCCTATTTCTATTATAATTTCTTCCTTGTGTTTTTAACTGTGAATTTGCACTGTCCATGGAGCGGACCTGTTTACATTTCACTGCCGGTTGTATATTCTGTATATAACTGTGTATGTGACAAATAAAACTCTTGAATCTTGAATCTCTCTCTCTCAGGTAAAATTCATGCTGGGTACGATTAATGGTATAAGTTTTCATCATCTCATACATTTATTTTGTAACTATTTTAAGTGTAACCATAACTAGATTTTGTCATTAAATTCTTTCAATTACAAATGATGTGCTAACTAGTTTTGATTTGGTATTGACTTTGAAGTGTTACCTATTGCAATACAATATAGTCACATTATAGCAACGCTCTCCCACATGTTTAGCTATTGTAACTGCGCTTATTTCCGTCGTTGGTATAAGCTGCAGTGGGTGGTAAAGACGAGAAATGTACAGTTTTCTATCATCTTGCTGATAACGTTTCTTTAGTCATTCGGCAACCCTGCAGTCAGAACCGCTGTAGAGGATCCACCCTTACACATTTTTTCAGGATAAACCGGATTGATGAATAGAAAATTCAAAAGAACAGCATTTACTTGAAAAATAAATTATTTGTAACAATGTAAACCTCTTTACTGTTTACTCAGTTTAATGCATCCTTTCTAAATAAAAACCTTAATTACCTAAACTTCTGAATGGAGAACAGGCATTTACACAACTCATAATTTTCCTAGTCAAATGAGAATGTGACATTTTTTGATAATGTGCATCAATGCCTCGGCACAAGGAACATGCATTAAGAAAGTTCAGTTTTTCATTTCTGAGCTGATACAGTAAAAGTACTGCAAAAAGCACTACTAAGATACGGTGCAATTAACATGCATAATCAACCCATGAGACCGTTTCTCCTTTCTGGAAGATCCACTAGCTTCTTGTGAAAGTGGTCATTGACAGGACAGCTGTAAAATGTATGCATTCTGCCTGCTTCTGGGCCTCTTGAGATTACTGAAAGATGTCAGCGCTGCCCACAGCATGGCAACATGCCGCAGACAGGCATGGGAATATGTTAACGGAATGGAAAAACACAATTGCCAAAGAAAAAAAAATGAAAAGATGATGTTTAATTGATGGGAAATTGCATAGTATTCCAATTCTTTCATGTTACCTGACACTGACTGTGGTCCTTTACAAAGCTTTGCTACAAACTCTTGTAACAGCTGGCAAAACATGAAGGTGATTTAATTTTGTGAGAGGATGATTTTTTAAATAATTTAATCATTTTTAGATTTGTAATACATTTAAGCCTCTTTTACATTTATTAACACCTGCCAACTAAATATGCCATGCAATACTGGTCACACACCATCTGTGCTATGATTTTGATACTTCAAATTGTGTGCTATTGCATTTCTAAACAATCAGATATGATTCCCGTCTGGAGAGTGACAAAATAGGCAAGAACAAATCCTAATAGACTTATGCCTAGTTCACACTGCCCGATTTTAGGCCCGATTTTGGCTCGCCGACAGGTTTTGCGAAATCGCCGACAAATGACCAAAATCATAGGCAAATCGGTGCTCGAGTGACAATCACACAGTGTGAATTATCAAAGACGCGATCAGAGAGAATCGCAGATGCCCGTGAGATATTTGGCATGCTAAATATCTGGACCTGTCTGCGATTGAAACTCCTGCTGTGTGAAATGTGTTCTAACTGAAAATACATCGGCGATGACCTACAGCCAATGAGAGAGCAAGACACAGGGCAGCGGGAGGTTCAGGGAGGCGTTATAGACCAGAATATCAGTATTTTAATAGATATATTTACAATTATATCAAACAGAAACTAAGCACAAACATGTGCTTGACCAGCCGCAACAGCAGCACATTGCAAAAGGATTTATTTACCTCAAACTCTCTTTGCAGAAGACAATCCTTGCTCCCTGTGTCTCCCCAACCATTTCCTCCGCCATAATCTTTTTTCTCTTTCTCCTTTTTTGCTGCAAATCAGCGCACAGACAATTTGGAGTGCAAACTTTCTGCAGTTTCATTTTTAATAACAATTCCAGTCTCGCGCGAGAACTCCAGTCTGACACACGTGTGATCTCGCGTTGTTTACTTGTCACATTGCGTGTTTACTTGTCACATGTGTGTTTTTGTTGGGAAACGTAGTTTGCGCACCGGAGAGAGAGTTGTCCACAATTTTTCCTCTTGCAAATTCATGCAGTGTGAAACCCCCGTCACCAATCCATCGTTCAGTGTGAATACAGCAGTGACTAAATGCTACCCCTGATAGTTGTGCAGTGTGAAAAGAGCAGTGATCCGACCAGTTTAAAAATCACGCAGTCTGAACTCGACATTACACTGAAGGATGGATACAAGCCCTATTTAGAGATCTCAATGAGACTTTGGTGAGATGCTGCATAGCAACTAGTTTAAATCACTCAGAACACACCTCAGCACCTATATAGCTAACCTTGACAAGAAGAAGACTGTTTCTCAATATGCATTCTTAAGCGATATTGTGTTCTCGTACTAAGTCATCATCAACCGTCAAAATTCAAGTACAGAGGATGTATTAAAGGACCCGGATGTGTTCTTGATATCAAGGATGCATTGAATGCAGACTTGAGAGAATCTTAAATCTTAAAGGGGTCATGAACTGAGAAATCAAATTTTCCTTGAGCTTTTGACATATAATAGGTCAACATACTATAAGAATATCCTGTAAGTTAGTCCAAAAACTTCTTTGTTAGTCCAAAAACAGCTTCTATTGTTACCACGCCCCCAAATAACAACTCATTGTGGAATGTGCCTATAATAGGCCCCGTCCACACGAAGCCAGAGCTGTCTCTATCCAATCTTTTTTTTCCCTCACATCTGAAATATCCGTACACACGAGAGCGAAAAAAACCTGACTTAAAACGATGTAGTATACATGCCAGGCCAGTATGTGGCGCTGTAATTCTGCCACAGAAATACACTAAAAACGGAGAAGAAGAGTTGTGACTAGAAGGGGTACAGCAATGGTAGGAAGTGAGGCAAAATCTCACTGTAAAATAACAACAAATAAATTTGCTACTTACCAGATGTGTTTTATTAATGCCTACACCCTAAACCTACGCTTACAATAATGCAAATACAGTAATTAAATGACACAATATTTATGTGCGCATGCCCAGTGCCCGTAGTTGTATCCCTTTCTAGTCTTTCCCGTGCTGGACCACCTCTGCAGAAGAAAATCAACACCTACTTCATCATCACAACATTGGCCCCGCCCAATGGCGTGTTAGTGAGATGACGAGGAGGGAAGAGCAATGCAGGATGGACTAAAAATAACATTACCTTCCAAAGGATCCTAATGCTAGGAATGTGGTTATTTTATTTATTTATTTATTATGTGAATGTCTCAGTTGAGCATTATTTATTTGTATTCAGTACATTTCACTGTGGATTATTTGTTTACAAAGCCTGCACAGAAATTGCGACTAATTTACCAGACTTTTACGATATGGACTCGACAGTAATGCCACAACATGTAAGTAACTGTGTCAATTCTAATGCCTGATCTGTGACCAGTGATTTCTGATATGAAATGATTAATGTACAGTCAGATGTTCTTTGTCTCTGTGTCAGTAAATGAGTGACTAAACTTCACATTGTTTCTCTTAGTAGGATGAAAATAATGTTATTTTCTGTTAAACTGTGATTAAATGATATTTAGAAAGATCAAAGAACGCTCACTCTACAATCACTGGAGCTGTCAATCAAACAGTGACGGAGTTCTGGACTTGGGCCAAAACTCCCATTATAATCAACAAATCTCTTATTTACATTGTGTTTGCACTGTTAGTTATGATGAAAGCATTCACGAGAGTGCAGAAATCGTGTTGCAATGACGAGATCACTGCATTCAGGTGCTCAAAATGTCTGTGATCGGCTACAATGCTCGTCACTGCAACCTTTCATGCCATAATCTAAATATAATGCCATAGATCTAAATATAATGCTATATAATAATATAGACGTTTCACGATTAGCCTTCAGAGCTATAATAGTGTAATAGTAAAATCTTGCTATAAGTTTTCGAAAGAGTTACACATGTAATACTAGCTATTTCATAATATGTCAGCCAGTCACAGCAGTGGGCATTTACACTGAAGGCTCACAGCAGCCAATCACAGCAGTGGGCGTTTACACTGAAGGCTTACAGCAGCCAATCACAGCAGTGGGCGTTTACACTGAAGGCTCACAGCAGGAAACATTATAAAACAATGTAATTCATATATTTATAACCTCTACATGCAGACAATATAATTTAATTAAGTAAAAGTCTCAAGTCTACTTGAGAGTACATTTTACATGTAAATTACTTAATTGCAATTTTACCTGTAGTGTGTTATTTGCAGCTTCATTACAAATGTGTAATTACAAATATATTTAAATATATACACTAGAAAGTACATTAAAGTGTAGGCTTGTCAGTACATTCAAAAGTATATATATTTATTTATTTCAAACACATCAGAAATAATTAAGAAATTAAATATAAAGATGTAACTTTAGCCTACTTAAGTAGGTCAAAAACACTACAACAAATTGCAAATAGCATTTAATATAAATTTAAAACTATAATATATTTTCATTCCATTTTAAATAACATGCAGTTAAGTGTCTGAAAACATTACATTCATTTTTATCTTTATAAGGTGTATTTTTCTATTATAAGACTCTTTTTAAAAAGTATGCCATGTACTTTTTCAATTTCACTTACAGTTTGTAGACAACAAGAGCCTTGCGATGTATAAATCAAAGCTGTTATGTCATGTTCAGAAGGGCTAAGCACACTTTATTTCTGCTTTTATTCATTCAGAACTCACTAAATCCATCACAGAAGACTTGATCTAATAAAACTGTCACGGACATTATCATGATGCATTGTTTGAAAAGCAAACAGTCCACTGGTGAGCTTTGAGCCCTCATTGGTACACATGAGCGTCTTGTGTAGACGCTTTCCCGTGGGCTTGCAATACAAACTGAATTAGCATGATTTTTGTAACGCTTACTGTCAGGGCATACATTTTAGCCCTACAGTCCAAGCAGCAAAGCAGTATGTTGTTATCTTCAGGTCAGTTATTCATTTGTTTTCCTGGCATCTATCCTAAATATTTTTAGGCCTCTGGAAATGTCAGAGTTCACCAGCACAACCACTTTTACTCAGTGCCTTACAGGCTGTCCATTCTTTTTGATCAGTGAGGCAAATGTTGGAGATACTATATTAATGACTAATATTACCTGATTAATCTGAGGAACCTACACTTGAAAAAATGCTGGGTTAAAAACAACCCAAGTTGGGTTGAAAATGGACTAACCCAGCGATTGGGTTGTTTTAACCCAGTAAATGGGTTGTTTTAACCCAGCGGTTGGGTTAAATGTTTGCTTAAAACAACCCAGTCGCTGGGTTAGTCCATTTTCAACCCAACTTGGGTTGTTTTTAACCCAGCATTTTTTAGAGTGCAATTCAAAATACACATCCAAAATACAATATCTTTAGAAAGTATAATGAATGCATTTAGTAGTCAGCCGTAATTATGATGTTCCAAGTTCAATACAAGTTATGATAGTTTGCAGCATAATATTAATTATCACAGAAAGGCATTCTGAAAAAGTTTTTACAATACTGCACTTACAATAGAAGCAAATCAGGCCAAATCTTTCTGGAGGGTTTAAAAGCTGCGATAGTCTTTTCTTCACTATTGTGACGTACAGTTGTAATCAAAATTATTCAACCCCAATTGCAAATCAGATTTATTGGCAAAATTTACAGCAGGCTTGCTGCGATAGTCAGTGCTGACAGTGTTAGTGGTGTTCAGCCGCAACACGGTTACATCACTTGCCTACCGCGGCACTGCCCCCCACTGTTGTTTTGATTTGTTATAGTAGTAAAATCATTTAGTTCAGTTAGAGAACAAGCACTACAATTAAAAACTGAACGTGTCCGCTCAATGCAGCAAACAAGAGTCACAGCACAGATCAGCAGCAGGAGTCAGATTTCATTTGACAAGCTGACTGACAAGACGACAGCGGAAGATTTGGTTTCAACACGTAATTGTACTGTTTTGTTATTGTTTTTCATTAAGAATTTAATGAACCCACCATTCAAGCAATTGCTGCCCCTGAATTGGCGCTAATTCTAACGCTAATATAAAATGCACGCGCCAATTCATAATGGTGCATCTATTGGTGCGGAAGCTTAACTTCCAAAGAAATTCATTAAAAACATTTGCTTTGCTGTGTGCTTTTTAATTTAGCTTTGCGAATTAACGATTTAAAAGCGAGGTGCAAAAGAGGGAAAACTCCAACGTCACCCCCCCTCCCGGTGATACCAGAGGGAAAATTTCCTCACCATCACATCCCTAATTTACAGAATTTCAGCTGTTTTGCAATGAAAACAAATAAAACAAACGTAATTGAAATAGCTCAACACCATAAATGTTAAAGTGGTTTCCCAAAATGTTATGACTTTCAATGAATTTTTCACCCCCTGAATGGAATCCATCACAACAGCACAGATCTGCAAAACAGGTGCTGTCTCAAGCACACCTGATGCTACTAATCAAGGGCTTCATTAGTTGCACCAGATGTGCTCGAGCTCGAACACATGAAATATCTGAACTGGATAGGTTTGTTGAGTGTCACGTTTGACTGCATGTTAGAAATATGGCTAAGCCAAAATAATGGTACAGAAGATATCATCATCCTTCACAAATAAGGAACAGGATACAAAAAGTCCCTGGACGTGGCAGAAGACTTACAGTGCCTGGACGTGGCAGAAAAAGGAAGTTATCAACGGCTGCAACCAGATTTCTGAGAAGGCAGGTTTAGAAAAACCCTCAAGTGACAGCAAAAGACTGCAGCAAGACTTGGTGGCAACATACTGAGGTTTCAGCTTGCACAGTAAGGCACATACTACATACACATGCAGTTTCCATGCCAGAACAAGATGTACACCCAAAAGCACAGAAAAGTCTGCTCCAAATCATATAAATAAGCCACATAAGTTTTGGGATTCTGTTCTGTGGAGCAGTGAAACAAACTGGAACTTGTCGGTCCTATGGATCAGCGGTATGTCTGGAGGAAGAAGAATGAAGCATATGCTGAAAAGAATGCTGGTGGCTCTGTGATGCTCTGCTTTGCATCCTCTGGCGCTGGAAACCTGCAGCGTGTGGAAGGCAAGATGGATTCGTAAAAGTATTAGGAAATCCTAGGAGAAAACGTCATGCCATCACTGAGGAAGCTTAAGCTGTACCTCAAATTCCACCAAGGCATAGTTGCAGAAGTCCTGTGAGACACTACAGTGGCCACCACAGTCACCTGACTTGAACCCCATAGAAAATCTCTGGTGGGATTTGAAGAAGGCAATTGCAGCACGCAAACACAAGAATATTACTGAACTGGAGGCCATTGCTCATGAGGAATGGGCTAAGATTCCTCAGAAATGCTGGCAGAAGCTGTTATACATTTATACGGTTATAAATCTCGTTTGCAGCAGGTCATAACAGTAAAAGGTTGCTCTTCTAAGTAATAAATATGCTTGCCATGAAGGGGTTGAATAATTTTGAGACTGCAGAAGTCATTAAAAGTTGCATTTTCAGTTGAAACATTTTACTTGAAACATTTGTTGTGTTGAGCTATTTCAATTACGCTGGTTTTTATTTGTTCACTGCAAACAGCTGAAAGACTGTAAATTTTGCCAATGAACCTGATTTTTAGGTTGAATAATTTTGAGAAAATGTAATAATCCTTTCCTTCCTTCCTAAAAATGTTGGCAGAGAAAGTAAAAACCTGAATGTCTGATGTCAAAAAAAAAAAAAAAAAAACTTTATTCTTGAGCCTTATGTGTAATCCCCAGTATTTTTAATGCATCCTTTGACAAAATTAGTCATGCTTTATTTGAACTTTGATTTGTAAAGTATTCATGTGTTCTTCCTCCCCTGCTGATAACGTGCACAGTCAGTGTGCAAACATAATTATCAGCCTATTGTTCCGTACAGATGAAGGACTGTACTTAGTAGCCTAATTACTGCTTCAATTTAGACATGCATAATTAATTACCATCAAATCAAAGTGAAAACTAATTAACAACAGAGCAATGACATAATATAAAAAGGAAATTTAAAAAGAAACGAAATGAGACACGACAATCGATCACTTTGTATCAGTGATTATATCAAATCTTACTGCGCAGTAACAGTGTGAAGTGTTCTGAAATGAGGAGGCAAAGTCTTAAGTTTATATATACACTCACCTAAAGGATTATTAGGAACACCATACTAATACTGTGTTTGACCCCCTTTCACCTTCAGAACTGCTTTAATTCTACGTGGCATTGATTCAACAAGGTGCTGAAAGCATGCTTTAGACATGTTGGCCCATATTGATAGGATAGCATCTTGCAGTTGATGGAGATTTGTGGGATGCACATCCAGGGCACGAAGCTCCCGTTCCACCACATCCCAAAGATGCTCTATTGGGTTGAGATCTGGTGACTGTGGGGGCCATTTTAGTACAGTGAACTCATTGTCATGTTCAAGAAACCAATTTGAAATGATTCGAGCTTTGTGACATGGTGCATTATCCTGCTGGAAGTAGCCATCAGAGAATGGGTACATGGTGGTCATAAAGGGATGGACATGGTCAGAAACAATGCTCAGGTAGGCTGTGGCATTTAAACAATGCCCAATTGGCACTAAGGGGCCTAAAGTGTGCCAAGAAAACATCCCCCACACCATTACACCACAACCACCAGCCTGCACAATGGTAACAAGGCATGATGGATCCATGTTCTCATTCTGTTTACGCCAAATTCTGACTCTACCATCTGAATGTCTCAACAGATATCGAGACTCATCAGACCAGGCAACATTTTTCCAGTCTTCAACTGTCCAATTTTGGTGAGCTTGTGCAAATTGTAGCCTCTTTTTCCTATTTGTAGTGGAGATGAGTGGTACCCGGTGGGGTCTTCTGCTGTTGTAGCCCATCCGCCTCAAGGTTGTGCATGTTGTGGCTTCACAAATGCTTTGCTGCATACCTCAGTTGTAACGAGTGGTTATTTCAGTCAAAGTTGCTCTTCTATCAGCTTGAATCAGTCGGCCCATTCTCCTCTGACCTCTAGCATCAACATGGCATTTTCGCCCACAGGACTGCCGCATACTGGATGTTTTTCCCTTTTCACACCATACTTTGAAAAAGAGAAAAAAAAAATACACATTTATTTTGTATTCTTACATCACCTATGTAATTAATATTCTATTTATTAAAACAAAGTATAAATCTCATCAAGATAGAGTTAAGAAATATTAACTAATAACAAAATAATAACTAAATGCCCTTCAGCATGCACTGGGACGGTTTGCAGCCGAGTGTGAAGTGACTGGGATGAGAATCTGCTCCATGGCCATGGTTCTCAGCCGGAAAATGGCTTGCCCGCTTCAGGTTGGTGGAGAGTTCCTGCCTCAAGTGGAGGAGTTCTAGTATCTTGGGTTCTTGTTCACAAGTGAGGGAAGGATGGAACGGGAGTGTGGCAAGGTGGACGAGCGAGAGACATGGGAGGAGTGAGCGAGGACCAGGCCTGGACTTTACGTTGTGTTTTGTTTATGTTTTATTATGTGTGTGTGTGTGTGTGTGGCAGCTTCCCGCGTTACTTTCATTTTGTTTATTTATTTATTAAAGTCTTTTAAATGTTCGCCGGTTCCCGCCTCCTTCCCTGAACATTGCTACAGGGAGATTGACAGATGGCTCGGTGTAGCTTCTGCAGTAATGCGGTCGATGTACTGGTCTGTCGTGGTAAAGAAGGAGCTGAGCTCTAAGGCGAAGCTCTCGATTTACTGGTCAATCTACATTCCTACTCTCACCTATGGTCATAAGTTGTGGGTCATGATCGAAAGGACAAGATCCCGGACACAGGCGGCCGAAATGAGCTTTCTCCACAGGGTGGCTGGGCGCTCCCTTAGAGACAGGGTGAGAAGCTTGGTCACTTGGAAGGAGCTCAGAGTAGAGCTGTTGCTCCTCCACATCGAGAGGAGCCAGCTGAGGTGGCTCGGGAATCTATTTCAGATGCCTCCTGGACGCCTTCCCAGGGAGGTGTTCCGGGTATGTCCCACCGGGAGGAGACCCCGGGGAAGACCTAGGACACACTGGAGGGATTATGTCTCCCGGCTGGCCTGGGAACGCCTCTGTATTTCCTTGGAAGAGCTGGAGGAAGTGTCTAGGGAGAGGGAAGTCTGGACGTCTCTACTTAGACTGTTGTCCCCGCGACTCGCCCCAGATAAGCAGAAGATAACAATGATGATGAATAACTAAATGCAGTAACAATTTAAACTATATATTTTATTTGTGAACTGATGTTCAGCTGTTCTTTTTAATAGCCAACTTATTTTCATCAGTCATAAAGCTCGGTAAACACTGGTCACAGACACAAAGATGTACCTTTAATTTCACCAAGCTGATTGTGACTGCTTACTAAAAATCTCCCACAATAATCATGTTTTCAGGCCATTTCAAGTTTGATTTTGATGTGACATAAAGTGGTGATATCTAAGTGGCTGAGTTACTTTTTAATTAGTCTTCCCATCAACCCCATAATTAAACAAGAGGTGGGATTTTTCGCACAAACCAATCATATCCAGTTATAACCAATCATAGCGCAATGGAGGCATTGCCTCCTCTCATGTGACTTTCCCCCATTTATTCTCAATTACCTCCCACTAAACTTTAGGGGTCTGTTAAAAGTCAATGGGCTCAGGGGAGGAAAGAGAGACACGAACCCCCACTGTAACTTTACCCGCTGGTGTCACTGTTGGACAGTGTTACTTTAGAAGAAGGATTTAAACACTTTTTAATGTCACATTTCATTATATTTGCATTTTTTTATTTTTGCAATATGGATTATTTTCTCATTCATTTTTTTGAGGCACTGCCTCCATTGCCTCTCCTTCACTGAATACATTTCCTGCAATATTAATATGCGAGATTCCTGTATACTGACTTGTGAAGTAGGTGAGCACAGAGCACCCACAGTGCTGCTGATGAAATGAGAACCATTTTATTGAAGACATCCACCCATTGTTCAAAAAAAGATGTTATTCAAAGCTTATGTTCTACAAGGCCCACACTCACACTCTCTCTCGCCAAACCATTACATAAGGAGCTTATTGTGCTTGTGTTAGAACACGCTCTAAAAGAAATGAATCAGATTATGCACACAAGCTTAGCAAAAACAGATTGTCACATAGTTCAGTTTCAGGACAGAATAGGAACAGCATTCACCGGCCTGCCCAGATTTAATAATTACTCATGGATTAAAGTCTAATAAGGACAATTCATCTGAAATTATAATTTAATCGCAATATATCTGACAAGTGTTTTCATGCAATGCATGAGCAATGCTGGCAAATATGGAAATTTATAATGATCATGATGCAGTCTAATGGCTACTACAAATTCACAACCATAACCATTTTTTTTAATTACTTATTAAACTTATTAAATATTATAATTTAATAATATTTCCCGTCTTTTTAAAATCTGTTGGCAATCATACTACTTGTTATTGTTCAGCATGTTGTAAGGCTCAAATAAATGTGTGATGTAATTCATTATACATTAAAATCCATTACAAATATATCCCAATATAAAATAATTTTAAGATTCAGAATTGATCACTTTCTTTGGTGAAAAACATGGAAATTTACGTGGAGGCAATCACTGGGAAACTGAAATGGAAAACATAAAAATGTATCCCCCAATACACAGATGCAATTAGTAACCAGTGAAATAAAACCGCAAACCCAATTATAATTTGTGCATGCATTGTTTGAGAGCACTATCATT
This sequence comes from Paracanthobrama guichenoti, assembly GCA_018749465.1. NCBI lineage: Eukaryota > Metazoa > Chordata > Actinopteri > Cypriniformes > Gobionidae > Paracanthobrama > Paracanthobrama guichenoti. The sequence goes on from CM031955.1 coordinate 12,913,903, forward strand.
GAGGGGAGATGAATTGTAAATGAAAAACAATCAAATAAAAAGATGTTTATGGGTCTTTGAGCAGAATAGGAACAGTCTCCCCAGCTGAAAAAAAAATAATAATAATCGGGTAGATTGCATTAACTGGAAAAAATATTTAGAGAATTATTAAATAAAAAGCCTAGACATATTTCTAAGAAAGCTGTAACTTAGTCCAGTAGCGCTGTGACTTAAAACCTTGCTGTTTGTAATTTTTTTGACCGTACTAAACAAGCATGCCACTCAAGTCCTGAAAAGTGAAGCCAAAGCACCTTGATCACCCCCAGGTTGCAGGATCTGGATGCAGTATAGGTCATAAACCCCACCCTCTCCATGAAATGTAATGGGATGTGAGACAAATTATACTTCAAATATGTTTTTCCTGTCGTTTTATGCCGTTTTTATCACGCTGATGTTAGTTCAAGTGTTCGTTCTTTAAATAAGTTTGGTTTTAGTTAGTTATTTGATGCTATGGGGCGTTATGAATGACAGCTTCTGTGAGTGAAGTTGTCACTGAGGCACCAGCAGATTGGAGTTTTAACTTTAATCTCTACATTTCCACAGCTGTTTATTTCACACTGACATACTGAGTTGCTGTAGGCAGGACCTTGATATCGCGGCTCCACTTGCTCACTACTGCGCAGACTCTGGCTCCAAGTTCACTACTGCGCAGACTCGAGACTCAAGATGTCAGCGCCATATTGGGACATTGGCGGCATCATTTACTACAACGGAGTGAAGGTGCGTTGTCCACCTTTTTTTACAGTCCATGGTATTAAAGCATAAAAATACCATAATATGTTTGCATAGATATAGGAAACATTTAGGAAACAATACATTTAGAAGAAGAAAAAACAATGCTACAGTCAGTTATTCTACTTTGAAATGTGTGTTCCATATCGGAATGTCTGTTCCCATTCAGTCGGTCACTCTCGACGCCACGTCGGAGTACCGACGAATAGGAATCTCGCTCGCGAGAGCCAATCTACTTCGAGTGTAACTAAAACGAGCCAATGCACATTGGCATACAATGATTGCACCAGGTGCTCATGCCACGCTGTGCGGGTATAAATGAGACACAGGTGATTGCATCAAATTAGCATTTTGCTTCGGAGCCGAGTGGTAGATGGTTACTACAGATATCACTCCTTACTTCGCAGTCCTGACTGAAGACGGAAGCCGCCTTTCGGAAGCGATCTCTTCATTCGGTGTTGGTGTGACGGCACAGCAGCGGGTCGTGTGGTTTTCCGATCATCTCTCTTTGTTGTTTGAACAGAACGATCACAAAGGCTGTTCTCACAGCTGGTTCGGTGCGCTAGGTGGAGAGCGCTAAAAAGCCGTTCCCACGGCTGGTAAGAGAGCGCCTTCGTGTGAGAGAGCGCGCACGTCAGGCTGCACTACCCCCTGACTGTGTCGCCGCGACCCCTCCCCCTGCGTGCTTCAGCACCAAGGAGAGCTTCCTTCTGAAAGAGCTTACACAGATAGAGCTTGCGTCTTTTTCAAGATGACATTCTATCTGTGTGTTTCTGGATGCGGTGGTTTCCTGTCACCGAGGGATGGTCATCAGCGCTGTATCTCGTGTTTGGGCGTTCAGCACGCTGAGGCAGCGCTGGTGGATGAATCATGTTCTCACTGCGGGAACATGACCATCTCGGAGTTGCGACTCAGAGAGTTACTTCAGGCAGTAGGCCGGCTGATTTGAGGGTTACGGTGAGTGTGTTTCCCCCAGGGAACCAACCCCCGGGGAACCCTCATCCCTCTCGCACTCCGCAGCCAGTAGAGCTGCCATTGGAACGCGGTGGGCCATCCACGAGATGTGCACCATCCGTATCCTTTGGGGCTCCCCTTGAGGACCAGATGTCCATCGCTGCATCGGAGGGAGGGTCAGAACTCTCTGGAGAGGATGTGTCGGCGCAGGGGGCTCCTCCGGGTAGACCCACTGTGCCCGATACTGATCCGGAGATGATGGCTATGCTTGCCCGGGCCGCCGAGAGAGTCGGGCTCGTGTGGAACCCTCCACCGTGTCCCGAATCCTCAAGGCTGGATGATTGGTTTCTCGGGGTGGCCCGTGCTGGTTCTCAGCGCCCCACCCCGGTGCCTTTTTTCCCGGAGGTGCACGAGGAGCTCACAAGGTCATGGACGGCACCTTTACTGCCCGAAACCGGCCTAGTGGATCCTCCTCCCTCACCACCTCGATGGCGGACCTGCAAAGGGATACACGCAGGTTCCCCGTGGAACGGGCCGTTGCTATGCAACTGTGCCCTAACTCCACTTCCAGGGGGAACCCGTGTCTTCCCTCCGGGGCCTGTAGGTACTCATCCGATCTGATCGGGAAGGCCTACCTGGCTTGTGGAGAGGCAGGCTCCGCTTTACACGCCACGGCGTTGTTGCAGGTCCATCAGGCCCGGCTCTGAAGACCTTGCACGAGGGTGGTCACGATCCCGCAGTTCTCCAGGAACTGAGAACCGCAACGGACCTCGCGCTGCGTGCGACGAAGGATTCTGGCGCGGGCCGTGGGTCGTGCGATGTCCACTATGGTGGTCCAGGAACGCCACCTCTGGCTGTGTCTGGCGGACATGAGGAGACCGACAAAGTCAGGTTCCTTAACTCCCCGTCTCCCAGACTGGCCTCTTGGCGACGCGCCCAGAACTTCGCCCATCAGTTCTTGGTCGCACAGAAGCAGACTGAGGCGGTCAGTCACATTCTGCCTCGGCGGTCAGCTGCTGTCTCCACCCGCCGCCGGCAGCGCCTCAGCCTGCTCGCCGCCGAGAGGCGGCCGCCTGCGTCTGCCTCGCCCGCGCCGCGCGCAGCAGCAGCCTCCACCCAAGCGGCGTTGGGAGCGGGCGCAAGCAGCAGGCCGCCCTACCCGCCCAGACGCCTGCCAAGAGGGGAGGCAAGGGCAAGGGCAGGCTGCCACGAGACGGGCGACCCGGAGGTGAGGAGGACTGCTCTTCTGGAGATGGTGGCCACACCGCTCCATCCCCGGTGGAGGGCCGGGAGGAGAATCTTGTGTTCCATTTGTCTCTGTTCCGCCGCTGGGCTCAGCCCCAGCGGTACCCAAATTCTCAACACAAGAGCAGTTCCTTCCATCTCCGGGTCCGCAGGGGGCTCGGAGAGTTGTGGCCGGTCAAACGCCGGACCACACTCATCCTCCCTCTTCGCCAGCGGGCAGCAGTGGACAACCCCCTCATGTTCCTACTGCCCACCTGTGGAATCAGGTAAGTGTTGCACGGCACTCTCACCTCGCTGCGGGCCGCCTCCACGAGACAGCCGCCCCAGTCCGGTATCTGCATTCCACCTCGCTGCCCCACGGTGGGTACGCCGGTGGTCCCTATGGTCCTGCTTGTACGGTCCCTGGGAGCCTGGCTAGTGCTCCTCGGTCCGTCTCGCTGGCTCATTCGGACCATCAGGCTCGGCTAACGGATTTCAGTTGCCTGGCGCTCCCCCAGGATCAGGGGCATCCGCTTCACTTCGGTGAATGCTGCAGATGCCCATGTCCTGTGTGTGGAGATCGCTGTCCTGCTGGCGAAGGACGCGATAGAGCCGGTCCCTCCAGCCGATATGAAGACCGGCCTCTACAGCCCGTACTTCATTGTACACATTCTACTAGAAGTGTTGCATCCTCCTGGGCGCTGGCACGTGGCGCCTCGCTGTCAGACATCTGTAGAGCTGCGGGCTGGGCGACACCCAACACGTTCGCTAGATTCTATAGCCTACGTGTAGAGCGGTCTCTCCTGTGTTCTCACCTCAAACGGGTAGAAGCACTGAGAGGCCCCGGCTCTTGTCGGCTTGCTGCGCTCCGGCGCTCTTATTCTCCAGAAGCAAACTCTGTGAGTCCTCCATCTCCCTCGGTGCCGGACGTCGCGGAACGTCGGGCATCAGGCCCCTTGCCGCTGAATCCTTGAGAGAACGGTAATGGGCTGGGCTTATATGAGTGACCCTGCGGGATCCCATATTTCTTCCACGGTCGCTCCTACGGGAAGCCCGTGTCTTTCCCTTTGGGAGAGCCTTCCCGTCACCGGGACTGAGCCCCCTCCTCCCTTGGGCTACGGCTCAGCTTTGTACTCCACATAACTCCTCCGGGGTACGATGTGGGCTCCGCAGCGGCCCCTTTTCTAGGGCACGCTTTCCCAGTGTCATCCAATAATCACTGAACAGGGTCATGCGGAACAGCAGTGATGGACTTCCTGGTGTGAGCCCGTCTCATCAGGTAAGAGAGCTCAGGTGGCTCACACTGGGCACTGGAAGGGGGCAGAGGCCATGGCACTTTGGTAGGGATTCCTATTCGTCGGTACTCCGACGTGGCGTCGAGAGTGACCGACTGAATGGGAACGTCTCGGTTACGTATGTAACCCTCGTTCCCTGAAGGAGGGAACGGAGACGCCACGTCCCGTCGCCATGTCCTCTGTACCCTGCTGGGGTGCCTGCCTACCTACTCGGCTCCTCAGCAAAAGGCTAATTTGATGCAATCACCTGTGTCTCATTTATACCCGCACAGCGTGGCATGAGCACCTGGTGCAATCATTGCATGCCAATGTGCATTGGCTCGTTTTAGTTACACACCGAAGTAGATTGCTCTTAGTTACACTCCGTTCCTCCTTCGAGGGTTACATACGTAACCGAGACGTTTTTGTTTTGGTCTGTGTGATCCCCCCCACTGCCGGTTAACCCACCCCAGGTTGCCAGTTGGCAGAAAACACAGGGTATTGCAGCCATGGAAGCCAGCAAACAAACTGGATCTAAAAAGCATCGGCAATAAAACATTGCAAACATATTTACATTACCTAATCAAGTTGCAGTGTATGTTTGGTCATATTCCATTGTCAACTGCCCTCGTTCCTGTTGCGTGTCCTCAATCTGGCAACCCGCATGAACGTCGAGTGGGGGAAACAACTCTTGGACTGCAGTACCCATTTCAACCACTAGCTGTCAATATTACATATTGCACCTTTAACCCTCTGAACCCTGGGGTGTTTTCTGGGCCCTGGAATTGTTTTGACACGCCCTGACATTTGTACTTATTTCTGTTACTTGTAACATTTTCATGGCTGAAGTCTGATTACTTTACAAACTCTGCTACAATAATATGTGAGCAGTGTGTATGTAAATATTTGTAGTTTTGCGAAAATTATGTTTGAGGAAAAATATATTTGTTTAAGTCTGAAATAAGGCCATAAAACCCATACTGAATATTTGTTGACAAGACTTTTGAAAACTGGATCATGTAGGCTGGAATTTTTGCTTCAAAAATATGTCAAAATCACTGTGCCCACTCATTCACATAAAACAACTTATTATTTAAAATTTGTAAGACATGTTTAGTGTCAGGAAGGCTTATGCGGGGAGGGCATGAATCATCATGAATATTGACAAAGACACTCCCCTGATGGCCCTATCAGCAGAATTGGACAAGAATAAAGAATGTGAAGAGATTAAAAGACTTTTTGATTTGTTTGCATTTATTTACAGCACAACATAATCCAAATATACATAACGAAGGACAAAAAGTCACAACTGTGAACATGCTGATATCAGGACCAACTAGGGCTGCATGATTTGGTAAAAAAAAAATTATTTACACTTTAAAATTCACAAAAAATAAAGAACACCAGGTTTTTTGTGCCTTGTAGGCGCATACTTGTAGGGCTGCATAACATTATAAATATTATAATAATTTTTACTTGAATTTTTGGGGGGGAAATGCAGACAGCCTATAACTATACATTAGTGTAGTATACTGAAGGGTTCCTTTCTAAAGAAAATAGCCTATATGGATTATCATTTGTTACCACCTGTAATCCACCAGTACCCCTCAAATTATAACACATTATTACAAGTTTACTGTTGTGAATCAGGCTACGGTAAGGAGGCTGGTTATATACTTGTTCAAAATTAGATTTTGGATCATTTTTAACCCCCAAAAAAAAGTTACGGACTGCAGTTTTAAATGAACTGTTATGAGTATTTAGAACTTTCCTTTTCTTTTGAGTCCTCAGCACTGCATATTTCAAATAAATGAATACTGAATTGTTTCATTTCAACTGTTTGAGTTGTATGAACTAATTTCCTTTCATTTAGACCAACTTAAATTTAACTGAAACTGGGCTGGAATTTTTTATTTCCCAGGATGCTTTGCCCATGGCACTCAGAAGGGAGAATAAATGCTAAAATTAGCGTGTCATGTAATGTTTTTTTGTGCAAGATTAATGATAAGGGAGATTTAGTATTTATTAATGTTTTGTTATGCTAATGTAGAAGAGTTTCTGTTAATGTGGGTTTCTGGAGAGTTACCATCATGGTGGTAAGTGGTGATTGTGGCTTGGTGTGAGAGCAGGTAAGTTACATGTTTTAAGAAGCTGTACTCATTCAGCAAGAGTTATACCATGCTATTGTTAACATTCTCATTCTCATACTTTTCAGAAAATTCTAATTACATTTTTTTGAGTTCTGAGAACTTACTAGGATTTTTTGTGAAGTTAATAACTCCTTTGATTTGCAATAACTCAAAATAAAAAAGTTAATTAACTAAATATTTTATGTTAATTGTTATCAAAATGTATGCGTTAGCTAACTCAGTAATTCAAGTTAGGAGAAATTAACATGCATGAGTACTACAAACTCAAAACTTTAGAATTGAATTATGAATTCATTAAACTTTTCAGCACATTCCTATATTGTGTCTTATTTGCAAATCAGCCACAATTAACTATAAAATGTTTTTTCAAAGACTACGTCCAGAGCGGATTCAGAATGATGATCAAAACACAGATTAGCAGAGTAGACTGAGTCCCATCAATACCACCAAAGCTTCACAGTCGTTACCTCTTCATGAGTTCAAGATTTAATTCAGTAACATTAGGTAGTTCTGATTTATGTGCCATTTAATGTTTGATGATCACGTTAACTTACAAGAGCATACACTGTAAAAAAAATTCCCGTAAAAGTTACGGTAAAAAAAACGGCAGCTGTGGTTGCCAGAAGTTTACCGTAAAAAATACGGTAGCAACATTTTAGGTTTTACAGATTTAAGTTAAATTTACAGTAAACAACCATATTTATTAACTGAAATAATGTTCAATTACCAACCAATTGAAATACTAATATCTGTTATGTACCTTTGATATATGCTGACAACCACCAATCACAGTGGTGATAAGAGTCACATGATGAATCTAAGATCATCACAAGCAGCTTTTAGGAGGACAGTACTAATAAATAGAAGGTGAACAGTGTGATTCACACAAACATTAAACACCATCATGGTAACAAACATGGTAAAAAAAAATGCAATAAACATTAAATTTAACAAGTTAACAACATTAAATGTAACATAAAACCCTAACCCTAATTAAACCCTAATGTCACAGGGAATTCTGGGAATGTCAATTTACAGTTTTTCACTGTAAATTACACAACAACTTGTTCTTTTTCACGTCCAAAAAAAAGTTAACTACATTTTTACAGTCTTTTGCCATTAAAATCACGATATTTTTTTCTTCTATCCATTGTTTCTGCTTCTTTACTTGCGTTTTGATCCAGAGAGCTCGTTAGAATGTAACAGTCAGCTTCAGGAAGTAAAAATCTCATACACTTTCTCTACAAAGAAGTTGATTCTTAATAATTCTGTATAAACTTTTTAGACACACCTACCTGAAGCCAGTGTAATTTTAGCTTAATCTTAAAGGTTTACAACTACACTACCCATAATGCTGAAGAAAGCCCAATAATAAAACACCTGGTTGGTTTGCTTCATACAAACAAAAGCTCCTCCAGGAACCCCCGGTGAGGCGGGAAGTTAAGCGTTGGTCACCCCACTCAGAGACCGCGCTACAGGCAGCTCTGGGCGATGTGGATTGGGACATGTTCCGAGCGAGTTCAGCTGACGTAAGCGAGTTCACAGACGTGGCGCTTTGCTTCATCAACACGCTTACAGAGCAAGCCACGCAAACAATAACAATAACGTCCTTCTCAAATCAGAAACGTGGGTGGACAATTCAATCCGCGCGGCAGTGAACGCGACGCACTGCTGCTTACAACGCCGGTCTCCATTCAGGGAATATGAATGAATACAGATCGCCCTGCTATGCTCTCAGACGAGCAGTTAAAGCCGCAAAACTCCGTTATAAAGACCGAGTGGAGTCTCATTTCCAACTCAACGACTCGCGCGCATGTGGCAAGGTCTGAGGTCCATCTGCTCCTTTGGATCTAAATCCTCTGCAGAGGCAAGCGTTGATCCGTTGCTCGTGAACGAGTTAAACTCTTTCTATGCTCGCTTTGACTGTAACCGCGCAACGCGACTCCGCCAAGTGGCGCGTTAGAGAGGAAATTACTCAGAGCAGCAACAATCACGTGATCTCTGTCTCGGAGGATGAAGTTCGGAGAGCACTCAAGCGTGTGGACGCCAGGAAAGCTGCCGGGCCGGATGGTATTTCAGGTCGTGTTCTGCGGTCCTGTGCTGATCAGCTCACCGGGTTGTTTACATCTATCTTTAATGAGTCCCTCGCTACATCTGTGGTCCCCACCTCCTTCAAAAATCCACCATCATCCCTGTCCCTAAGAACAGTAAACCCTCTTGCCTAAATGACTATCGTCCAGTGGCTCTCACGTCTATAGTCATGAAGGTCTTTGAGAGACTCATTAAAAACACCATTTGCGCCTTCATTCCTGACACTTTGGACCCTCTTCAGTTTGCCTATCGTCCCAATAGATCGACTGAAGATGCCATCTCTCATGTCCTCCACTCCTCCCTCACTCACATCGACAGCAAAAGTGGGAACTACGTAAGACTGCTATTTATTGACTATAGCTCAGCCTTTAACACCATAGTTCCCACCAAGCTAACCTCCAAACTCCTGGATCTCGGCCTGAATCCTTCTCTCTGCCACTGGATTGAGGACTTCCTCACTGGCAGGCCTCAGGTGGTGAGAATAGGCCAGTCCACCTCCACCTCCATCACCCTGAGTGTGGGAGCTCCACAGGGCTGTGTCCTGAGCCCCCTGCTCTACTCTCTCTACACGCATGACTGTTTGTCCACACACAGCTCCACCTCTATCATCAAATTTGCTGATGATACTGTTGTCCTGGGCCTCATTTCCAACAACAATGAGACGGCATACTTGGACGAGGTGGAGCATCTAACATCATGGTGCCAGGACAACTGTCTCTCTCTGAATGTTGGCAAGACCAAAGAAATGATTGTGGACTTCAGGAAGAGACAGCAACGGACATACTCCCCCTCATGATCAGCGGGTCACCAGTAGAGAGAGTGAGCAGCTTCAAGTACCTGGGAGTAAACATCTCCGAGGACCTGACCTGGACTGCTCACATTCAGACACAGGTGAAAAAGCCAGGCAAAGACTGTACCACCTGCGCCAGCTGAGGAAATTCAGGGTTTCACCAGCTATCCTGAAAACTTTCTATTTAGGGGCGATAGAAAGTGTTTTAACTCAGTGCATCACAGCGTGGTATGGGAACAGCACCAGTCATGACCGCAAAGCCCTGCAAAGAGTAGTGCGCTTATCCGAGCGTATCTCAGGGTCAGCTCTCCCGTCTCTGCAGGACGCCTACACCAAACGCTGCAAAGGTAGAGCTACCAAGATCATCAAGGACTCTAATCACCCTGCAAACCCTCATTTCACGCTGCTACCATCTGGTAAGCGCTTCCGAAGCCTGATGGCCAAAACTGAGAGACTCAGGAGGAGCTTCTTCCCCAGGCCATCAGACTCCTGAACTCAGTCACTTAACATCACGTGACTTCACGCCAGGATAAACATCGATACACTGACATTGCACTGCACTTTCTGTTCTCGTTGTTACTGTGTAACAACCTGTCATAAACCTGTTTGCACATTATACTCTTTATACATTTGTTAACCACATATTTATAAGTCTACAGTTTACTCACTGCAAAGTCTACTTCAATTATTTTATTCCACTTTATCCTTATTTGTTACCTTTTTTTTCTCTTGACTTGATTATTTATAATTCTACAGATATAGACATATATATATATATATATAGAGAGTACTTTTTTTATATCCTATTTCTATTATAATTTCTTCCTTGTGTTTTTAACTGTGAATTTGCACTGTCCATGGAGCGGACCTGTTTACATTTCACTGCCGGTTGTATATTCTGTATATAACTGTGTATGTGACAAATAAAACTCTTGAATCTTGAATCTAGTTTAAAAATAATGTCTGAAAAAGTGGGTGTTCACTGTTGCACTCTATTACTCATGGACAGCAGGCAGTAAACAGAATGTTATTTGTGTACATTTTCTATTGATCATGGCAATTTTATAACCAAGAATATATCCAGATGTGTGGTGCAGACAAGTGTACTTTCATATTGAAGAGACTACATCACAGTGTTGGAGCTGTAAAATCTCAAGTAAAGTATGGTATCCTACGCAATCTAGCACTCAGAACAACATGCAACATGAGACATTGTGCCACACAAACTGTATTAACCTTTTGGGTTTGCACAGTTAACTGATTTTCATAATTAAGTGAATTGAGAGCTAAAACATTGCAGACAGCGCATGAAAATTAAAGGACACTATCAGTGGTCCAAATTCATTGAAGACTTATAGCTACGTCAAACGTTTTAGATGTCTGATTAAATCTCTATGCAATTATATCAGCAGACAGTAATAACCTTTTAAAAATGATGTCATTGAAAGAGAATAGATAAAAGCTGTTCAAAGAGGCTGCTTTGGCCTCCCTCAAGGCACATCACGACTGGTTCATTCACACAGAATGTCCCACTGGCGGATGACTTTCACATCGGCCATCCTTTAGCTTCTCGCCAAGCTCAGTGAGATGAAAGGTCCTGGAGCAACACTAGATGTATAATACATGACCGTGCAAACTGTATTACACTGAGCCTTCAGCACACACACACACACACACACACACACACACACACACACAATTCTGAATTCAAAACAATGATGTTACTTTTTAATTGATGTAAAAAGCTAAATTTAATCATTTTCTTTAAGTACACCTTACACTACAAGTCTATAGCAGAGAGAAAAAAGGAAAAACAAAGACGAGGCCAGGGCTGGTTGCCACTAGGGTTGCACATTTTCCAGAAACGTTCCAGGATTTTTTGGAAACTTTAAAAATGTTCAGCCCCTTTGCAACCTGCCACACAAGATGTATATCTAAGGTTGATGCAAAATTAATCAAACTATTATTAAGAAAAGTATAAATTATTTGAATGTTTTTGTGAACTTCAATATCATATGTTTGTAAAAAACAAAGAAAAAAAAAGAAAAACACCTTTCAAAATATATTCAGACAAGGAGTTAACTATATTATGAAGGTAGATTTTAGCTGAAAGCTTTTTCAGAATTGTTAGGCAAGTTTTCACATTGTATACGTTGGAATTTTATACAATTTATTAATTACATTATTCATTATCCTTAACTTAATGGGAGATGAGACTCATGATTTCTTTATTGGTTTATTGCACATTAGGGGTGTAACGGTACGTGCATTTGTACCGAACGGTTCACGGGGCAAGTTCCAAATGGAAGTGATCATCTGTATGCCCTATGTGATCATCCCTATGTGAGCAGGGCACACGCCTGCCGTATGTAGCAGTTTGGAATGCACTTGGCAAAGGGAGTGGCGTAATTTCCTCATTATCTTCAGCTGGGATTTTCCCGTGATAGCGCAGCACAGTGTCCATCAGCAGATGTCGCAGTTTTAACGGCATAATTCTTTTTTCTTTTCTTTTTTTAGCCTAACTGTTGCAAATAAAAACATACATTTTATATTTTAAAAAGTTTATAAAATATGATATATAATACTGTATTTAAAAAGTAATGTATATAAAAATGAAAAAGTAATGTATATAATAAATATTTATTTATGCCGGCGCTGCGTTGTCAGGGGAACGGCGCTGCTTTGCTCACGTAGGGATGATCACATAGGGCATACCACTTTAAATAAGTTTTAAAACACTTCCATTTGGAATTTGCCCCGTGAACCGAATACGCGTACCGTTACACCCCTATTGCACATTATACCCAAAACACACCCATTACTCATTAAGAGAATAGGGCCAAAAAGTGGATTCGGACACACCCTAGGTGCACTTGCGCCGTACGCTTTAGATCATGCGCTTAGATCATTAAAACAGGGCCCATTGACTCACTTATTAAAGGCACTATTTTAATGATGTGGTACTGAAAATTAAGTTGGTATTTATCCATCTTTGCGAATTCTATTGGCTGTGTGAGGTTCACCAGTTGTTGTTGTCATTTATCCAAACTAGTGTGAACTGTAAAGGCTCTGCCCAATTCTGAAAAGGGGGCAGGGAGCAGCAGCTCATTTGCATTTAAAGAGGCACACGAAAACAGCGTGTTTTTGCTGCCACCCAATAATCTGTGGTGTATGTTTTACTGCAGACACATTCTGGAGACGAAAAGGGCATTATAGGACTATAAATGTGCCTAAAATTATATTTATACATTTACAGATATTTATATATTTATTCAGATATTTCTACTTACATAGTTGAACAATCACATTTTGACAACATTTTGTTGCGACATTTTTACATGATAAAACATTCTAAAATAATGTGAATCTGTTGAGAGGGATTGTAAAAGGATTGCAGAGAAATGATTTTGGTGTAGGCTTAGGTTAAGAACCAGGCTGAGAAAGGATTTCTATTTTTTCAGGCAGACTTAGAGAGCTGTGGGTGTTGAGTCGTGATGTATCGCATGAAAGAGAAAGAAAGAGAGAACCTGAGCAAAAGACAGAGAGATGGGGCCATAAACTGCTTTTAAAGTCAGCGTCAGATGTGAACACTGAAAGTTAAAAAATATAATGACTCTCACAAAACCCATCAAGCACATGTCCAAGACAAATTTCAGTCCAAAATGTAAAGAAATTATGTTTTTCTTTAAGAAAATGAGGCCTGTTTGAGGACCATTAAAGGGCCTCTATTATGCTTTTCAGATATTACCTTTCATGTCGTGTGTAATATACATGTTTGTGAATGTAAATGGTCTGCAAGTTTCAAAGATCAAAGTGCAGATAAATTGAGTTTTTGTCTCCCAAAAGAAATAATCAATTCTGAACTGCCTAAAAAAAAAAAAAAAAGTTGTCAGTAATTCCTATAGTCTAAGTCTTCCTATACAAACCTACTGTCATGATTCCTGTGTTTAAGGACTTTTAAGTAGAAGTGTTTTCTCTTCCCATTGTTTCTCTTTCCCTGTGTCTTGAGTTACTCTGTTTGGATTATGTGTGTTATTTTATTAATAAACCACCAATATTGCACTTGGATCCTACTCTTTATACTACAAAATCCACTTTGCAGGCATTTAAGTATGAGGCTGGAATTGATATGGTAAAACCGATGCCATTGTTACTGTTCGTTTCACTGTGTATAACCCTCTGCAATGCGAGTAATTGTTCACTCTGGGTGACTAAATAATATCTATCATTGGCTAATCAATTCTTAGATTTTACTCACCTGTGTGTGTGTTAGAGGCTAAGAATAAGTTTAGCATAGATATAATTTCATTCCCGAGAGAGAGAGAGAGAGAGAGAGAGAGAGAGAGAGAGAGAGAGAGACTTAAAGAGAGTCTTACATACCAGCAGAATCGACGCGCTACGTTAACAATATTCTTTGTTGTATTTTCCTCTCAAAATACCAGAGTTCATTTAAAATTATTCAGCGTTTAAGAACAAGCAGAAGATATGCCGTTTTTTCCATTAGTGGGCGGGACTAATGCGCAAACGGCAATCTCATTGGCTGGCGCCATCTTTTCCTGTCCCTGTTTTGATTTCAGCAAATCAGTTTGAGCGAATGCTGTCAACGTGATTAATATTCATGAACCCAGCAGCCCATCAATCCTTAGTGCGTTGTATATTGTTATTAGTAGTACAATTAGTAGTATTATCATCATTATTATCATCATCATCATCATTTAATAATATAATATAATTACTATTATCTATTTTTTTACAGAGACACTGAAATGACCAACAATATCTTAAGCACCACCACCAGTTCAAAGTTTAGTTAAATTACAAATATGCATTCATAAATGGTTACCACCAGTTTTAGATCTAATTACTAAAGTTTTATCATTAAATAGTGCTTGATTATAATAATATCATAACATAGTCTAATGCTTGATTGACTGATTAAGAGTGTACGCTCATATTTAAAAAGCTGTGCCATTTTACAAAGATACTGATAAATCTGGTGGAATTTTATTTTTTTATTTTATTTTACTGTATTTATTTATTCATTCATTTATTTTATATTTTATATATATATATATATATATATATATATATATATATATATATATATATATATATATATATATATATATATATATATATACATACACACACACACACACACACACACACAAGTATAAAACTATAATATAATATAATAAAGTATATCAGTCTGGCGACTAAACTAAACAAAAAAAATGTACTAGCCAATGGCGATTCTATTGCCAATGTGTGCTTAGAGGGTTGGTGTATCAAGTGCTGGAATATCCAGAGCTAAAATTCACATTTGGTAATATGTATTTCAGTTCCAACACACGATGGAAGCGGTAGACCAATCACAACAGAGCAAAGCTGGCTCTCGGAAAGGAAAGGTTTAGAGAGACTGAATACTTGATCGAAAGTGTTTTTTGACCTTTTAAAATATTTATACAAAAAATAGGCTTCATAACTTCGGAGCCGAACGGTTTGATGTATCAGCTGTTTCTACAAAGAGTGTTTAGACGAGTCTCGAGGAGGATCGCTCTCTTACCTTGGTGCTGGTGTGACAGCTATATAGACTACACTTGTTCCTGTGTTGGTTGGCTGGGCGTTTCCGTTCTTTGAGTGCTCACACGCAGGCTTGCAGTCGGACTGCTGTGAGCCGCGGCCATATCCCTGAGTGCTTCAGCACTTCTAAAAGAGCCATTTCCTTCTAAAAGAGCAACACGGTTTGACCCTGCGTCTTTTGCAAGATGTCATTCAAACCGTGTGTTTCTGGATGCGGTTGTTTCCTGTCCTCATTTGATGGCCACAATCTCTCTCGCACATAAACGTGTGAGATTGTGTTCGTGGGTGATTCATACTCTCTCAGGAGAGTGTGATCACGTCGATGTGCAGTTCGTCTTACCTTTCTCGTAAGGGCTTAAGCGTTCAGCGCACCGTGTGCCGTCGAGTGGCCGGCTGACAGCGTGGGTTGTCACGGCAACCCAGCATGTCACTCGGCGCTCTAGGTGCGCGGTCAAGACAATTGAAAACTTAAACGGGGTTGAGTCCCTTTGCCTATTCCCTGATCTAGTTCCTTTTCTGGTGCACCAGAAAAGGGCTACTTCAGATAATAAGCCTTGGTGGCCTGAGGGTTACAGTGGGGGTTCCCCACTGGGTGCATCTCTGTGGGCCCCCACTCCTCTATCGCATCACAAGCATGCTGAGACTATGTTTGTGGGTGGTTCATGTTCTCTCATGAGAACATGACCACGTCGGCGCGTTGTTCGTCTTGCCTTTCTCATAAGGGCTTAAGCGTTCAGCGCGCTGTGTGCCGTTCTGACGGCCATGCTCACTGACTCACATGCCTGCTGGTAGCTTATAGATGGGATTGCTCGTCCTTTAAAAAAAAAAAAAGGGGACCTAGCGTTTCATTTGGGGCTCTGGCAGAGGACAGATGTCAATTGCTGCATCGGAGAGAGGGAAATATGGAACACCAAAAGGGCCATAATCTGTTTATAAGGCATAAGTGTTTTCCCTCTCTCGATACCCTGCATGCACGACGGTAGTCCCAACCCAGGGGTTATTCACAAGCTTCCGTTCAAGATGTTAATGCATTTTCGAATGCATCCGTCCCCAGGATTGGTTCGCAGCGATCAACCTGAAGGATGCATGTACTTTCATGTCTCTATCCTGCCTCAACACAGACCGTTCCTACGCTTTGCGTTCGAGGGTAGGGCATATCAGTACAAAGTCTTGCCCTTCGGGCTGTCCCTGTCGTCTCGCGTCTTCACGAAAGTCACAGAAGCAGCCATTGTTCCGTTCAGAGAATGCGGCGTTCACATTCTCAGCTATCTCGACGACTGGCTTATCCTGGCCCAGTCTCGGGAGCAGTTGTGCGAACACAGAGACCTGGTGCTCCGTCACCTCAGCCTGTTGGGAGTTCAGGTCAACCAAGAGCAAACTCTGAAAATACCGGCCGCCTCAAAAAGCCGCTGTAGGGCAAGCACGTTCTGGTCCGTATGGACAGCACTGCAGCCGTTGCGTACATCAACCATCAGGGTGGTCTACGCTCCCGTTGCATGCTGCAACTCGCCCGCCATCTCCTCCTGTGGAGTCAGAATCCCTGATGCGCTGAACCAGACAGCCGATGAGCCATCTCGTCAGTTAGCACTGTGGCGACTCCACCCCCGGAGCATCCAGCTGATATGGGACCTTTTCAGAGCCGCGCAGGTAGACCTGTTCACCTCTCTGGATTCAACCCATTGCCAGTTGTACTATTCCCTGACCGGGGGCACCCTCGGCATGGATGCACTGGCACACAGCTGGCCCCGGGACCTACGCAAGTATGCGTTTCCCCCAGTGAGCCTTCTATCACAGACACTGTGCAAGATCAGGGAGGACGAGGAGCAGGTCTTGCTAGTTGTGCCCTACTGGCCCAACCGGACCTGGTTCCCCAGACTTACACTCCTTGCGACAGCCCCTCCCTGGCCTATTCCTCTGAGAAATCATCGTCTTTCTCAGAGACGGGGCACCCTGTGGTACCTGCGTCCAGACCTCTGGAAACTCCATGTCTGAAAGGTTGGAGCGAAGGCTGTCTCCCTCCACCCTTAAAGTGTATGTCGCAGCCATAGCGGCACATCACGACGCAGTTGAGGGTAATCCATCGTAAGGCACGACCTAATCGTCAGGTTCCTTAGAGGTGCAAGGAGGCTAAATCCTCCACGCCCGAACTCCATACCCTCTTGGGACTTGACTCTCGTGCTCAAGACACTTCAGAGTCCTCCCTTCGAGCCATTGCAGACAGTGGAGTTGAAAGTCCTGTCCATTAAGACAGCACTCCTGACTGCGCTGGCCTCCATCAAGAGACTTTCGGTCAACGAATCGTGCATAGAATTCGGCCCGGGTAACTCTCACGTTATCCTGAGACCCCGGCCCGGATACATGCCCAAGGTTCCTACCACTCCCTTCCGGGACCAGGTGGCGAACCTGCAAGCACTGCCCATGGAGGAGGCAGATCCAGCCCTAGCTTTGTTGTGTCCGTCCGCACCTTGCGCACTTATATTGACCGGACTCAAAGCTTCAGGACCTCAGAGCAGCTCTTCGTCTGTTACGGAGGCCAGCAGAAGGGAAAGGTGGTCAACAAGCAGAGGTTAGCCCACTGGATAGTGGATGCTATCGTCTATCGATGTGCCTTGCCCGTTCAGGGTGTGAGCACACTCAACTAGGAGTGTGGCTTCATCCTGGGCGCAGGCTCAACGTACCTCGCTGGCAGACATTTGCAGAGCTGTGGGCGACACCTAGATTTTATAGCCTCCGTGTAGAGCCGGTCTCTTCCCGCGTACTCGCCCCTAGTGGCCGGTAAGCGCGAAGTACCCATTCTTGTGGCGGCTTGCAACGCCACTCCCGCCCCCTGGGCCGGATGCATGCGTCTATTCTTCTCTAGTTGTGTTCCCCAGCACTGGCGAACCCTGTCGAGCTCCTCCGTCACCCCTTCAGTGTCAGACGTGGCGGCCGTCTGACGCCAGGCCTACACCCGTATGCTTGTGGAACATGTATGTAGGCTGGGTATCCATATGTAGCAGTTCCCTAACGTCAACCCCATATGTGTATTCTCCACGGTACTAGCTACCCTACTCGGCTAGCCCTGTGTCTTTCTCTTGACAGAGCCCGCTCTGTCGTCTCTTTTGTTGTTTGGGTGTTCTTTTCCCCCTGGATCCACCCCAGAGACCGCCATAGGTAGCACTATACTGATACGTTAGTCCCTATGTGTAATCAGCCACATCTCCTTCCGTTGAAGGGTGTGGCTCCGCAGCATTCCATTTCCCGAGATGGGCACGCTTTCCCAGCGTTATCTAATAGTCACTCTGAGTGAGTCTTGCAGGAAAACAGCTGTGACGGACCTTCCGGTTTAGAGCCCTGACTTTCGCCCCAACATAGGGGCTGTCCAGTGAGCTCAAACCGAGCGCTGGAAGGGCCAGTATTCCTGGCATGTTGGTAGGATCCCCAATTCGTCGGTCAGTTCCGATGTACGTCAAACGTGACCGACTGAAGAGGGAATGGCGACAGGTGCTGTGCTTCCACTGAAGGGCCGAGTCACTTCGGCTCCTCAGTTGGAAAAGCGAGGATGCGGTATTCCACTTCCGTATATATACCTGTGCTGCGGGGCACTGCGTGGACCGCATGCCAACGTTATTGACTCGTTTCTATACACTCGACGCAGATTGGTCTCTGAAGATGATCCCTAATTCGTCGGTCAGTTCCGACGTACGTCTCCGTTCCCTCCTTCAGGAAACGAGGGTTACATACGTAACCGAGACAATATTCATAAAACAAAATATTCTATGGGCTATTAAACCCATATTAAATGGGCAACATTTTGAACAAAAAGCTGAGAAAATCCTGTTTTTGTGAAAGACTACATCTGCATCAGATTCAGAGCGATGATCAAACACAGGTGGAGTAGATCGAGTCCATCAACACCCCTAAAGCTTCACAGTCCTAGAGCTCGTCCTGGGGCGACATTTCATTCAGTAACATTAGGCAGTTTTGATTTATATGCCATTGAATGTTGATGATCATGTTATTTTACTTATGGATATGATTACATACGATTGCTTGTTTTTTTTGCGTCTTCCTTTCTTGTGTTTTAATCAGGAGATTCTGTAATAATTCAAGAGATGCATAATAGTGCCCCCTAGCATATAACCATGAAAACACGGAAACCCGGAAACTAACGCGCCAAACATGGAATTGTTTTCTCACAAATAACGGAAAATTCTGTGTTTGGCGGGGAAAGAATTAAAGGGGTCCTATTATGCATTTTCACTTTTTCAACTTTAGTTAGTCTGTAATGTTGCTGTTTAAGCATAAAAACATCTGCAAGGTTACAAAGCTCAAAGTCCACTCCAAATAGAGATATTTTAATAAACAGAATCTACTTTTCAAGCACTACAACAAACTTTTGGACTAGAGGTCGATAACTAGGTTGGACCACACTTGCCGATAACTGATTAAACAAACGATAGTTTTTAAAATGGATGCTGGATAAAATAAATAAATAAATAAACACTCTAGTCTAAGTAAAACAGTGCTGAAACCATGAAAATGTGCTAAATTAAATGCATATGTAAATATGTAAAGTTCTAAGAGAACAAATATTTACAGAAAATAATTTAAACATTAAAATAATATTATAAAAAATGTTAGCTATAACCTAGAAACATACATTTTATAGGTAAAACTTTGCAAGTCCCATTTGTTAACATGGATGCATTAGCTAGCTTACATGAACGATATGCATTATGCAATATACATTTTACAGCATGTATTAATATTTGAGCAATACAATTGTACTTTGATCTTTCATGTTAGCTCATAGTGCATTAACTAAGTTTAACAGATCAAATAAAAATTAAAACTCAATTTGAAAATGTATACAATACTTCTACAGCATTTATCAACCTTAGTTAATGTTACAAATGGAATTTTTTTGTAAAGTGTTACCATTTCATATAAATCCAAACAGTCATGCTTTTTTAGAACACAATGATTATCTGATCAAAATAACAAAATATGAATTGAAATCAAATGAGTTTCTGATTTGTTTATATTTCTGTCGGCTGCATGACGATACAGTTTGCTTTCTCACATCACTTGTTGTTACTATGGCTGAATCCGAAATCGCCCCCTAAACCCTCAATCACTATTCCCTACTTTAGCCCACTAATATAGTTCACTTGAAGGAGTGAATGAAAACGAGTGCGTGAATTCGGACAGCCATTGTGTGTACATCGGCTGTACACTTGTTATTGCGGTGCATTGTGGGATAGAATGAGTGCACCCAATAACGTCCACTATGGTTTCGGACACCACTACAAATAGCTGTCCTGTTTAAGGGTATAGGGGGCGATTTCAGACTCTTGTTTTAACTGCTTGAGGTAATGTTAATGTTAGCTTCCCCTACAGTACATACTGCCGTTCCTTCCCGGCTAATGCAGCATCTAGTCAACAATTTAATTACTTTATTATGATTTGGCCACATGCACTGAAGTGTGTCGGCACTCTCTGTTCAGCGCGCAGCCTCACTTAGTTTTTATTTTGCCTCTAAAGGCCGCTCTTGTGCTATATAATGCCATCAGACCCTTCTCAGAGGTCTCCTACTGTGTAATGACAGCGCTCAGCTGCTCCAGCAACGGATGCAACCTGGAAAAACTATCGGAATGGATGCCGATAACCGATTGTTCCACCAATCTGCTATCATTGCTGATTAATCAGCAAAACCGATGAATCGGTCGACCTCTATTTTGTACTATAATGCTCCTTAAAATAATTGCGCCCACGGAATACACAAAAAAAGGTGTCGATTACTGTTTGGATTATCATAGTTTTCAGACAAATATCATGATTAAATGGTGTATAACAAAGTATCTAAAGAAAATTACAAAAACAAAACATACCACTCTGAAACGCCCTTTGAAACCTGTGCTTGCATAGTCCGTGAATGAAAACCATTCTGCACTTTTTTTTCCCTTTTTTATTATTATTACTATTATTAAGTCTAAATCAGGCTTGAATTGGTTTGAAATTACCGCCATCTTTAATAGCCTATTTACATCCGAGTGAGTAGAGCTCACTGTTATGAAGGGGCGGGACATTCCCCGAACACACTAAGTGGTGTCAATCAAAGCACACTGGGCCAATCACAACACATTGGACCAGCTAAGGCTGAGACTTCGTAAAAGGGCATAATATGACCCCTTTAAGCAAAATATATTTTTTTCCTTTTCATTCTGGGGTGAAATGTTTTTCACCCACAAACAAAGGGAGATGAATACCATATCCATACATTTCCTGTTTTGAATTAATGCTTTGAAACAAGGGTTTAATAAGAAGGGGGAATGCGTGAAAATACTGTAATTACCACTTCTCTGTACTTTTCCCTTCAGAGGCGAATGACCTCTCCCTCTCTCAGCACACTTTCTGTAAGCAGTCTCTCTCCTCTCAAGAGCATTGCGGTAAGCTATAAATACATTTGACACTGCAGCATACTATAGTCACCTTTATGAAACAATGTGGCAAACCCGGGGAATTCTCCATCTTCTGCCCTGCCGCACACATCAGACTACATAAACGGATATTTGTTTTCAAATGTTCAAAGTGTAGCATATAACGCCTGGCTTTATGCTGGTGTGCGCTGCGAGTTTAGGAAATGTAGTTTAGCTGCTAAAGAGATTGTCCTGAGTCTTTGTTTCCAAAGCACAGGCGCATCCAGCACAGGCGCATCCTTGTCCATCGGGGACAAGTATTGTGAAAGTATCAATAAAACTGGGTAACACTTTAGTTTAGGGTCCAATTCTCACTATTAAGTAGTTGCTTATTAGCATACATATTACTAGGATATTGGCTGATTTTTATTAGTACTTATAAAGCACATATGAATGCCTTATTCTGCATGACCTGATTCTACATCCCTTAATCCAACCCAATACCTAAACTTAACAACTACCTTATTAAATATTGATAAGCAGTAAATTAGGAATTTATTGAGGCAAAAGTATTAGTTTACAGTTAGTTAATAGTGAGAATTAGACCCTAATCTAAAGTGTGACCTAAAACTGTAATCTGAAGGCGTGATAATAATTATATTATTTATAATAATAATCCTTTCATCCATCTATATTATTATTATTATTATTATTATCATCAAATAAATTCATTTAAATAAATTTAATTAAATTAAGTATAATGGATGCAACTGTTTTGAGTGTGAACTGCATTCTCACAGGGGGAAAGCAATCTTACCTGGCTTACAACTTCTCCAAAAACATTGCACCATAAAAATCATCATTTAATACCCATTGTAAAACAACTGAAAAGGCCTGTTCACACCAAGAAGGATAACTATAAAGATAATAACTATAACAAAATGAATATATTAGCATCCACACCAGTTTATTCTAAGCACACACTGTAGGGCTCAGTAAGGGCGACCTAGGAAAAACTAAAATTTTTCCTAGGTCGCACCGGTGCACCTAACGTCCTCGCATCCGCTGCCTCTCCACGAATGAAGCGTTTGTTCTCCTTTGACGGAACTCACACTCTGGTTGGATCATATCGTGGTCTAAACCAATCGGAGACAGAGATGGGGCGCGTCTTTGCCGTGCTGTGTGTGATTGAAATTGCGACCTGAGCACCAGAAAAGCAGTTACAGCAATCAGGATCAGCAAAATAAACGCAAGAAAACAGATGAACAATGAAAAGAAATAGACCCATAAGGCATCTTTACACAGTCGAGTTAAGGCTGATCTAAAGCGTCCTGCTCAAAATTCTGTGTAAAGCAGCAATGCCGCATAAAAGCCGGGTCTGACCTACCTCAGCCCCTAGTATCAAAGGCGACGCTGAAACGGTTTGTGAGTCCATTTCACTGAAGGAGAGTGTGTGTGTGTGTGTGTGTGTGTGTGTGTGTGTGTGTGTGTGTGTGTGTGTGTGTGTGTGTGTGTGTGTGATGAACGTGAATGAACGTGCCGCCCTAAACTACGTCACTGTCATGACAACCAGCTCTGTATGTTTTAGGCAAATTTAAAAAAATGTCTACCATTAAAGTAAAAGAGTCCTGTGCTCACATCGTCAAGCAAACCACTAAAATAACAGAGTCGTCATGTGTTCGCCGTTTGTAATCTTCCTTTGAAGAGATTGGCAGATGACTGCAACATTTCCCTCAGATACAGTAAATGCTTAACCCAGTCGGCGTCACTGATTGTGCATTGTTATATTTGTGGCGCGGTGGACAAGCGAGGGACGTGGGAGGAGCGAGCGAGACCGGTGCGTGATTAAGAATGACCGTCACCTGCGAGTCTCGAGTCCTCTCATGAGGGAGCTCGGAGGCATATAAGGAGGAGCGACACCAGTGAAGGACGAGAGAGGACCAGGCCTGGACTTTATGTTGTGTTTTATTTATGTTTTGTTATGTATGTGCGCGGCAGTCATCCGTGAGGGACTGCCACCTTTACTTTCAGTTTGTTTATTTATTAAAGTCTTTTAAATGTTCGCCGGTTCCCGCCGCCTCCTTCCCTGAACATACAAACAATGTTACAATATTATATTCCAAAAATGATCTCTTCGAGAACAATATTTGCTGATATATCTGAGTCCTACCTGAAACGCTAACGTTAGTATCATTGTTAATTTGTTGTGCTGCTGCAAAGTGACTTTCTGGCTCTTTGAAAAAACTTTCGACCACTTTTAATCCTGCGGTGATCTACCCCGTAATAATTCATAATTTCATTATAGCATTTATATATATTATAAAGCATTTGTTCCAGCTGACACAATTTTATTAAGAAATATAAACAACTATAGGCTACAATAGCCTATCAGTAATGTTACCACATAATTATGACAAAGCGTGATAGCTATAAACTCACCTAAAGGATTATTAGGAACACCTGTTCAATTTCTCATTAATGCAATTATCTAATCAGCCAATCACATGGCAGTTGCTTCAATGCATTTAGGGGTGTGGTCCTGGTCAAGACAATCTCCTGAACTCCAAACTGAATGTCAGAATGGGAAAGAAAGGTGATTTAAGCAATTTTGAGCGTGGCATGGTTGTTGGTGCCAGACGGGCTGGTCTGAGAAATTTCCCAATCTGCTTAGTTACTGGGATTGTCACGCACAACCATTTCTAGGGCTTACAAAGAACGGTGTGAAAAGGGAAAAACATCCAGTATGCGGCAGTCCTGTGGGCGAAAATGCCTTGTTGATGCTAGAGGTCAGAGGAGAATGGGCCGACTGATTCAAGCTGATAGAAGAGCAACTTTGACTGAAATAACCACTCGTTATAACCGAGGTATGCAGCAAAGCATTTGTGAAGCCACAACACGCACAACCTTGAGACGGATGGGCTACAACAGCAGAAGACCCCACCGGGTACCACTCATCTCTACTACAAATAGGAAAAAGAGGCTACAATTTGCACAAGCTCACCAAAATTGGACAGTTGAAGACTGGAAAAATGTGGTCTGATGAGTCTCGATTTCTGTTGAGACATTCAGATGGTAGAGTCAGAATTTGGTGTAAACAGAATGAGAACATGGATCCATCATGCCTTGTTACCACTGTGCAGGCTGGTGGTGGTGGTGTAATGGTGTGGGGGATGTTTTCTTGGCACACTTTAGTGGGCATTGTTTAAATGCCACGGCCTACCTGAGCATTGTTTCTGACCATGTCCATCCCTTTATGACCACCATGTACCCATTCTCTGATGGCTACTTCCAGCAGGGTAATGCACCATGTCACAAAGCTCGAATCATTTCAAATTGCTTTCTTGAACATGAAAATGAGTTCACTGTACTAAAATGGCCCCCACAGTCACCAGATCTCAACCCAATAGAGCATCTTTGGGATGTGGTGGAACGGGAGCTTCGTGCCCTGGATGTGCATCCCACAAATCTCCATCAACTGCAAGATGCTATCCTATCAATATGGGCCAACATTTCTAAAGAATGCTTTCAGCACCTTGTTGAATCAATGGCACGTAGAATTAAGGCAGTTCTGAAGGCGAAAGGGGGTCAAACACAGTATTAGTATGGTGTTCCTAATAATCCTTTAGGTGAGTGTATATATATAGATAGATAGATATAGATGTAGATATAGAGCAGGCAGAGGAAATTAAAAATTCAGTATTTTTATGTATTATGAGTTGTATTTCATTGTTTATTATTTCATTGTTTTTAAAATTAAATTTATAATACTTTGTTAAAACTGTAGTTTTAAAATAGTAATGTTCAAAGCATTGTTTCCTGTGATTTTAATCCCTGTGTAAATGCACATGTTGTCATTTACATAATATATATGAATGTATATGGAGTGTGATAAAAAGGTGACCTTAAAATTGTGGCGTTAAAAGTGGCACGAGCTGGGGAAAAATTTGGGTGCACCTAAAGAAAAAAGTTAGGCGCACCAGTGCAACCAAGGCAAAAAGTCTGGAGCCTTGCACTGCAGTTTTGTCATCTGCCGCTTTAAATGCTCGAGTTCTTTAAGGTCAGGTGAATTCTGATTGGCTGTCAATGTTTTAATCGATCATCAGCTGGAAAGAAAAATCGTTCTGAAAGTGCTTCCGATGATATTGTTTCTCTGTACCGTTGTCGTTATAGTTGTGGTGTGAATGCTGCTATTCTTTTACATTTAGAATGATTTTTAGAACAATGGGCCCTATCATACACCCTCCGCAATGCGGTGCCAGGCACAACGCAAGTGTCTTTTGCTACTTTCAACCTGACACAGTTATCATTTTCACGTATAGGCATACAATCGTTTTTAAATATTAAAAATAAAAGGATTCCTCTCTGGAGAAGCATTCAGTCTTTACGCTCATATATTCCACCATGTAAATAGTGAATCAGTCATGGTGCAAGCACAATTGGCTTTTAAAGGCAATAGCAGATGAGACTCTGATTGGTTTATTGCACGTTACGCCCAAAACACACCCATGACTCATTAAGAGACAAGGGACAACCCTTTTGGACCATGCGCCTGGTGCACCAACCATTTTTCCTGCCATTAAACTAGCAAAAGTGGATTCGGACACGCCCTAAGTGCACTTGCGCCATGCGGTTTAGACCATGCGCTTAGATCATTAAAATATGGCCCTAAATCTTTATCGTTATCATTACAATTATTGTCCTTGGTGTGAATGGACCCTAACTCATTGGCCTCTTGTGGCTTATTGCTTTATTATAAAACAGAAAATTCAGACTCAAATTATGGTGTAAAATATTTAGTTGTTGAGAGCTTCTCACCTCGTGAGACAGGTAGAAAGCTGCGATTCCCAGGGGCCAGAAACAGCAGAGCATGGAGAAAACACTGAGGCCCAGGTGGTCCCTCGGAGGCATCAGGAGGAAATTGTCTTCACTCTCTGAGTCACTTGAGTATTCACTCTGCAGAAAACACACAAAACACTGAATGAATCAGATGACAAAGGCTTTTCATCGAACTCTCTCTGTTTCACATCTCTGTCCTTTTCAGGGGAATAGAAGACAAAAAAAGTGGAGTAATAATGCTAACAAGGCTGTAGGAGGTCTAAGATAGTCATTCTTAAAGGGGGGGTTGTAAGGGCCCACTAACAGTATAGTAACATATTTTACATGTAGAGGACTTTTGAAAAATAAGTCTAAAATCAACCATACTACTAGCTTAATGCACCTGGTCTTTTTGTACACTGTTCAACGGTAGGGTACAACAGGGCTAAAGGCACCACGGGGGAAAAGGCACCTTTGTTTTTATACTCCTCTAAACAACTGGCACAAAAACTTGCCTCAGCACTTTCCAAAACATCCACTTTTCAAGATGCTTGTGGAAATGTGTCTGATCCATGATGTGATCATGGGCAGCAGCGCAAAGCAGTGAAGAAGGCACAATAATTAACATGATAATAAACAGCGGCTGACTTTAACATTTGTTGACATGACATGGTTAGATTCAGATTGTAAGTATCATATATAAAGTTGGGTGTCCACTTTAGAGATAATCACCATATTTATAATGAAACCATCAGATTTAAAATATGATATTATCATATACAATAAAATATAATTTATTGTCACTACTGTAAATCTGTATTAAATTATTATGGGATCTCCTTCAATGCTTTCAGAACCTTTACTTTTTTTACATTTTGTTTCTGTCATTATTCAAAAGACACGACACACAGGACGGACATTAGACGAGCGACGACAGAAAGAGATGACAGATAAAAAAAGACAAATGTGGAAAATGTCTATGGAACAAAAGAAGGCTTACGATCAGTCAAGAAGTATTAGCTTTACAGCGCTGGAGAGAACTCAAGGAGTGAAGGCCGAGATTGCTTTATTTCTTCTCGATAGGCGAGTAACATTGATTTTGTTTTGTTTCACGTAACTAATATATGCTGGCTTTTGCTTGAATATGCTCGTGTGTCCCGTTCACTTTTCATTTGCGATCATATTGTCGTTCACTTCAGTGATGATAAAGACCCATTCATATAAGCCTGGAGCGTCTAAACCTGTCACTGTGAGTTTCAAGTGTCAACTCACAAAATATACTCCTAATATACACTCACCTAAAGGATTATTAGGAACACCTGTTCAATTTCTCATTAATGCAATTATCTAATCAGCCAATCACATGGCAGTTGCTTCAATGCATTTAGGGGTGTGGTCCTGGTCAAGACAATCTCCTGAACTCCAAACTGAATGTCAGAATGGGAAAGAAAGGTGATTTAAGCAATTTTGAGCGTGGCATGGTTGTTGGTGCCAGATGGGCCGGTCTGAGTATTTCACAATCTGCTCAGTTACTGGGATTTTCACGCACAACCATTTCTAGGGTTTACAAAGAACGGTGTGAAAAGGGAAAAACATCCAGTATGTGGCAGTCCTGTGGGCGAAAATGCCTTGTTGAGGCTAGAGGTCAGAGGAGAATGGGCCGACTGATTCAAGCTGATAGAAGAGCAACTTTGACTGAAATAACCACTTGTTACAACCGAGGTATGCAGCAAAGCATTTGTGAAGCCACAACATGCACAACCTTGAGGCGGATGGGCTACAACAGCAGAAGACCCCACCGGGTACCACTCATCTCCACTGCAAATAGGAAAAAGAGGCTACAATTTGCACAAGCTCACCAAAATTGGACAGTTGAAGACTGGAAAAATGTTGCCTGGTCTGATGAGTCTCAATTTCTGTTGAGACATTCAGATGGTAGAGTCAGAATTTGGCGTAAACAGAATGAGAACATGGATCCATCATGCCTTCTTACCACTGTGCAGGCTGGTGGTGGTGGTGTAATGGTGTGGGGGATGTTTTCTTGGCACACTTTAGGCCCCTTTCAAGATTCAAGAGTTTTATTTGTCACATACACAGTTATATACAGAATATACAACCGGCAGTGAAATGTAAACAGGTCCGCTCCATGGACAGTGCAAATTCACAGTTAAAAACACAAGGAAGAAATTATAATAGAAATAGGATATAAAAAAAGTACTCTCTATATATATATATATATGTCTATATCTGTAGAATTATAAATAATCAAGTCAAGAGAAAAAAAAGGTAACAAATAAGGATAAAGTGGAATAAAATAATTGAAGTAGACTTTGCAGTGAGTAAACTGTAGACTTATAAATATGTGGTTAACAAATGTATAAAGAGTATAATGTGCAAACAGGTTTATGACAGGTTGTTACACAGTAACAACGAGAACAGAAAGTGCAGTGCAATGTCAGTGTATCGATGTTTATCCTGAAGTGATGTTAAGTGACTGAGTTCAGGAGTCTGATGGCCTGGGGGAAGAAGCTCCTCCTGAGTCTCTCAGTTTTGGCCATCAGGCTTCGGAAGCGCTTACCAGATGGTAGCAGCGTGAAATGAGGGTTTGCAGGGTGATTAGAGTCCTTGATGATCTTGGTAGCTCTACCTTTGCAGCGTTTGGTGTAGACGTCCTGCAGAGACGGGAGAGCTGACCCTGAGATACGCTCGGATAAGCGCACTACTCTTTGCAGGGCTTTGCGGTCATGACTGGTGCTGTTCCCATACCACGCTGTGATGCACTGAGTTAAAACACTTTCTATCGCCCCTAAATAGAAAGTTTTCAGGATAGCTGGTGAAACCCTGAATTTCCTCAGCTGGCGCAGGTGGTACAGTCTTTGCCTGGCTTTTTTCACCTGTGTCTGAATGTGAGCAGTCCAGGTCAGGTCCTCGGAGATGTTTACTCCCAGGTACTTGAAGCTGCTCACTCTCTCTACTGGTGACCCGCTGATCATGAGAGGGGAGTATGTCCGTTGCTGTCTCTTCCTGAAGTCCACAATCATTTCTTTGGTCTTGCCAACATTCAGAGAGAGACAGTTGTCCTGGCACCATGATGTTAGATGCTCCACCTCGTCCAAGTATGCCGTCTCATTGTTGTTGGAAATGAGGCCCAGGACAACAGTATCATCAGCAAATTTGATGATAGAGGTGGAGCTGTGTGTGGACAAACAGTCATGCGTGTAGAGAGAGTAGAGCAGGGGGCTCAGGACACAGCCCTGTGGAGCTCCCACACTCAGGGTGATGGAGGTGGAGGTGGACTGGCCTATTCTCACCACCTGAGGCCTGCCAGTGAGGAAGTCCTCAATCCAGTGGCAGAGAGAAGGATTCAGGCCGAGATCCAGGAGTTTGGAGGTTAGCTTGGTGGGAACTATGGTGTTAAAGGCTGAGCCTTAGTGCCAATTGGGCATCGTTTAAATGCCACGGCCTACCTGAGCATTGTTTCTGACCATGTCCATCCCTTTATGACCACCATGTACCCATTCTCTGATGGCTACTTCCAGCAGGATAATGCACCATGTCACAAAGCTCAAATCATTTCAAATTGGTTTCTTGAACATGACAACGAGTTCACTGTACTAAAATGGCCCCCACAGTCACCAGATCTCAACCCAATAGAGCATCTTTGGGATGTGGTGGAACGGGAGCTTCGTGCCCTGGATGTGCATCCCACAAATCTCCATCAACTGCAAGATGCTATCCTATCAATATGGGCCAACATATCTAAAGAATGCTTTCAGCACCTTGTTGAATCAATGCCACGTAGAATTAAGGCAGTTCTGAAGGCGAAAGGGGGTCAAACACAGTATTAGTATGGTGTTCCTAATAATCCTTTAGGTGAATGTATGTTTGTTTCATGCTCTATATAACCCTCTAATCTGGTCATTAGTTGGACTGTCGTGCTCGTGCCATCGAGTTGTTCATGAGAACGGTTTGTGTTTTTGGGATGGAAGGGATGACTTTTTAATTAAACATTCGACTTGGATTACCATAGTAACACACAGATTCCGCCATAGTCATTGCCTGGGTTACATATGTATGTTGCGGAGCTTTTTATTTGCATCATTTAGAGGGGCTAGTCTGTGATTTTATTGCCGTTCGTATCCAGAATGTCAGTGTTTTTCTCCCACCACCCCTGTAAAAATCCCTGGCCGAATTACCTACTGTTTTTTGACAAACACGAGGTCATGTGGTAATTTAATTGCCATACGAATCCACATCTGAGTTTAAGAAGAGATTGCTTCAAAATTAACTGTTTATATTCTTTTTACCCCTGCAGAGCACCGTATGGTTGCGCTTTGCTATAATTTGAATGCAACACTCTAGCCAACACTTTTATTACTGAAATGCTGATAAGTACAAACCCGATTCCAAAAAAGTTTGGACACTGTACAAATTGTGAATACAAAAGGAATGCAATAATTTACAAATCTCATAAACTTATATTTTATTTACAATAGAATATAGATTACATATCAAATGTTGAAAGTGAGACATTTTGAAATGTCATGCCAAATATTGGCTCATTTTGGATTTCATGAGAGCTACACATTCCAAAAAAGTTGGGAGAGGTAGCAATAAGAGGCTGGAAAAGTTAAATGTACATATAAGGAACAGCTCGAGGACCAATTTGCAACTTATTAGGCCAATTGGCAACATGATTGGGTAGAAAAAGAGCCTCTCAGAGTGGCAGTGTCGCTCAGAAGTCAAGATGGGCAGAGGATCACCAATTCCCCCAATGCTGCAGTCAAAAATAGATGAGCAATATCAGAAAGGAGTTTCTCAGAGAAAAATTGCAAAGAGTTTGAAGTCATATCTAAACATGATCCAGAAGCGCAGGCGTTTTCTCTGGGCCAAGGCTCATTTAAAATGGACTGTGGCAAAGTGGAAAACTGTTCTGTGGTCAGACCAATCCAAATTTGAAGTTCTTTTTGGAAAACTGGGACGCCATGTCATCCGGACTAAAGAGGACAAGGACAACCCAAGTTGTTCTCAGCGCTCAGTTCAGAAGCCTGCATCTCTGATGGGATGGGGTTGCATGAGTGCGTGTGGCATGGGCAGCTTACACATCTGGAAAGGCACCATCAATGCTGAAAGGTATATCCAAGTTCTAGAACAACATATGCTCCCGTCCAGACGTCGTCTCTTTCAGGGAAGACCTTGCATTTTCCAACATGACAATGCCAGACCACATACTGCATCAATTACAACATCATGGCTGTGCAGGAGGAGGATCCGGGTACTGAAATGGCCAGCCTGCAGTCCAGATCTTTCACCCATAGAAAACATTTGGTGCATCATAAAGAGGAAGATGCCACAAAGAAGACCTAAGACAGTTGAGCAACTAGAAGCCTGTATTAGACAAGAATGGGACAACATTCCTATTCCTAAACTTGAGCAACTTGTCTCCTCAGTCCCCAGACGTTTGCAGACTGTTATAAAAAGAAGAGGGGATGCCACACAGTGGGGGCCTTTTCCCAACTTTTTTGAGATGTGTTGATGCCATGAAATTTAAAATCAACTTATTTTTACCTTAAAATGATACATTTTCTCAGTTTAAACATTTGATATGTCTTCTATGTTGTATTCTGAATAAAATATTAAAATTTGAAACTTCCACATCATTGCATTCTGTTTTTATTCACAATTTTGTCGGGTTTGTATTTACTAGAATAATCTTTCATCACCACTCAAAAGACAAAGAGTAAAACATTAGTAAAAATTTGAAATGAGCTGTTATTACGGCAGTAATTAACGTTATATAGGTTAGATTTGCAGCATTGTATTAACTTATTTCCACTCATTTCCACATTTTTAAAATGACATCTTCCTATTTTTAAACAGGAGCTTTAAATAATTAAATTAATAATTTCCTATTATTAAATTAAATGTGATTTTATTCTTATTATTCCATGCATATGACATTTTTACAGCAGACAATCATTTGACCAGGTTCACATGTAATGAATAAAACTCGCTCCTCCGCCATGAATAAATCGCCATCCAAATGCACGAGTTTTATGACTGAGCTGGCATGCAAATTTATTTTTATGGACGTCCACATGAGAAACAATTACCATCCGAATAGGGCTAAAGGCAAAGCTTGATGACGCTATGAAGGAGAGTGGAACGATGGGGGATGTCGTTTTCACCATCCAGAGATATACGGAATTCACGAATCATGTGCACGAATGAGGTAATGAATTATGAATGAGAAAATGTATTACATGTATGTTGGATCACACTATTTTATGTCACTGTAATGAATTAGCTGCAAGGACCGTGAAATGTAATGCTATATTAGCCTGTTACAGATATGTGATCCAACATACATGTAATACATTTTCTCTATCACAAATAAGAAGTGGCTTATTTTTTTAAATACTTGTCTCACCTAAGAAACAAAAGTTGTAATATGTAGCCTAAGGTTAAAATGAACAACTGATTTGTATACAAACATTTAAATTGCATATAAAAAAATGCAATAACTTATTAATGATACAATTATATTTCTACCTCCAATTTTTTTTTGTAATATAAACAATATTTACACAGTGGACATCATAAAAACATGGTTTTATGATGGACTTATTTAACCCCTCAAGCCCTGAAGGTATTTTTAGATTTTTTTTTGTCGTCTGAGTGACATACACAACTTTAAAGACTCATAACTCCAAAACTATAGCAAGGAGAGTCAAATGGTAGGTATCATTTTTACCAAACTTTTATTTTTTATATATATAAAGTGTTATTATATTTGGACAATGTAATGCTGAGAAACTGCTGATAAAAGATTTTTTTTATTTTATATTATATTTTATATTTATATATATATAATTTTACCATTCAATAACTCAGGAAGGAAATAAGGCAGCATTATTTTGGTGATGTTCCCCTATATGTGTTCTGCATCTGGATCAAATTTTGTGGTGATAGCATAAAGTAATCAAAAGTTACAGCATTTAGAGCAACGGTAGCCTTTTTGTTCAGTTCTTGACACCCGGAAAGAATTTATAAAACTGCTGTTTTCTGAGTGACATACACAACTTTAAAGACTCATAACTCAAACTATAGCAAGGAGAGCCAAAAAGTATCAATTGTTAGAACACTTTTTATATTTTTAGAAAATAATTTTTTTTATTACATTTGGACAACCCAATGCTGAGAAACTGCTGATAAAATACATTACAATATTATATATATTATATAATAACACAAAAAAATTTGAATCTCAGCTTTCCAATGCATCTATCCATTTTGATCAACTCTTAACAAGCACTGAGTTATTCATCTAAACCGGAGTGTACCACAGGCGGGCTGCAATTAAAATGAATTGTCATATTTTTCAAAACTGCATTGAGCAACACAAAATCCATGAGGAATATCTTGTGATTGACGCAATGGATTATGTTGATTTTGGACTCATTTCAATCGGGAGCATCAACTGTAAGTACTGATGTGCTGTTTTCAATGATCAGAGCATGTTTCATGAAGTTACAAGCCTAAACGCCACTTTAGAGCTACTGTTTACTTAGTTTATATACCCCTGCCAGGTTACATGTGTTATAACTCCATGAGGAATAACTTATTCCTGTATAATAATTCCTGACTTTGGTCTCTTTTTAATTGTGAGAGTCTGCTGTAAATAAGGATGTGGCATTTTTAGAACTAGGAGCATGTTTCATAAAGTTACCAGTGAAAACGCCACTTTAGAGCTACAATAGTTTATTTATCTTATGTGCGCCTGTGAGTTTATAATGTGTTATAAATTATGTGGGAATATTTTACAATCTGAGTGACGGATTATGGTGTCCTTTGTCTCTGCTGTAAATAAGGATGTGCCATTTTTAACGATCGGATCATGTTTCATAAAGTTACCAGTGAAAACGCCAAGTCTAGGCCACTGTTATTTTTGTACTCCGCTCATGTGCGTCTGTGCTGTTTTTTGTGTGTTATACTTCAACGAGGAATATCTTTAGATCTAACAGACAGATTATGGTGACTTTGGGCTCTTTTTAATCGTGATAATCTTCTGTAAATAATGATGTGCCATTTTCCACGTTTCATGAAGTTACGAGTGAAAAAGGCCACGTGAATGCCACATCAGTATATTATTTACATATGGGTCTTGCAGGACTTAACTTAGAAAAACTCGCTCAAGTTTAGTCAAAGCCCAAAACAATTAGGCTTGTTGTGTTCTACTCTGTGAGCCCTTTCAAATGACATATGGCATGTGAGGGCGGGTCACAGTCAGTCAAGAACGATCATGACAAACACGGGAGTCTTATCACCATTGTCGACAGCATTGGGGGTGTACCGGGGGCGGTACACTTCGGGTTTAAGGGGTTAAACATTGAGTATCAAAGAACAGGTTTGGTGTAAATATATTATGAAAATGTAATATAGTGCTTATATTTAGCCAAACACTACGCTTCTCATGGATTCATTTTGATTATTATTATTCATGTTTATTTCACACTGTAACTGGTTTTATAGCAGATGCGCTCACGTGCCGCTTCTCTTGAGCTGAGCTGCGCCAGAGCACCAAAACGGTGTTGTTTTTGAATTTCGTAATAAAATGGACATAATTTGAAATGAGCCTTTGTTTCAGATCAGTAGTACCAAAGCACAAAGCTTATTGTGATTTATTGGATGGGAGGTGCGTTACAATGTTTCTTTCTACGGCGAGGTGGACGAGCGGGAGACGTGGGAGGAGCGAGTCCTCTCATGAGGGAGCTCGGAGACATATAAGGATGAGCGACACCAGTGAAGGACAAGAGAGGACCAGGCCTGGACTTTACATTGTGTTTTATGTTTTATTATGTGTGTGTCGTCCGTGAGGGGCTGCCCGCATTACTTTCAGTTTGTTTATTTATTTAAGTCTTTTAAATGTTCGCCGGTTCCCGCCTCCTTCCCATAACAACATACTGTATTACATTGGTGACGAAAACCCAGGAGGAAGGAGTGACATGCTGTCGAAGAGCCCTCACTGCTGACAGGGATCGCGGTGCTGAGGAGGTTGGGCAGCGCGGAAGAGAGAAGACCACGAGTGGCTGCCCGAGGTGATAGTGCTGGAGCGAGTGAAGCCCGGTGGGACGGAGAGCTCGCTGCCGTGCCCTTGGGTCGAGGTGGGGTGGCTGCCGTCCGAGAGGGAGCGGAGGAGTCACCGGCGTTCGCCGTGGGCCGGAGCATGCTGTCATCCGCCATGATGGGGAGGAGCAGGGAGCGTACTTTTTGAAGTTGTCATTTTATGCAACTGACCAAATGTTTTTTCTTCACATATAGCCTAAACAAAACATTTAAACGAATATATTACAGTAATGTTGAAAAATCTAAATTCAATATAATAATTGGCTATTTCCAATTAAATTGGCATGAAATGGGACCTTTTTATAGGGATGTTTTTTGAACACAATGCATGTTCCTTAACTCCTGTGAATAATCAGAAGTGCATTTATACCATAATATCCATTTATTCATTCAGGGACAATTAATGCTATATTATAATAGCATTAGCTAAAAGCTACACTTCAACTGTAGTCCCTTATATGAGGCAGTGTGTAGAAATTACATAGAATTTAATATTAATTTGACTGCATCACCTGGGTACACCATATTTCTAATTATGCAAATACATCTAATGAACAGTTGCCAAGCTCTAGTCCAGCCTTATCGACAAACTTCAATACACATCCTGCAAGATCTCATTTGCTCAAATTGGCTTTAGCTGTGAAGTGGCAAGTTGCTCTGATAACCTGGCACATCATCTTCCAAACAGCGTGTCATATGAAGCAACATGTGCGAGCACGTAATGGTGCGACAGATTGAGAAGTGTGTCTGCATAATAGGAATGTCAAGTATTCCATTAATTTGATTACAAATTGAATTTCAAAAAGGCCAGAGCATATTGTAAAGGCTGCGATTATGAAAGGAGGCACGATAGAGTTCTCTCTGCAGGTAAGAAAGATGCACTCGTGAAAGCAAAAAGGGAAAGTGTTACATGAGTCATCGGAGTGGCTGTGCCTTCTGTCCTGTGCTGTATGATGTGATGGTTTTTTTCAGGACAATGCAATCAGATTTTCATTCCCCATGTTTCATAGACTGATTAATCTCTCCATAAATTACATTTTTGATTACCCGATTATGGAATACCCAAAAAGATTGTGTCTGTAGAGCGTTATGCAGTTTACTCAGCTATAATTGAACGATCACAATATGCTGCAAGCAAAAGTCACATGCAGTTACTTTTTCCCCTAAAATTCAGATTTACAAAAAATCTGGTGTGAGTAAAATTTTCCATTAAAGTGCCCCAATTATGCTAATTTAAAGTTTCCTAATTTTGATTTGGAGGTCTCCAACAACAGGTTTACATGCATCAAAGGTCAAAAAACAGTTACAATTTTCTCATAATATACATTGCACATCACCACAACGTTCAATGATTCGCAAAAGACTCGATGAATCAGTCTCTCTAAATCCCTCCTTTCCATGAGCTTCTCTGTTCTGATTGGTCAGATGGCTCAGTCTGTTGTGATTGGTCTACCGCGTACAGCGCGTATTTAGGAAATAAGCGCTCATTACCATAACTGATCTTCAGCTCCATCAGGAGGCTTCCTATTCTTAAATCTCAGCGATTGTACACACTGTAAAGACAGTAATGATGACGCCGATTTTACACCAATTCCAGCGCGAGTCCAAATCGATGACAAACATCGCAAGAAGAACTTGAGCAGGACGTTTCTCAGTGATGCTACTCAGTTTGAGGTACATTATGAGGTATGTTTGTATATAATGTATTGAGGTGCAAATCCATAACAGTGAATGTGTTAGCCCAGCTGATGTAAACATTAACGTTTGCAAAACAAATCTTGCTCCATCCTTTATCTTTACTCAAAGTAATCTGAATTAATGAACAGTTTCAGGTAATACTGCAGCCCACAGCTGATTTACAGAAGTATTTCAGTAAGACAGTAATAACGTTAACGAGTTAGCCGGTTAGCCAGATATACACAATATGAAACACAAACACATTGTAGAGCACAGCGTCCACTGCAGTGTAAGATCCAGCATCCACTGCAGTGTAAGGTTTCCCTGGTGTCTGCATGGCGTGCACATGCAATAAGTTGATGGGCAACATGCTAATGTTTCGTCTTGACATCACAACAAAACGGAAAAATTTAATGTGGATAGCAAAATATAAAACAGGAACAAAATAACAACCAACAGAGAACTGAAGCACTGGGGTATATATATACACAAGGGAAACAAGGTTAACAAGATAACAAGGGGGAGTGGTTAAATAGGCAACACCTAGGGAAACCTAATCATGATGAAAAACTATAAAGAACTACGAAATACCACAGGAACAGGACACAAAAAAAAGAACAGAACCTAGGCACTAAGGCTGAACGATTAATTGCATTTGTGATAATATCACGATAAAACACGATTTTGTAACTGCAAAGGCTGTGATTACAGTCTGGTCACGTGACACGCAAGCAGTCTGCAGCAGCAGCATCAACTTGGCACTTTATGCCTACAGGCCGGGCCTACAGGAAAGAACAGTTTGTGTTTAATTGATCTAATATTGTGTTGGTCATACTATACAATAGGGGAGGGAGAAAAAATTCTCTCTCCAATGAATCTGGATCAATTCGGAGTTCAGATTTTAACTGCAGGTGTGCAATTGCGCTCTCACACGCAAACCATAAAATAATTTCATAACGTAGGAAAGGTTGAAGCGAATCACAATGACATTGGACTTCACTGCACAGGATACGCGCTGTGAGAAACTCTGCTTGATGTTGCACTTACAGTGTGTTGTATTGTTGCCGGTATTTTCCTTACAAATGCTCTACAATGTCTTCATTTATGTCGTTTGGAATGCAGTGTTCTTCTATATTAAAAATAGGAAACTCACTGACAGAAGGCTTTTTACACTTTGCACTTTTGTGAAGAGTTATTAAGATAAGATAAATTAATAAGAAAAAAAGTTCAAGAATTGTTTTAGAATTGGATAGAGAGGTGCCTAAAGATTCCCACCATTACTATACAATGATTTATTGCTCATCTTTGTTGAATAATACAGAAGATAAAGAGCTTAAAAATAAAATCGTATATTCAATCGCGGTCAACACGGTGGTTGATAAATTCCGATCCGCCAAGTCCCAGTCAGCTGCTTTCAATGGTTAGGGATTCTTCTAACCCCTCCCTCTCTCAGCCCTCGCACAGGAAGGAGTTCTCTAGTAGGAGCGACCAGGGCCATCCCCCACCCACCACAGTTTGGGGAGCCCACGGTCGGCCATTTTCTCGCCAGTGACTCCATAGGCGCCTTGAGTTGAAGCGGTCTAACAACCCCCCCCGCTACGGCTCCTTCGAGTCGCTCCTGACCCTCAGATCAGAAAAAGGAGAGCTTTCCCTGACGTTCGAGGTTGGGACAGACCGCGCAAACGTTTCTGCCCACCTCTCACTCGCTTACTCCTTATCCAGCCCTGTCACATTCGCCGCCCATCGCTTTTCGATGTGCAGAGCTGGTTCGGCTTCAGCCCCCTCCGACGCAGAAGGAAAGAGACGTGTCATGCTTTCTCCCCTTACATCCAATCGGTCTGCTACCTACTGGTCGCGTAAACTGAGACACGCTCGGTTTTCTCCAGGAGCCAGTAGTAGCCTAGTTTTTACACTCAGGCCATGGCATCTTCCACTCCGCTTCAGGACGCCAAGTGCTCTCCTTCGCGGTTTACCACGCCTCCCTCCAGTGACTCCATAGGCGCCTTGAGTTGAAGCGGTCTAACAACCCCCCCCGCTACGGCTCCTTCGAGTCGCTCCTGACCCTCAGATCAGAAAAAGGAGAGCTTTCCCTGACGTTCGAGGTTGGGACAGACCGCGCAAACGTTTCTGCCCACCTCTCACTCGCTTACTCCTTATCCAGCCCGGTCACATTCGCCGCCCGTCGCTTTTCAATGTGCAGAGCTGGTTCGGCTTCAGCCCCCTCCGACGCAGAAGGAAAGAGACGTATCAGTAGTAGCCTACTTTTTACACTCAGGCCATGGCATTTTCCACTCCGCTTCAGGACGCCAAGTGCTCTCCTTCACGGTTTACCACGCCTCCCTCCAGGGATCAGCTAGACATCCTAACACAGGTATGTCCACTACACCCCGCTTCCGGTCACATTTCTTTCATGAGTGGAAGCGTCTGCCAGGGGTATTGCCGTGGATCCTCAGCACAGGTCAGTCTGGCTACACGCTTCAGTTCTGTCGCAACACCCCCGCTTCTACAGGGTTCTTCCGACTGTAGTAAACAGCGCCACAGAGGCTTCTGTCCTACAGTGAGAGCTTTCTTCCCTACTCCTCAAGGGGGCGATAAAAGAAGTTCCTTCAACGGAGGTGGAATGTAGCTTCTTCAGCCGTGAGATTGTTTTTGAAACATGGTGCTCAGCCCTGTGGGTCCAGTGCTGGAGTTCCTACAGGGAAAGTTTGCTGCTGGAGCAGCAGCAACCACCCT
Organism: Paracanthobrama guichenoti; assembly: GCA_018749465.1. Classification (NCBI taxonomy): domain Eukaryota; kingdom Metazoa; phylum Chordata; class Actinopteri; order Cypriniformes; family Gobionidae; genus Paracanthobrama; species Paracanthobrama guichenoti. The sequence continues at coordinate 12,953,492 of CM031955.1, forward strand.
TACGGTTTACGTCGCTGCCATTTCTGCTTGTAGGGAGTCAGATGAAGTTCCTCTGGGCAAACATAGGTTAGTCTCGGGGCATGTATGGACTTTGCTCCTGGTCTGGTCAAGGTTACCCTGAGACCCAAGCCAGGATATGTGCCCAAGGTTTTGTCCACATCGTTTTGTTCTCAAGTTATCACCATTCACTCTTTCCAACCTCCTCTTTTCACCTCAGAAGAGGACAAAAAGCTTAATTTTGCTCTGCCCTGTCACATAAGTTTTATGTGGATCGTTTTGGTGGTTGGAGGAAATCAAATCAGCTCTTAGTATGTTTCGATGCTGGCCGCCACAGGCTTGCCACATCAAAACAGAGAATTTTTCCATTGGGTTACAGAGGCTATTTCGCTGGCATATTTAAATCAACCACCGTGTTAACCGCGATTGAATATGTGATTATTTTTAAGCTCTTTATCTTCTGTATTATTCAACAAAGATGAGCAATGAATCATTGTATAGTAATGGTGAGTTTATCTTCACCTCAGCATTCGGGGACACATTATACCAGAGGCGTGGCTTCCTCTCAAACACTTTTTAGAGGGGCCCTTCTGGAGGACATTTGTGTAGTGGCAGGTTGGTCCTCCCTGCACACTTTTGTCAGGTTCTATAGTTTGGATCTCGACATGGCTCCAGGTTCACATGTTCTGTCTGCTTGATCCGGCCATGCAGGCTATCTGGTGTTCACTGAGCCAGATATGGCAGCGCTTAGCTTGGCGAATGTGGTATATTGTTCCCATTGTGTCATAGCTATGCAGCGTTGAGTGAACCTATGAAAGAGAACATCGGGTTACTGGTGTAACCTATGTTCTCTGAATAGGGAACGAGACGCTGTGTTCACTGCCAAGCTCCTCGCGCTGCCGACAAGCCACCCTTTTCGGCAGAGAAATCTGAGGATCAGATGGAGCGTGCACCAATATAATGCAACGACGTAAGAGTGTCAGGGTGGCGCCCATTCCATCAGGCAATGAATTGCCATTATTCTATAAGGGCTTCAGACAATCGGCACACCCTGAGGTCGTTCCCATTGCGTCGTAGCTATGCAGCGTCTCAGTCCCTATTCAGAGAACATAGGTTACACCAGTAACCGGAGAGGTTTTACACCCCCACTCCTATTCCACACACTTTTTAAAACAAAGTTACACCACTGTTTTTACGTGAAACGCAACAGTTATGGTGGTCAAAAAGGATTTAAACAGTGAATTTTGAATTGATTCCTCTTGTAAACAGTAGGTAATTCAGCCGGGAATTTTTACGTGGGTGGAGGAAGAAAAACACTGACATTCTGGATTTGGACGGCAATAAAATCACAGCCCTGTAAATGTTGAAAATACCTTATGTTCCTATGAGAAACTTTGAAAAGGACATTGCAGAGATTTTTCATGCTCAAACAGCATTACATATCAACATAAAAAAACACAGAATTTTAATGATGACTGCATGATCAGATCAGTCTTTTTTGGAGGTCACGTAATTGACAACAAAGTGAACTTGATGAGAGACAGTCCACAACACATCTGCACGTTTGGCTGTGCTCTCAGCGCCCACTTGTGCAGGGCTCTGTGAAGCTGCACATCGGCCTCAGAACAGGTGGTGCAAACAGGCGGGCAGCAGCAGGAAACTGGCTGTCCAGACCAGCTCTCTTTACGCGCTCTACACCCTTCTGATCAGCCACTCTCTCCCAGTCATCTGGCAAGAGCTCCAGACACATGCTCTCGCAAAGATCAGCAGCACAATATGACAGGATGGTGTTAGAGCAAAGACACAGCTCACATCTTCCTTATAGCATTGGACAAAAGCATTACAAACAAAATGCGTACATTATTTGAATAAACTAAAAATCCAGTTTAGCAAACAGTTGGCTCTGTTCCAAAACCTAGTGTGCTGCCTACGCAGGCAGTATTGTAAACCCTGGTTTATGTGACGCATACGATTATGTAATAACAGCACTTCTGGCGCACTGGCTCCCCTCAAGGCTTTGTACGGTTGCAAACGTCAAAGTTGGAGCTTCAATTCATCTTACCTATCATTATAAAAGCCTACTTATCATCTCCCTTGTAGTCAAGTCAAGTCATCTTTATTTATATAGCGCTTTTTACAATGCCAGTTGTTTCAAAGCAGCTTCACAGTGTTAACACGAAAATAATGCAACAGAATTTGATTCGGCTGTACAGCCGCTCTGGTTAAAACGGTGATGTTATCCGGCTAATTTCAATTATCATATAGTGTCAATGTGGGCAGATTGGTAATCTAATTGAAATTTAAGTGTCCCCAACTTGTACAATATGTTATTATATGAAATATTGTTTTAAGTAGTTTTACAAAGAGCATCTTTACTTAAGCCTGGCATACATGGTAAGTTTTTTGCTGTCATAATTATGTAATTGATGCAATGATTCTAATCGTGAGTGAAAGTTTAGTTGCATCACAGCACACAGCTGGCTTGAATTTGCATGCCGAATTAACAGATTTAATTAACATGTAAACAGAGTGGTTCAGAAATATGTGAGAACGTGCTTCCTGTATACACACAACTCACTGTGCGCGTGAGAGAGAGAAAGTAAAAAAAATGTTTGTAAAATTACAGTCTGAAAGAAATATTTCAATTTATTATTATCCCTAAAAAAGTAACTTTCGGTACTTTTTATGGAAAGTAAAGCGTTCTCACCTGGGCTGGCCTTGCTTGCCACTAAAAGTGTAAATGCAAAAGGAAATGCAAATTCATTCCTGTACAGTAGAGGGCGCAGCTCAAACAAACCTTTCAGCTGTACTGCCGTTCTGGACTGAAGAAGAAGAGGATGAACTTAAGCAATAAAAACAAAAATATGAAACGCAAATTAGATATTTATCTAAAGAAATTGTTGCTAATTAGAAAGATTGAATTGGATCATCAAAGGTAGGTAGCAAAGACATTGGTTAATAAAGTGAGATTAAATACATAGGCTAAAGTATATTTTCATTATTTAACAATTATTGCAGGTTCAGTCAGGTCCACTTAAGTCAAAAACACCATAGACAAACTTTTAGTCAACTTTTTATTGGCATATTTTGCATAAAATTTACATTTGGCGATATGGCTCTGTTCTAAATTCCCCATCCTTTTCATGAGCTCCATGAAAAGCTAAGACAGGGAACAGCAGCAGATTCTTGGGACAACCTCCCATTTTTAAACTGGGAGGGCAGCGAAACCCCCATTTAGAACGGAGTATGCATCAATGACAACAGAATGCCATTGATTAAGTTAAACACAGTTTAAGGAGAAACTGGGCAGGAGGTGGGTTGCAAAGCAGCGTGCAGCAGAAGCAGCAGATTGAACTGAAGCTACGCTTAAGGCGTCCTGTTTGAGAGATGCCAGTTGAGTGCATAGGAATCAGATCAGTTGATATGGGCGGGGTTGGAATTTTTCCAGTCAGCTCATACAGGAGCTTGACTACGTGGCCTGCCTGAACTAATGCAGAATGCTTGATTAGTTTAATGTAGTAATGTCACTGAAAAAAATGTTTCCCTCATGAGTGAATTATACCTTATTAAATACAGTGATCCGAGCCTTAGATAAAACCAACTCTATATCGCGAGTCACATCGTTCACACTGCGATATCACGATATACGATGTATCGTTACATCCCTAATCAATACAATGCAACATATTGCGATACTATGTTGTATCGATTCTTTTTTTTTAAAATGTAAACCATCATTTAAAGGGAACCTATAATGTCAAGTTTACAAGATAAGTTTCTGATGTCCCCAGAGTGTGTTTGTGAAGTTTTAGCTCAAAATACCCCACAGGTAATTTTTTATAGCATTTTAAAATTGTCACTTTTTCAGGTTGAGCAAAAACATGCTGTTTTTGTGTGTGTCCCTTTAAATGCAAATGAGCTGCTGCTCCTGGCCCCCTCTTCAAGAGCTTGTGTTAGCAGCTCCAACTACCTCACGCAGACACACACTGAAAATGTCAGAAACTGTTCAGCCTTTTATGTTCAACCCGGAGTCGGACAATGATGGAGAGACTCAAGAAGAAGTGACAGCATGTAGAATGAGACAGGACGTTTCTGAATGGTTAGTTGATGAATTTATGGCTGTGGAGTTAACTATCTTCAAGTCATTGATTAGCATATTCTGTCATGATAATCTATAAATCGCTCCTGTGGGAACTGTTGTAAGATCCTTCAGAGCCAGAGAATATCTGCTGCATGGAGATATAACAGTTTAATTTTAGTTTAATTACGGTTATAACTTATGTTGTCATCTTGCTTTTATGACATGCTATTGCATTTGTGTTACGCACTGTATTGCAATAAATCTGAAAAGACGGATGCAACAGCTTGAACAGACTCCTAAACATGCTACAACAACTCTTCCTCTTCCCAACATGGCTTTTGTTGCGTGTTCCGGGGGCAGGGTTTATGTAAATGTTAGGGTTTGTGATGTCACTAACCCGTGAAGAAACTTGTTGTAGTCCCTACCAGCCATTTGTTGTAGTCCTTAAAAAGTGATATCTGTAAAATTAAATATCTCCCTTTGCTTTGAGCATTGTAACTTTGCAGATGTTGTTTATGCTCAAACAGCAACATTACACACTAACTAAAATTTAAAAAGTGAAATCATAAAATCAACCACCCCTCTAAAAGTGTAAAAGTATGCAATCACTCACCTCGAGTTCTTGAAACTCATCATCATCGTCATCTACATCATAGGAGAGTGTCTGGATCTTGGCGTCTTCCATAGAGAGATCCAGAAATCTGCTGTCAGTGAACAGAATTCCATCTTTTGTGACAGCTGAGCCAGACGAGGCAGGGGTCATTTCCTCAATGAAGGTGGTCTCGCAGCAGTCCCCTCCCTCTCCCCATGCTCTCAACACACTCTCAGGGTAGAGAATGAGGTTGGGCCTGTAGTAAGGGTCTATAGCCTGGGGAAGGGCGCTGGGGTTGAGCAACTGTGGGGGTCCTCTACCATCCGGTGTCCCATTTTTGTCCTTGGACACCACATGGCCCTGATACTGTGGGGCAGAATAGACTGACACCAGTCCTTCCTTAGTTTCCACCATTAAGTTGTGGGTATTGATCAAACCATTACGTTTGCAACATTCATTTCCCAAGTCAGCACTCCCTGCTAATGGGGTCTTCCCTTGAGTAAGATGGTCTTTCTCATCTGCCACTTCTGTTTCTGGTCGTGTACGGAGCCCTTTTTCCATGCTGGTCTGTTGCTGTGGAGCAAGGCTTGCCTCATGAATGGCTTTGTGGAGGCATGAGTTTCAAGAGTCACTCCCCTTCTTCCTGCAAGAATCCACATCACCAATGGTTACAAAACTGTGATGGAAGAATTTGATGTCATCAACAAATGTCAGAGTTTAATGAAACAATGAAAGAAATATAGTTGTGAATGGATCTCACAAAGTCATCTTTCACCCCCCAAAAAAAAAGAGAAAGAAAATTGTAAATGATATTTTTCTCATGGTTTAAGTTAAGTCTATTTCTATCATGACAAGTTCCTGAAGATTTTTAGCATGGTAATGGATATGATAAGGAGTGCGTTTAAATGCACGTTCTTAAGACGATTATGCTTAAGCCGACAACGCAAGTAGTCATGTAAACGTGGTAACCCGTTTTCTTTTAACGGAGTAAGGTCATAAACGGCTCAAGCATAAACCGGTCGACACAGGTAGTTTTTTGCCTCTTACCCTGATTTTGCGCGGCATGTAAACGCAGTAACCTGCTTTCTGTGAGCATATGTTATAGGTGACAAAAAACGCATACTTGGAGCACATTTAAACGCATCCAGACAGAGCGAGCATTTGCATTAAAGAAAGGACATATAAAAAAAAAAAAAAAAAAAAAAAAAAAAACACAAACGCAGAAAATTGTAAAAATGTGTTCTCATCTCATGCAGCAGAAGTAGAAAAGGTTGCGTCTGCATCTGTAACTGCATGAGAGAATAATACCAGCCATAAATTTCCCACTGACACGTTAGCAAGCTTTATTTAACATCATAACGGACACAACATTTGAGTTAGATACGGAAATTATTATAACCCAGTTTATTAATAAAGTCATGTAAACGTGGTTTACTTGCGTTGTCAGTTTACTGGTGTGCATGTAAACGTGCTCAGTATTAATGTATTTGGTCTTATAGCGTAATAGATCTGTTACTCTGCTTCTGCTGTTGATTATTGCTACTGTACAGGCAGGGACAGTACAGGGACTTGCTACTGCCAATACAAACACAGATGCGCTGCTGTGAGTATAGACATACTACTGCTGCTGCACATACAGTACAAAATAGCATATATATAAAATTACCCTTTATCTATACAGGTGGAGCTGGGGAAGGTGGAGGGTTTACAAATTTACAAATGTGTCCGCTGCAGCTCGGTATACGCAACAGTTGAAGATATTAGAAGACATGTTTGTCTTTTCATCCTGAAATGCGAGGCAAATGTTGGATCACAATAATTAGGAACCACAGTTTCCACAAATCCCTTCACTCTTTTATTCTGGACGGCAAGGGCAGTGACTGTAACATTTAGCGTGTTTTGCAGTATTAAACACATATTTATACTGATTTCATCAGGCTCCGAAAATGCTTCAAAAAGAACACAACAACACATGGCAGCTCCTTCTCAGCTGCCATGGTTGCAACTCCTGCGTCATCAGAACAGGGTGTTCAACGCAGCGCCATTTCGTTTTAAAAAAAAAAAAAAAAAAAAGTATTCTATACAGTGAGGAAGTCGATTAGCACTGCATACTTTATTATTATGAAAATACCCGATAAGGCTTGAAGAACTCAAATATACCATACATTGTTGCAATCTTGATGTTTAATGAATGATGCGTTTCTATCTTCTTTTTATTCAGCTATAGCGCTAGCTTCTAGGGATGGGCGTATCAATATGAAGTATCGATATATCGATACTGATGTGAGCATCGAAAAGTATCGACACTCAAATAAAAATATCGATACTAAGGTGTTTTTTTTTTTTTTTTTTATTAAACCAGTAATTTTGTTTATTTCAAAAGATTATTTTATGCATACAATACGAATAACCTATGTTTCCGAATAGTTGTGTAGTATAGGACTATTTTCCTGCTCATCTGAACCATGATCTGAACGCACGCAAATGCTGCAAGACAGAACCAATCGATCACAGAGAGAGTGCTCGCTCACTAATGACACTGTATTCAAACAGAGCTGCGTTTCCAAAAACTATCATAACAAACCATTGATGCTTTTGAAAACGCAGCCCAGAACAATACTCATCAGAAGACAGAAAAACATATGTTTGAGTTATTTCACGATAAAACAAGAAATATTGTGTTGATATTGATAATTTTGTATTCGGTAACTAATATTAATATAAATCATACACTATCAGAATAAAAAGGTTGCATTTTATGGTTGCAACGTTCTGCCACTGGCAGTCCCTTATGAAAATGAATCATGGTTTATTTTTTTTTACTACAGTGAACGTAGTTCAACTAGTATTTGTAGATTTCCATGGTTACCACTACAAGTAAACATTTTAACCATGTGTAGAAAAAAAAAAAGATTTCATAGGTTGCAATTAAGGCGTATTGAATGTTAAAATGCCTTTCAAATATAATGTTAAGTGTGTATCTTTACCTAATTTACAAATAGTCATTTTAATAATTTAATAAATGTAATCATTTAAAAGTTCAGTTTATAAGTATCGTATCGGTATCGATATCGGTGATACTGGCCTTGAAAGTATCGTTATCGTATCGAAAACAAAATAAGTGGTATCGCCCATCCCTACTAGCTTCATATTAGGGATTTCCTGCAAACGTCATTATATTACTTCTGAGGCGTATTTGGCGTTTCTGCTCGAGGGCGCCCTCTGGCCTCCAGTATGAATGAAACATGAGTGTGTTTAGTGCCCAGCAGTGCTCACTCCATCCTATTTTGGTATAAAAAAAAAAAAAAAAAAAAAAAAAAAAAAAAATAGGAAAAATAATACTTCTCTAAATAAATGTATATGACAATCCATGTTTTTCTCCAGTGTACAGGAGTTTTTTTTCCCCACAATGGATGCATAAGAGGCTCATATTTCATATTTTTCATTTCTTGATTTTGCATACCTCCAGACAAAAAAATTTAGCAATAAAAAAAAAAAAAAGCATTTTTATATATAAGCAATAATAATCATAATAAATCATTATTTGTCATAACACACACACTTTTATTATTGCATTTAAATATATATATATATATATATATATATATATATATATATATATATTTTTTTTTTTTTTGCAAATCGCAATTACATATTTTCCCCAAATCGTGCAGCCCTAGTTGTGACGTAGTAAATGATGTAAATGTCACCTGGTTGCATTAAGGATCCATCAGCCTGTGCCATCTACATTTTAATGACAGAACTTTAGTTTAGAACAATTAAAATTCTGTACCATAAAAACTAGTAAGGACTGTCAAAAAATTTATTAATTAAGAAAAAAAAATTGAAGTACACCAACAATAATCTAATGGGAATCCTCACTGACAATTACTGGCACTAAAGTAAAGAAAGAAAACTCCACATTCATGACTGTAATGAGAATCTGGGTGAAAACGTGCTTAATTATTCTAAAAAAAACAACAACAAAAAAAAAAAAAAAGTTAATGTTAATAAGATTAATGTTTTTTTAATGGTCTTAAAATCAGGCTTAATTTTATTTATGCAATTTGAAGCTCACAAAAAATTATTCAAATTAATAGAAAAAAACGAATTACTCGAACTTGAATTAAATCTTTTTATAGTTAATATTTAAATCCAAACTGAATTTAATCTTTTAATAATTCATTTTTCAGATGAATACAGACCACGCATGAGCATGATGGTAGACAAATTTCTGATGTTCTCAGACTGTCAGAGATTAGTATAGTCTTCAATACTTTCTTAATTTTTTTCCTCTGAACTTTCAAAAGACCCTTGTATTGTTATTTCTCAGTTTCTCAGTCATGTGAATGTTGGTTGCTCTTATAAAATGCATGTTTAGGCCATCAATTTGCAGATGGATTTGCTCTGCACCACCGCATTACCTAAAACCCTACAGCCAAGTTTCCGAATACACAAACTTTCTTTTGTGCCAAGTTCAGCAGTGTGCCGAATAAAAGCGGTGTCCATTGCTGGGGGCACCTAATGGGTGCACAGCATCCTAATCTGATTGAGTCTGCCATGAGCACAGAAAAATCCATCACACCACCAGCAGTGTCCTGTAAGCATTTAGATGCTTCGGTGGTCCTGTAAAGTGTAGGAACTCGAATACCTGATCTCAGCACTTTGGCCCTCAGATTTTACACTGTTTTAGATGCGCTAAAGAGCACTGGATACCCTCCAAGGAAACATACATCAGTTTAACAGGGCTAGTGTGAAAACATCAATAACACATTAAAGACTCCAGGAATAAAACATTAAACACTAGTGATCGGCCAGGCCATTTAATCGTACAATATTTAGCGGTGTTCAGACAGAAGTGTTTTTTCTCCTCAGATTTGTCAATTGATAAACATTTTCTGTTTCTGTTTTAGTGAGATTTGAGTAAATGTTTGTGTACGACTCATTTGCTGATACTTCATTATTATATATTTATTATCGTATAGATATCGACGTCGGCCATAGAAAATCCCACATAGGTTGACTACTGTATCAAATGCATAATTCAAACAAACCATGTTAGTCTGGTATAAGCCTCTTAGAGGTGTAATTCGAAAACTTAGGGCCAGATTTACTAACAGCTTGCTCCAGCGCAAACCTTCTTTTGGCATTAAAAAAACTACTGTTAGGATTGACTAGACACACAGTGAAAAATGAGCGCTGAAAAGGCGTGAACAGTTATTTTTGCATTATTTTTATTATTGCATATGCATTTGTATTAGTTTCCCTTTCAGACGCAAAATTTATGGGAGGAGAGTATTTAAATGAATCATGCATGGTGATTTACTAAGGTTTGCCCGTGTCAATTTACTGGTATTTGTGCCATTATTTTTGTGCCATAATGCTCAATCCAGAGCATCCCAAGCATACTCAATGGGTGACAACTCAATTCGTTGTCCATAACATACGCCTGCCCATACCATAACCCCACCGCCACCATGGGCCACTCGATCCACAGTGTTGACATCAGCAAACATCAGGCTCACCCACACAACGCCATACACGCTGTCTGCCATCTGCCCTGTACAGTGAAAACCGGGATTCATCCATGAAGAGAACACCTCTCCAAAGAGCCAGACGCCATCGAATGTGAGCATTTGCCAACTCAAGTCTGTTACGATGACGAACTGCAGTCAGGTCGAGACCCCGATGAGGACGAAGAGCATGCAGATGAGCTTCCCTGAGACGATTTCTGACAGTTTGTGTAGAAATTCTTTGGTTATGCAAACCGATTGTTGCAGCAGCTGTCCGGGTGGCTGGTCTCAGACGATCTTGGAGGTGAAGATGCTGGATGTGGAGGTCCTGGGCTGGTGTGGTTACACATGGTCTGTGGTTGTGAGGCCGGTTGGATGTACTGCCAAATTCTCTGAAACGCCTTTGGAGACGGCTTATGGTAGAGAAATTAACATTTAAATTACGGGCAACAGCTCTGGTGGACATTCCTGCAGTCAGCATGCCAATTGCACGCTCCCTCAAAACTTGCAGCATCTGTGGCATTGAGCTGTGTGATAAAACTGCACATTTTAGAGTGGCCTTTTATTGTGGCCAGCCTAAGGCACACCTTTGCAATAATCATGCTGTCTAATCAGCATCTTGATATGCCACACCTGTGAGGTGGATGGATTATCTCGGCAAAGGAGAAGTGCTCACTAACACAGATTTGTGAACAATATTTGAGAGAAATAGGCCTTTTGTGTACATAGAAAAAGTCTTAGATCTTTGAGTTCAGCTCATGAAAAATGGGGGCAAAAACAGAACGTGTTGCATTTATAATTTTGTTCAGTGTAGTTCTGCTTCAAATGTCAAGTGTAGTAAAAAGTAAGTGGTGGTTACTATTATTAGTTCAACTCTATGGCACTGTTGTAAAGAATAACAGCACAAGGCCGTGAGTATTCAGTACAACAGCACTTTTGCTTGTGTGATTATTATTATTATTATTATTATTATTATTATTATTATTATTATTATTATTATGAACAGCACACCCACTCATTGAAATTACCTTATTAAATAAAAAAAATTCTGTAATGGAACACTTGGTTCACTACGTAATTCACATAGTGTTGTCAAAATTAACACTTTAATGCATGTGATGTGAATAATTTTATCAATTTAACACATTAAAATATTTAACGCAATTAGTGCTGCATCCTTTTTTTCCCCATCATCTTTTGGCTAGTGTTACATTATATGACCACGCTCTTATTCATGCAAATGCTTTCAAACCATTTAAGCATGACAAGTCAAAAAGTGCTGTACCTGCACATAGAAAGCCGCTTCAGACAGTGCTTGTATGGACAAAAAAAAAAAATGCCAAAATGCCTGTTTTGCTGAGTATCCTCGCAAGCACAGTTATACAAGTTAAATTAAGTCTTAAATGTACGTAAAGAGTTGTGAGAAGATGGGATGTGTGTCAGGTTTGTGTCATGTGAGTCAGGTCTTAAAGTGACAGCAGCCTAATAAACCTTATAAAAAGTGCAATGCCATCGATACACTGACATTGCACTGCACTTTCTGTTCTCGTGGTTACTGTGCAACAACCTGTTATAAACCTGTTTGCACATTATACTTCTTTGTACATTTGTTAACCACATATTTATAAGTCTACAGTTTACTCACTGCACAGTTTATTTCACTTATTTTATTCCACTTTATTTTTTATTTTTACTTTTTCTACTTGAATTGATTCATTTATAATTCTACATACATATATATAGACATACATATATATATATATATATATATAGTACTTTTTATATCTATTTCTATTATAATTTCTTCCTTGTGTTTTTAACTGTGAATTTGCACTGTCCATGGAGCGGACCGGTTTACATTTCACTGCCGGTTGTATATTCTGTATATAACTGTGTATGTGACAAATAAAACTCTTGAATCTTGAACCTGCTGATGTCTGTCATTAAAGGGGCTTATGTAGGATGGACACCCAGTGATTGAACTAGGTATTGCAATCCAAATTAAAAATACTGGAGATGGGTTTTTTTTTTTTTTTTTTTTTCAACCGGCCCCTCCTCCTCAGACTTGAAGCACACGCAGGTTGCCAGATTGACGACACCAGTAGGAACAAGCGCACCTGACGATGGAAAGCAGAGTTCACACTTGACGTCTTTTTTGAAGCTGCCAGCGTCTGTTTTACATTATAATCCTATGGAGTAAACCATGTTTTCATGAGTGTTTTTTTAAATGCCAACATCTTTTACTGCAGCTCAGAGCGTCTTTTCAAGTTGAAAAAAAGTTAACCTTTTCTGATAAAAACGCCCTGCGTCAAGCGCCTTTTTGACAGCTGACCAATGACAAGCGAGTAGCAAGACCTGAAAGTGGAGAAGGTGTCTATGTATATTTTAGTCTACTATAAAACGAAATATGTCAAAACACAACCTTGCCTCTTTTCGTTTACATTTTAAACAATATTAAACATATTAATATGTGGTTCAGACAAGTGTGCATATATGATTATCACTGTAATAAAATTAAATAAAACACAACCCAGTCTCTTTTTGTTAAATGTAAGTTTATGTGTGATCAATAATAGCCATTATAAAAGCATAAGTAAAAGGTATAAGAAGCTATACAAGAAATAAATCAAACAATTCAGTCAAACATACAAAAGTCAGCCCTAGTAGGCTACAAAGGTAATGCAAAGTTAAATAGCCTAAAAATATAAAGTAATGAAACTTCACTTTGCCCTCAGCCTAAACGATTTGCCAGGGAACAAATTATAGATCCATGAGAGCAAAGATCGCCCGTTATATACACACTCACCTAAAGGATTATTAGGAACACCATACTAATACTGTGTTTGACCCCCTTTCACCTTCAGAACTGCCTTAATTCTACCTGGCATTGATTCAACAAGATGCTGAAAGCATTCTTTAGAAATGTTGGCCCATATTGATAGGATAGCATCTTGCAGTTGATGGAGATTTGTGGGATGCACATCCAGGACACGAAGCTCCCGTTCCACCACATCCCAAAGATGCTCTATTGGGTTGAGATCTGGTGACTGTGGGGGCCATTTTAGTACAGTGAACTCATTGTCATGTTCAAGAAACCAATTTGAAATGATTCGAGCTTTGTGACATGGTGCATTATCCTGCTGGAAGTAGCCATCAGAGAATGGGTACATGGTGGTCATAAAGGGATGGACATGGTCAGAAACAATGCTCAGGTAGGCCGTGGCATTTAAACGATGCCCAATTGGCACTAAGGGGCCTAAAGTGTGCCAAGAAAAATGAGAACACCCATGTTCTCATTCTGTTTACACCAAATTCTGACTCTACCATCTGACGGTTTCAACAGAAATTGAGACCAGGCATTTTAGTCCATTCCAGTCTTCAACTGTCCATTTTAGGTGAGCTTGTGCAAATTGTAGTCTCTTTTTCCAATTTGTAGTGGAGATGAGTGGTACCTGGTGGGGTCTTCTGCTGTTGTAGCCCATCCGCCTCAAGGTTGTGCATGTTGTAGCTTCACAAATGCTTTGCTGCATGCCTCGGTTGTAACGAGTGGTTATTTCAGTCAAAGTTGCTCTTCTATCAACTTGAATCAGTCGGCCCATTTTCCTCTGACCTCTAGCATGAACAAGGCATTTTCGCCCACAGGACTGCCACATACTGGATGTTTTTCCCTTTTCACACCATTCTTTGTAAACCCTAGAAATGGTTGTGCGTGAAAATCCCAGTAACTGAGCAGTTTGTGAAATACTCAGACCGGCCCGTCTGGCGCCAACAACGATGCCACGCTCAAAATTGCTTAAAATCACCTTTCTTTCCCATTCTGACATTCAGTTTGGAGTTCAGGAGGTTCTCTTGACCAGGACCACACCCCTAAATGCATTGAAGCAACTGCCATGTGATCGGTTGATTAGATAATTGCATTAATGAGAAATTGAACAGGTGTTCCTAATAATCCTTTAGGTGAGTGTACACAATACAAATGATTTCTCATGTAGCCTAACCACTACAGAGACATCAGAGCCAGCGACAAACATCAGGAGGACTAGCCAAGGAAAGGCTGCTCTCGGCGGGGTTAAGGAGTGCTGAGTGCCTACTGATCAACTGGATCTCAGAACTCCGAAAACGGCAGATAAATTATTAAAATAGGCGCTCTCTTTATAAATAAACCACAGATTTGAGCTTTACACAAGTACATTATCACCTGAAAAAGTCTTAAAACTACATTTCGTCACACATTAACAGTAGTATTTTAAAATTATGCAGGGTTTCTCATCATCACTCTTGTTGCGGCTGTTGTTAACAAAAGATGCCCTCGGCTGATAGGGAGTAGCAGATAGCAATAAAGGATATAATGCCGGATGGATCATGCAGTTTTTTAGATGGATGCCGAGGTTTTTTAGGACAAGAATGTTCGCTCTCGGACCCCTTTCGTTTGGCAGCTTCCATGACTGGACTAAACTGAAATGAAATACGCCGTGTTTGCCGCCAACTGGCAACCCGGGTTGCCAAAATACAATTGGATAAACTGACAGTGGGCGTGTTACACAGACCAAAAAAAGACAGAAGTTCCCACACAGAACGCACATTTTCACAGGAGAATAATTGACTATAGCATTGTTTTTCAGATAAACAATTATGTTAACTTGGCATGTTTCTTAAATATCTGCAAACATATTATGGTATTTTTATGCTTTAGTAGAGTCAAAAACCTATATAGAGCCCCTTTAATGTTAAATCAAACAACAAAAGACAAAGAGAAAATCACTCACTGCTCTTGACCGAATAACTTTTGTAGCTTTAATAAGAATTAATCTATATTTAATTTACAATTTATGCAGTGAAGACTATTTAATTTCTGTATATTTCTTAGCTGTTAGACCTACCTGAAAATCCTAAAGCACTGTTTACAAGGTTACATGGGTCAAAAATAATGAAAACAATAACTTTTTGTGCATTATGACAGGGCAAGTAAAAATCTGAACCGGTCTGACTGGGACAATAGAACAAAACTGAGCCCTAATATATTGGTCACAGGTAAATGGGTTTATGTGAAGATTGTTTTAAGTTCACATAAATTAAAAGTTACTTTATTTAAAGCCTAATAAATGTTAAAATTGATAGCTTTCAATTATACTGTAATGCTGAATGCTGGGGGGGCAGTAGCAGTACTCATAAATTCAGTACTGGTGTTAGGCATTTATTTTTATTTATTTATTTTTTAATATAGGCTACTGTGTTTATGTTGCTTCTACATTAATTTGAAGATTAAATGTGAAATTATAATATAAAATTTTTTTTTTTTTTTTTTTAATCGCGATTAATTAGAGAAATGTGCGATTAATTACTCTTATTGTTTGGATTTTAACTCTTTTTCCTTAAAAGCTCACAGTAATTCAGTTTCATTTAAAAACTCCAAAATCATGTTCTCAGACCAAAACATGAATCCTAAGAAAATATGCGTATTTTCGGAAAAGGTTTTGCACTGCAATTCTGAACATTCAAAGCAAACAAAAACAGCTCTGCGTCCGACACAAAACCACGATTAGATGATTTGTAAATATGTCATATAACCAACATAACTGACCGCATAAATGCAAGTATAATTATTTAATGAGTGAGTATGATCCTCCATCATCTCTCATTATGACTAAGGACAGTAGCAGATCAAAATGCACGCGAGTCTCATATTTTGATCTGCTAGTCATTAATCAATCAACCTGCGCATCAAGTGATCTCTGGGTAAAATGCACCAGTGCAAGAATGAGATCAAGGGTGAACTGAGACAAACAACAGACATGGAAAGGTTTCTGTTGCCAGGCTTCAGAAAGCCTGTGATACACTGATGTCATCTTGGTGCAATCATTCATTTGCTGTACAAGTTCGTGATCAGACTGGTAACTTACCTTCCAAGGTGAGCTGGTGTAGCAGTCAGTAAATGTTCATCTGAGCCACCAGTAATCTCTGCTGAAATGCTCGTGTCATATATCCTTTCACAATGTTATTTTCGGAGCAGAGTGTTAAATAAAAGTCCGAAGTGTCCAGTTTTTGTCACCGCTTCGAGAAGTCATCTATCAAGAATGTCGGAGGAAAAAAAAAAAAAAAAAAAAAAAAAAAAATCACCAGCAAAAAGCTTTCATGCGGACACGATGTCGATTATACTGCATCTTGCCAGTCGTTTTAATACGACTGCGGTAAGACTATTAAAAAGCGAAACGACACGTTGAGACTGTTGATGTCCGATCACTATAATGCACTTGCTTTCTCCTCATCTGCGGTCTTTATATGGAAGAGCTCGAGTTCCCCCGGGTCCTAAAGAGCGCACATGACAGGACAGAGACACCAGTTGTAGCCTATTTAAATTTAAACTTGGTCACACACTCTCTCACACACACACACACACACACACACACACACACACACACACACACACACACACACACACACACACACACACACACACACACACACACACACACACACACACACACACACACACACACACACACACACCTAAAGGATTATTAGGAACACCTGTTCAATTTCTCATTAATGCAATTATCTAATCAACCAATCACATGGCAGTTGCTTCAATGCATTTAGGGGTGTGGTCCTGGTCAAGACAATCTCCTGAACTCCAAACTGAATGTCAGAATGGGAAAGAAAGGTGATTTAAGCAATTTTGAGCGTGGCATGGTTGTTGGTGCCAGACGGGCCGGTCTGAGTATTTCACAATCTGCTCAGTTACTTGGATTTTCACGCACAACCATTTCTAGGGTTTACAAAGAACGGTGTGAAAAGGGAAAAACATCCAGTATGTGGCAGTCCTGTGGGCAAAAATGCCTTGTTGATGCTAGAGGTCAGAGGAAAATGGGCCGACTGATTCAAGCTGATAGAAGAGCAGCTTTGACTGAAATAACCACTCGTTACAACCGAGGTATGCAGCAAAGCATTTGTGAAGCCACAACACGCACAACCTTGAGGCGGATGGGCTACATCAGCAGAAGACCCCACCGGGTACCACTCATCTCCACTACAAATAGGAAAAAGAGGCTACAATTTGCACCAGCTCACCAAAATTGGACAGTTGAAGACTGGAAAAATGTTGCCTGGTCTGATGAGACTCAATTTCTGTTGAGACATTCAGATGGTAGAGTCAGAATTTGTCATAAACAGAATGAGAACATGGATCCATCATGCCTTGTTACCACTGTGCAGGCTGGTGGTGGTGGTGTAATGGTGTGGGGGATGTTTTCTTGGCACACTTTAGGGCCCTTAGTGCCAATTGGGCATCGTTTAAATGCCACGGCCTACCTGAGCATTGTTTCTGACCTTTATGACCACCATGTACCCATTCTCTGATGGCTACTTCCAGCAGGATAATGCACCATGTCACAAAGCTTGAATCATTTTAAACTGGTTTCTTGAACATGACAATGAGTTCACTGTACTAAAATGGCCCCCACAGTCACCAGATCTCAACCCAATAGAGCATCTTTGGGATGTGGTGGAACGGGAGCTTCGTGCCCTGGATGTGCATCCCACAAATCTCCATCAACTGCAAGATGCTATCCTATCAATATGGGCCAACATTTCTAAAGAATGCTTTCAGCACCTTGTTGAATCAATGCCACGTAGAATTGTATATTGTATGGTTATATTATGAACATAGTGACAGCTAGATTGTATTGTTATGGTATGCAGAGTGACTAATACAGCGACTCTTTAAACTATTTTATTAAAGTGTGGTGAAAATCAAGTCTGTGGTTTTATATGTCTATGTGGCGTTTTTAATATGCTTAGACAAACCTTGTGCAAATTCATAAGTTAACACCGTTGCTGGGTATTTTCTCTTGAAATTGCTGGGCTGCGTTCAGCCCCGACAAACAGTGCAAAGCGTTTTTTTTAAACGGACACGGCGCTGCGTTGAACACCCTGTTCTGATGACGCACGAGTTGCAACTATGGCAGCTGAGAAGGAGCTGTTTTGGAAAATGAGCCTATTTTCAAAAATAGTGGTGTGTTCCTTTAACTGCTGTGAAGCAGTGGAGTCCCAAGGGAAGTCAGGTTATCTGGATATATTTTTCTGTTAATATGAATTTTTTTTTTAAATTAAAGTTTATAGGGATAATGTTACATCAAATATAATATAAAATCATATGGAGTTGGAGTGATGTTTATAACAAAATATTTATCTCCTCCAAATGAGTCCAGTTATTTGTTTTATCCAGCTGTGTGCCGCAGTCGAAAAGGGCTAAGACAAATGCAAATGAAATTGTTTAATGATTTCTACATCAATGGATTGCATATTTGGCATGTGTTTATCTTAATGTCAAAAACGTACTAGTTTTAGTGTTTTAGGGGTAGAGAAGTAAAGATACAGTATTTACTCCTGATTTCACATACTGGTTTTCTAATATAGTGCGAAGGATGTAAGCTCTCCTCATAGGCCTTTGAAAATAGCGTTTTTTTAATAAAGCATAAATGGTCTAATATATCTTGTATCTTTGCAAAGGTAGTCTATTTTATAAATAGGTAACTGCTTTAATTGACATAAAATAGATTGCTGCCAAACAGAACTGGTCTGTATTAGCAATAGAAATATATTTATTCTGAAGTGAGTGGTAACAGCTTGTGCAAAAATCACTGCACTGATGCTGGATGTTATGGGTTGCTCATAATCTTATATAGTACGGGCATTAGTCGCACGTCTTATCAAACACATCTAATGAAAATAATGTTGAAGGAAAAGACTGAACAGTTGATTCGACATAAAGTTTTAGATCCCCTGAAGAAAATAGGTGTGCAAATTTGTTTAAAGCAATTATTTAAAGCCCGAACTGTAAAGCAGCAATTTTAGCAGCATAATATTACGCAAGATAAGTTTCGATTCTTGGGTCTCTGACAGTTAATAAAACTGATCTGCTGTCAAATGGACTGCTGCAGGTAAGGTGTTGTTTTTGCCAACTTTATTCGCATACTGTCAATTGCACCAGTGCCATCTAGTGTTTAAAACGTAGAAGACACACTGGTGTGTATGCAACTGGGTAAAGGCAATATTAAACTAATTTTAGGGTGAATCTCATTAAAACGTCTACTCTAGATCACTGTTAAGGGCGTTGTGGCGCTTATGTGACATTATATGACAATTAAACACATTTACCACGAAATTCTAATTACCATAATCTGCCTAGAATGAGTCAAAATAAAGATGACTTTAAAACGTTTTTTATTGATATAATTTTTCCAACCACATATTTGGAAAACTTATTGTTTAATAAGTGTGTGTCTAGATATTTTTGTAGAAACAGCAGGATAATATTTACAGTAAGTACTGTATTATATATATTTACAAAAAGTATGTCTCATGTATTCAGAGCATTAAAAGGCCCCTTTATGCTCATTTACCGATTCATATTTGTTTAGGGGTCTACTAGAAAAGGTTTACATGATTTAAAGTTTTTAAAAGAATAAAATCAATAACACTGAAGCAGCACCTGTTTTCACCCTCTGTCTGAACACAATGGCTGCGTCTGAAATCACACACTGTCTTGAGTAGGTACTTATTTTAGTAATTACTGCTAAAAAAGTTCTATATAGTATGAGTGTCACCTCGACTCATCCAAATCCTTTCAGTTAATCTGATAAAGGTACAACTAAAAATTACAGTTAATTTTTTTATTTTGTTTGGAAAAAATGTATTCATAAGCAAAAATTATTTTACTCACAGCCTACTTTTTCACTTTTCTTAATTGAAATTGAGGAATTTTTAAATCTCTTAGGTTGATTAAAAACAAGAAAAGTGACAGATTCTTAAAATATTTTTTTAATTTTTAATTTTTTTTTTTTTGGTAATGCCACTGATGCATAATGTTTTCCTCTGTATATAATGTTATCTTTTTTACTATATATATATATATATATATATATATATATATATATATATATATATATATATATATATATATATAACATTATGACTGGTGAAGTGAATAACACCGATTATCTCTTCATCACAGCACCAGTTAGTGGGTGAGATACTATATTTTGTCCTCAAAGTTGATGGGTTAGAAGCAGGAGAAATGGGCAAGTGTAAGAATTTGAGCGAGTTTGACAAGGGCCAAATTGTGATGGCTAGGCGACTGGGTCAGAGCATCTCCAAAACTACAGCTCTTGTGGGGTGTTCCCGGTCTGCAGTGGTCAGGATCTATCAAAAGTGCTCCAAGGAAGGAACAGTGGTGAACCGGTGACAGGGTCATGGGCGGCCAAGGCTCATTGATGCACGTGGGGAGCGAAGGCTGGCCTGTGTGGTCCGATCAAACAGACGAGCAACTGGAGCTCAAACTGCTCAAGAAGTTAATGCTGGTTCTGATAGAAAGGTGTCAGAATACACAGAGCATCTCAGTTTGTTGTGCACGGGGCGGCATAGCCGCAGACCAGTCAGGGTGCCCATGCTGACCCCTGTCCACCGCGAAAGCACCAACAGTGGGAACGTGAGCATCAGAACTGGACCACAGAGCAACGGAAGAAGGTGGCATGGTCTGATGAATCACGTTTACTTTTACATCACGT
Source organism: Paracanthobrama guichenoti (assembly GCA_018749465.1). Lineage (NCBI taxonomy): Eukaryota > Metazoa > Chordata > Actinopteri > Cypriniformes > Gobionidae > Paracanthobrama > Paracanthobrama guichenoti. Next base: position 12,974,240 of record CM031955.1, read on the forward strand.
GGATGGACGGGTGCTTGTGCGTGGCTTACCTGGGGAAAACATGGCACCAGGATGCACTATGCACTATGGGAAGAAGGCAAGCCGGCGGAGGCAGTGTGATGCTTTGGGCAATGTTCTGCTGGGAAACCTTGGGTCCTGCCATCCATGTGGATGTTACTTTGACACGTAACACCTACCTAAGCATTGTTGCAGACCATGTACACCCTTTCATGGAAACGGTATTCCCTGGTGGCTGTGGTCTCTTTCAGCAGGATAATGTGCCCTGCCACAAAGCAACAATGGTTCGAGGTGTTGAGTTGGCCTCCAAATTCCCCAGATCTCAATCCAATCAAGCATCTGTGGGATGTCTGAACAAACAAGTCTGATCCATGGAGGCCCCACCTCACAACTTATAGGACTTAAAGGATCTGCTGCTAACATCTTGGTGCTGGATACCACAGCACACCTTCGGGGGTCTAGTGGAGTCCATGCCTCGACGGGTCAGGGCTGTTTTGGCAGCAAAAGGGAGACCAACACAATATTAGGAAGGTGGTCATAATGTTATGTCTGAACGGTGTAGCTATATGTTTTCGGGATGCAGCCTCTGTTTTGGTTTCTTTAATATACTCCTTCTAAAAAGCCCAGTCTGCTCTGATTGGTCAGCTGGCTCCAGTCTGAAATGTAACACTCCTTACCCCAAAACCATGTAAATGCAATAAAACCCCAGGCCATAGACATTTAAAAACACCTTTTTCAAACCAAGGGCAAAAGTCTTATAGAGATTCCAATTTTCCCATGATTCTGAATCAACTAATTAAAATAACATGTAATGTACTAGAGGTTCTGACAATTTTTTTTTTTTTTTTTTTTTAATCGGTTTGAATGAATGATTCAATGACTCACTCATAAAGATTAAACTTATTTCATCACTGGATGAATCAGCGTTTTTGAACTAATCTGTTGAATGATTCTATGGCTGCGTCCGAAAACTTAAGCAGTTGACTTGTTGCCTCGAGGCCCTATATCAGGCAATGACTTTGCAGGCAGTGTTTGCGCACAGTACCCCACAAAACTGATTTCAGACAGACTTGAGACAGTGTAACTGTATCCGCATTTTAATATGCTCTTGTTCATAGAGATTTTTTAATGGATGCTGAGGCCTTTTAGGTCGGGTAGAATCTGCGATCCCTGATCCAGTTTCTTTGCTGGCTTCCACGGCAGAAATACACAGTGTTTTCCACCACCTGGCAACCTGTGGTGTCGAAATACAATTGGATAAACTGGCGTTATCGCACAGACCAAAACAGACATTCCGACACAGAACGCACATTTCAAAGTAGAATAACTGGCTGTAGCATTGTTTTTCTGAGAAACAAGTAGGTGAATTTAGCATGAAAAAACGTACATACAGCACCTTTAATTTGACAGGCTGTTTCATACCTACATAACTAGGCTACATTCTCTGGGTCAGCGGCAGTGCCAACACGGATTTTAATGTTCCTCTGGGATTGGACTTGTCAAATGTTTAATAGACATATAATTGTTGTCATTTATGAATAAGATCGCGTGGGTGTTTGAATCGAGATTGTGGTCTTAGATTAACCACTCAGCTCTATCAAAGAATATTAAAGTCGGCATTGAATCAGTAGTTGCAATAGTTCTTTTCTATCCTGACGAAATGGCAAGAATAAATGTAGGGTGGGACTTGATTTGACTTGACTTGATTTGATGACATTCGGGAGCTGATTGGATCATTGATCTCACGTGAAGGTGGCCCCGCCCTTGCGGCAGCAACCACATCATCAGAGAAGAGAAGTCGCTACAAGAGGGAGGGGAAGTTGTTTTGATTAAAGAATATGATCACACATGTTTTAAAACAAATTAATGATGTGTATTCCACAAAAAAGCCAATTTTGAAATCGTACAAGCAGACTTAAATGACCTACAATAACCTTTAAATCCTCTTAAGCATAAAATTATTCGAAATAATGGAAATATGATTATGTGAAATGAGCATGATGTAACAAATAAAACACTGATAAAATTATTGGTACACATTACACACATACAATAGGGAATAGTAAGTAGTGGTGGGAGAAACAAAGCTTTTCAAAGCTTCGAATCAATTGAACCTCACAAAATGATTCACTGTTTCGAAGCATTCAAAACGCCACACTGGTGACCCCTGCAGGTCAGAACCATACATAAAATACATATATATATATATATATATATATATATATATATATATATATATATATATATGTGTATGTGTGTGTGTGTGTGTGTACACTCACCTAAAGGATTATTAGGAACACCTGTTCAATTTCTCATCAATGCAATTATCTAATCAACCAATCACATGGCAGTTGCTTCAATGCATTTAGGGTGTGGTCCTGGTCAAGACAATCTCCTGAACTCCAAACTGAATGTCAGAATGGGAAAGAAAGGTGATTTAAGCAATTTTGAGCGTGGCATGGTTGTTGGTGCCAGACGGGCCGGTCTGAGTATTTCACAATCTGCTCAATTACTGGGATTTTCATGCACAACCATTTCTAGGGTTTACAAAGAATGGTGTGAAAAGGGAAAAACATCCAGTATGCGGCAGTCCTGTGGGCAAAAATGCCTTGTTGATGCTAGAGGTCAGAGGAAAATGGGCCGACTGATTCAAGCTGATAGAAGAGCAACTTTGACTGAAATAACCACTCGTTACAACCAAGGTATGCAGCAAAGCATTTGTGAAGCCACAACACGCACAACCTTGAGGCGGATGGGCTACAACAGCAGAAGACCCCACCGGGTACCACTCATCTCCACTACAAATAGGAAAAAGAGGCTACAATTTGCACAAGCTCACCAAAATTGGACAGTTGAAGACTGGAAAAATGTTGCCTGGTCTGATGAGTCTCGATTTCTGTTGAGAATTTCAGATGTTAGAGTCAGAATTTGGCGTAAACAGAATGAGAACATGGATTCATCATGCCTTGTTACCACTGTGCAGGCTGGTGGTGGTGGTGTAATGGTGTGGGGGATGTTTTCTTGGCACACTTTAGGCCCCTTAGTGCCAATTGGGCATCGTTTAAATGCCACGGCCTACCTGAGCATTGTTTCTGACCATATCCATCCCTTTATGACCACCATGTACCCATTCTCTGATGGTTACTTCCAGCAGGATAATGCACCATGTCACAAAGCTCGAATCATTTCAAATTGGTTTCTTGAACATGACAATGAGTTCACTGTACTAAAATGGCCCCCACAGTCACCAGATCTCAACCCAATAGAGCATCTTTGGGATGTGGTGGAACGGGAGCTTCGTGCCCTGGATGTGCATCCCACAAATCTCCATGAACTGCAAGATGCTATCCTATCAATATGGGCCAACATTTCTAAAGAATGCTTTCAGCACCTTGTTGAATCAATGCCACGTAGAATAAAGGAGCTCTGAAGGCGAAAGGGGGTCAAACACAGTATTAGTATGGTGTTCCTAATAATCCTTTAGGTGAATGTATATGTATATGTACACATGTATAAAAACACCTTTTACAAACCCATCGCAAATGTTTTATTGAAAATAAAATCTATCCAATGCAATTTACTAATCATCTAATAAAATAAAAAATCAAGTGTCTGTATGTGTTCTTTTATTACTTTTCAGGGCTTGTTTTGTTTGTTCCATTGATGGCTCGGCTAAACACTCCAATAAGAGAATATTAACTATTATTATTCCTTTTAATAGTGCTAATTTTTCATTAAAACGTAACCAGGTAAAACCCAGTGATCTCAGTGAATCCGCTTAATTCATATCGAATTCATTTTGTGCCAATAAAAACAAACTAAACTTTTGCGACAACGAACAGAAGTTTGAATGCATATTGCCTGTCGTGCACTGTTGCCCTGAAGCCACCGGGGTGGCAGTGCCACCGGCTTGGGCCCATCATCGCTGCTTGCAGATATATATATATATTTTTTTTTTTTTACAAATGTAAAAACATGTATGACATAACAAAGATTACTACAAAAAAATCTGTGTATTAACTTTAATAGAATGATATCATACGTTAAACTAGTTGCCTTGTGTGATAATCTGATTCTAGTTACTTATATTGCACTGAATTGGTGGTGTCAAAATCATACCAGATGCTTCACAGTGAAGCCATCCTGTGGACGCTGATTTCATTTGGGGGTACGCGTCTGTAAACCTAAAATACAAATTGCAAAAAAAAGATTACAAATAAAGTTACTCTCTAATATTAGCAGAGAGAGTGAAGCAAAGTTTTATAATTATTTATAATATTTATAAACATGTATCACCTCTGAATGAGTCAAATTATCGTTCATTGAGAGACTTTGTTTTCCCAGTCCTGCCTGCATGAGTTAAAGCTCCTCAGCTGATGAAGGGGTCATTTCTGAATTTTTATTTAACAGGAACACTGAAAACATGAGTGGTTTCCGAGAGTTACAGAACTTGGCTGGTCTATTACAGCTGGGTAAACGTCTTTTGCATCCATGTTTTTTTGTTTGTTTGGTTTTTAAATCCTGGACAACATTCCTATTCCTAAACTTGAGTCTCCTCAGTCCCCAGACGTTTGCAGACTGTTATAAAAAGAAGAGGGGATGCCACACAGTGGGAAACATGGCCTTGTCCCAACTTTTTTGAGATGTGTTGAAGCCATGAAATTTAAAATCAACTTATTTTTCCTTTAAAATGATACATTTTCTCAGTTTAAACATTTGATATGTCATCTATGTTGCATTCTGAATAAAATATTGAAATTTGAAACTTCCACATCATTGCATTCTGATTCTATTCACAATTTGTACAGTGTCCCAACTTTTTTGGAATCGGGTTTGTGCTTTTACAAGTGAGAGAGGGTTTGGCTCTTCAAACTGAGGCGAAAGTTTATTGGTTTAACGTCTGAGGACTGAGGAGACAAGTTGCTCAAGTAATAATAATAAAAACACCTTTTTATAATTAGTTTGGCCCTAATAATAATAAAAACACGCTCCGAACCACTGATTCGAAAAAAAAATTAAAAGCTTCATGTTTCGGGGACGAGTCGACTACTGTAGCTCCTCCATGCCGGCTGGTGGCAGTAATGCGTCGCTGCACCCAGACGTTGACGCATACGCGAGCTGAATTCATACCTGTTCCACAGGAAGCAGCGCTAGACAACACTTAACAACAGGCAGCAAAAACGACTTCAGGCTGGGCAACGATACGCTACCACGGAGAAGAAAACTCCATCCACCCAGGGGGAAAGTCGAGAAGGAGGGGAGGCCCTGCAACACCGGAGGTGAGTCAAAGCGGAGTTTTGGAGCTCAGTGAGGGCTTTCTATGTCTTTTTAACACAGAGGCCGCACTGACAGCTAGTTGCAGCATATGTACCCTGCTAGCGACGCGGCGCAGCTAACTAGAACGCTCTAAGTGTAAGATACACGTAACGTTAGCTGGCTCGCGCTCCTTGCACACTATACAGCTTTGTTGTTTACACTAGTTTCAGTTTGTCGCGTCACGTTGCCTGCTCGCAATTTTGACGTTAGCGCTAATGCGCACTTGTTCGGCTCAGCTCGTTGCTTTTACCGCATCACAGGAGAACAAGCAGCGCGACCTGAAGGGTTTAAACCCCTTTAGATGAGCACAGAGCAGGCTGGAGTTTGTGAAACCTCCGGGGGCCGCGAATCAAACGCACCGGAATACATCAGGCCTGTATTTAGCAGCATCGCTAGCGGACTGACAGCAGCTGTGAACTGTTGTGGATAAATGACATTTCTTCATTAACTTTGTTTGCGAGTATAACGGTTGATGCTTTGGTAACATTAGCAAATTTTAGGGTGAAATATCCCTTGCCTTTAATATAACACTTCTGGATGATTATGGAAGTGTCTAACGTATTGAAGAAACATCCCAACCCTTTAGTTCTGGCCTAAGTAGCTTGACAATTTCAGCTCTAAAAGGGATAGTTCACCCAAAAGTGAGTAAATGATGAAAAATATCTTTCATTAAAAATATCTTCATTTGTGTTTCGAAGATGAACGGAAGTCTTATGGGTTTGGAACAGTATGAGGGTGAGTAAATGATGGCACAAATGTCTATTAAGAGTGAAATATTCCTTTATTATGACACTTTCTCATGGATGCATTACAGAAGCATCTCAACACTTTAATCCCGTCTCATCTAGCTTGAAAATTTAGTGTTAGTTCATCCCAAAATTGCAATTCTATCATCATTTACTCCCTTCATGTTGTTTCAAACTCTTTGAAAAAACAAAGATATTTTAATGAAATCTGAGATTTTTGCTCCTCTGTTAAAATTCCACTAAAATTTCAAAAAAGTTTATAAAATACTCACACGTCAAGCAATTGAGTTCTGTTCGTCATATTTGATGTTGCTCTGTGTATGTGCGTTCATTAATGTTCATATGAATAAAAGCCTAAAATAAGTCTGTTCATCATATAAAGTGAGAATTGGATTCAGTCGTTTCTATTCCTTTGTTTTACGATCTATTCGTGAATTTTCGATGTGTCAACGTTTTGGATAAGTAAACTCTTAAAATATTTTTGGCTAAAAATATCTTAATTTGTGGTTCAAAGATGAACAAAAGTTTCATGGGTTTGGAACAACATGAGGGTGAATATGATATATTTTTTGGGTGAACTATCCCTTTAACTTATGTAATGCAGCGATTTTACATTTATTTATTTGCTTCATCATTTAGGTTGTGCATGGCATAATAATAAATGGATATAGATATTAAATCACTCTTCTTTTTTTATTCTCAGCTACCATGGTGGGTGAGCGCCGCAATGGCAACCTTCTGGTTCAGCTGGGCCCAAAGCTACAGGCTTACCCAGAGGAGCTTATCCGTCAGAGGAGGACTCACGACGGTCAGACGGAGTATCTGATTCGCTGGAGCCTGCTGACTGTGGATGATAGCAGCAGTTCAGGCTGCAGCAATGAGGCGAGCGGTGGTGGCAGCAGTAGTTCAGGAGTCGGTGGTTCGAGTAGCTCCACTTCAGGAGAAAGCAAGACTGAGAGCATCCTCATGTGGATGTCCACTGAAGACGTGTACGCCAACTGCCCCACTCTGCTAGGCAAGCGCAAGGCTGACTCCCAGAGGCCCCTGCTGGAGGAAGAGGAGCGGCCCAGCGGCCAGTTCCCCACAGACCACACCTTTGATGAGGGAGAGCTGTCGGACATGAAAGACGACGTGAAGAATCTCGTCCGCCGAGCTCGGAAGCAAATGGCAAAGAACAGCGACTTCGGTATAAGCATTACGCACACCATCCACGTGCTGAGCGCCTACGCCAGTATCGGCTCTCTGGTAGGAGTCTTCAAGGAGACCGGCGCGCTCGACCTGCTCATGGAGCTGCTCTGCAACAAGGAGCGACAGACCAGACGCAGCGCCGGCAAGATGTTGCGAGCCCTGGCTTCTCACGATGCGGGTAAGTCCTGTGTTCTGTATTCAACTCATCGATATTACATTTGGCAATCTCTAAATGAGCTGTTGGCTGTGATCTTTTGCTGCATCTGAGGAACCATATTAGAATTGCTGTTTCCAGCGGTTTAAAGTAAAACTCTCACTTCCTGGGGTATTTCCCTTGAATGAAGAGGAAAACTACTGGCAATACTTTCTGTTGTACTCGCTTAAAATCTAAAAGGTTAAATCTAAAATGTTATTTTTAATAGCCTAGGAAATAGGAATAACTTTCTCTTAATATTACATTATTTGCATCATTATTGCATTACATCCATTGCAACAACCTTTTTTGTAATATGTTTTTAAAATTATTTTACTACTGTATGGATGGAAAAAAACAGAGCAAGTGTGTAGTTGTTCAATATTGACTAGAAGCAAACTATTCCAAAGGCGGTTGTTTGCGAAGGAGCAGCATTTCCTCGTCTGGGAATTTATCTTATTAGTCTTATTCCTCAAGTGCTTAAAGGCATAATATGTAAGATTTTTGGATTAAATTATCCAAAAACCACTAGAACAGTGTTATATATTTTGTTGACTTGTGTACTGTTTAAATCCAGAGAAATAAGCACTTTTAACCAGGACACGGACCGTGTCGCCGATCAGTGACATCATACCTGCGTTACCCTTGATTTACGGTTTTATTTTGTAGAAACCATGGAAACACCAAAGTCGCTTTAATATATTGTTTTTTTATTCGACAGGTGAGCAACTGTTTGAATACATTCATCGACAAAAAAAAAAAAAAAATGGTTATATAGTAGGAGTGTGACGAGACCCTTATCTCACGAGATGATACACGAGGATTGGTTCACGAGATGACAAGATTTTTACACAGTATTTTTAAGAAATCCTCAGCGATGAAATGCATGACTAGAAAAATAGTTTGCAGGTGCATTTGAAATGTTTTAACTCATGTAATGAATGTCATTTCAGTGGTACTTTCTGAGTATTAATTATCATATGCAGTAAAAGACAACAGGCACTGTAAAGGTTTTGGCAAAAACTAACTGACTGGTGTCTCTCCTGTACGATCGTCTCTTCAGACCTTAGAACTGCACATAAGCTTCTGAACTGCATGAACATGAACTGCACACAGACCTCATAACTGAACCTCCTTCCCACAAATTGATCATAGATATTAAGTGCAAACAATAAATAATCAAAGTGCTCAATATTCAAAGTGCAAATAGAGACCAAATTTTTCTTCAAGCATGATACAGAGCTAAGAGATTGCTACAACTAGATAGCTTTTATATTGGGAGATAATTGCATGCCTCAGGGAGCCGCTTTCAAACGGCGGTAACGTATATTGAAATCACGTTTGAATGCGCGATCCCATTTACTTTCACTTTCGCAATCGTGCGTGCTCTGTGAATAGGAAGAGCATTTTAAAATATAAGTCTTCTGCTGCACAACGAATCCAATCACATGGCAGTTGCTTCAATGCATTTAGGGGTGTGGTCCTGGTCAAGACAATCTCCTGAACTCCTCCATCGCCATTTTGAGCGTGGCATGGTTGTTGGTGCCAGACGGGCCGGTCTGAGTATTTCACAGTCTGCTCAGCGACTTCATGCACGAGGGATTTTCATGCACAACCATTTCTAGGGTTTACAAAGAATGGTGTGAAAAGGGAAAAACATCCAGTATGTGGCAGTCCTGTGGGCGAAAATGCCTTGTTGATGCTAGAGGAAAGAGGAGAATGGGCCGACTGATTCAAGCTGATAGAAGAGCAACTTTGACTGAAATAACCACTCGTTACAACCGAGGTATGCAGCAAAGCATTTGTGAAGCAACAACACGCACAACCTTGAGGCGGATGGGCTACAACAGCAGAAGACCCCACTGGGTACCACTCATCTCCACTACAAATAGGAAAAAGAGGCTACAATTTGCACGAGCTCACCAAAATTGGACAGTTGAAGACTGGAAAAATGTTGCCTGGTCTGATGAGTCTCGATTTCTGTTGAGACATTCAGATGGTAGAGTCAGAATTTGGTGTAAACAGAATGAGAACATGGATCCATCATGCCTTGTTACCACTGTGCAGGCTGGTGGTGGTGGTGTAATGGTGTGGGGGATGTTTTCTTGGCACACTTTAGGCCCCTTAGTGCCAATTGGGCATCGTTTAAATGCCACAGCCTACCTGAGCATTGTTTCTGACCATGTCCATCCCTTTATGACCACCATGTACCCATTCTCTGATGGCTACTTCCAGCAGGATAATGCACCATGTCACAAAGCTTGAATCATTTCAAATTGGTTTCTTGAACATGACAATGAGTTCACTGTACTAAAATGGCCCCCACAGTCACCAGATCTCAACCCAATAGAGCATCTTTGGGATGTGGTGTGAAACGGGAGCTGCGTGCCCTGGATGTGCATCCCACAAATCTCCATCAACTGCAAGATGCTTTCCTATCAATATGGGCCAACATTTCTAAAGAATGCTTTCAGCACCTTGTTGAATCAATGCCACATAGAATTAAGGCAGTTCTGAAGGCGAAAGGGGGTCAAACACAGTATTAGTATGGTGTTCCTAATAATCCTTTAGGTGAGTGTATATACAATGAAAATAGATTTCTGTAATCGCATCTCTAAATAAGCACATCTAAATTATACATAAACATTTTGAAACTAAAAATAAAAAAATATGAAGCTATGTAGCATTTAAGGTCAAATAAGTAGTAACTGGAATTTAAGCATGTAAAATAAGTATATACAAATATTTTTGATTTAATGAAAATTAGAAAAATAGGTATTAGTATAAAATATATATATATATATAAGTATAAAATGATCACCATGCATGGAGTAAAATTGTAAATGCATTCATAGTGTTAAATATACTTTCTTTAATTTAATTAATTTGACTTGTATTCCTTTTTTTCTTGTATTGATACAAAACTGCCAAAACAAGGAGTGTCCTCCATGTTTGATTTTACGCCAAGAGTTCAGTCTGTCGTGTAGGTCCTCTATTGGTCTCGAGGAGTTTGGAAGTTTTACACGCATGTTGTTCTCCTGCAGTCATGTGCATATTGATTGTATTGAATGGTGTGTAATGCCTAAGGGCTGAACCCTTAAGTAAAGACTCTATATTGACTTTAGACCACAGCGCAAGTTTGATGAAGCCACAGATTCCTGTCAGTGTGCTGTGAGCTATTGGGTATTGTGAGTCATCAGTGGAGGGCAGAGACAGTGGGCTGTGTCACAAGCGCCCTCAGCATTGGCTGTTGGTCATGTCTAAAAGGACTAGATGAGAATTTTATTTTTCAGCATGGGTTGGATTGAGCTCTTTTGTCACACTCAGTAATCTAAAAGTAGTAGTAAAGTGTCTTTGTTACACTGTTAATTATATTAATTAACTATATGTACTTACTATAAGGTTAGGTCTGGATTGGGGTTTGATTTTAAGTGTTAGTTGCATGTAATTATGCATAATGAATAGAAATTACTATAACTACACATATGTAACAATGTCACTGTAAAAAAACAAAAAACAAGTGATGTTAATAAATTATACAACTTAGAGAGGCAATGTCAGATGTTACTTTTACTTTTGATTTTCATTTTTTGAAAGGAGAAATGTGCTAATGAACCCCTTACGAAGAGGGGCTTTCCAGTTCCTCCTCGCATTCCTTTCGCTCTTATTCACAGGATATACTTATTCATCTCTAGTTCTTCTGATTGGGGTGAGGCATGTGTGTCATTCACTTAGGAGGTAGGAGACCACAGGCATGCGGCTCATGTTAAAGGTTTACTTCACCCAAAAATGAAGTTTCTGTCATTAATTCCTCACCCTCGTGTCGTTCCAGAGCCGTAAGACCTTCGTGCATCTTTGGAACACAAATTAGGATTTTTTTTTTTTTTTTTTTTTTTTTGATGAAATCCAAGAGCTCTCTGATCCCTCCATAGACAGCAATTTAATGAACACTTTCAAGGTCCAGAAAGGCAGTAAAGACATCATTAAAATAGTCCATGTGACTCCAGTGGTTCAACCTTAATTTTATGAAGCGATGAGAATAATTTTTGTGCGCAAAAATAATGACTCAACAATTTCATTCTGGCCTGTGTCAGTCTCCTACACAGTTTAGGTTGTAAAAACAGTGCAACTCCTGCATCCTCGTGCTCACGTGAACCGCATCGGCTGCTGTAGAACTCGAAGCGCTGCACTGTTTACAACTAGGGCTGTCACGATACCAAAATTCCAGTAGTCGGTACCAATACCATACAAATTTTACAGTTCTCTGTAGGGATGGGCATTTGATTAAAATTTCTTAGTCGATCGTCGGGAGAATTAACGGATCGACTATTGATTGATCATTTATATTTTTATAATAAAATTAATTATTTAACTTTTATAATTCAAAAATGCAATGAATACAAAAATACAGTGCGTTTTTCCTCGATGAGACCTCTATTACAAAATCAAATTGTGGCAGACGGTTAAACTACGTTCAGTGAGGCAAACCGAACATATATGCGCGTGCATATGCGGTGCTCTAAAGCAGCAGAACCTGCAGTTTCGAGCCAGCGTTCTTAAACCGAGACCTCATTTGTTCCAAAATAACGATAATAAAAAAAGGGGTAATTTTCTCTGCTCATTGTGCATCACAGCTCCGAGTCCGTGCTAACGCCGACTTGATGCTAGGTTGAGACTGAGAGCAGGATGCACCGCCACCGACATTAACCAGGGACGGATGCACTGTTTAAGTGGTACATCATCGTGGCCGTGTTGTACTTATACACGGCATCGCAATGTTTGCAGTGAACTATTTCGCTTTTTAAATCAAAATGGTCCCATGCCACACTTCGCCGTGACCTCTTCATGATTATTCTTTTGAAATCAAAACGGAAGATCACAGATAACCGAGTATGGTGTCAAATATTGCACCCTGGTGGTAAAATGTTTAATTGCTGCCACAGTGAAATTCATTTAATTGTATTTAATTAAACACAAGCTGTTCTTGCCTGTAGGCATAACGTGCCAAGTTGATGCTGCTGCTGCAGACTGCTTTATGCATTCCTTTGATATTATCGCAAATGCAATTAATCGTTCAGCCCTAGTCTGGAGTCCTGTTCTTAGATAAACACGGAAGTGGGTACTGCTACTACAGAAATGCTGGTATTGTCACATTTTTTTAAATTTCAGAACCGAAGTACTAGTCCTTGTGACATCCCTAACGTAATCTGCGTAGGAAACTCACACAGGCTAGAATTAAATTGTTGAGTAAAGTCTTTATTTTTGTTTGTTTTTGCGCACAAAAAGTATTCTCATCGCTTCATAAAATTAAGTTTGAACCACTGGAGTCACATGATGTCTTCACTGCCTTTCTGGGCCTTGAAAGTGTTCATTAAATTGCAGTCTATGGAGGTCAGACAGCTCTCGGATTTCATTAAACATCTTCATTTGTGTTACGAAGATGAACGAAGGTCTTACGGGTTTGGAACTACATGAGGATGAGGAAATAATGATAGAATTTTATGTTTTGGGTGAACTAACCCTTTAAGCCGGTCACCCTGTACATGTGATTAGTAACACAATATACATGAGATATTAGCGATATATGTATAACATTTAATATTTGTAGAAAGAGATCCTGTGTGTGTGTATTAGTGTTGTAAAAAGTACCGACCGCAATACCAAATCGGTACTGAAATTTTGAAATTGACACTTTGAGCGGAATCGTGAACTCCTCTGACTGGCCATTGTGCTCACACACTCATCAAATATGTCTGTGATTGGTTGCAACGATCAGCACTTCAGAAACTTGTTGTAAATATACATCAATGACGCTTTTCACAGAGCACTTACACAGATACACATGGGAGCATTTGAATGTAGGCACCTATCAGCCTACCGGTCCGCTGGTTGACACCTGCTTGTGCTTTCAGATGTTCCCAAACTTTCAAACACTTCCATGTGCTTTCAAACGCTCCCATGCCAATCACAGGCACAGCCGATGAGCGAGTGAGCACAATGGCCAGTCAGAGGTATTTACGATTATAGCTCAACAGCTCTCAAAGCATCAGATTTTTTTACGTTTCAGTACCGACTTGGTATCGTGGTTGGTACTTTTAACAGCACTAGTGTGTATTCCCTAGTACATTTCCTGTCTGCCATTGTTGGAAAAAAGTAGTCCCACCCTAAAATCCAGGCCAGCGGGTGAGCCAGAATTTGGATTGCCAGACCACTCAAACAAACAGAGCAATGTTTAGATGGTGCTGTTTTTACACATTACACTTTCCTTATAGTTGACACTGCATGTTAGGAGATGTTAACATCAAAATTACTATGACTAGTGGCCCATGTTATTTCTTGTACATAGTATAAGTAATTTAAGGAAATATCGTTACTACAGTGTTCTGTACTGAAGCTTTGCACACTTAAGCAGGGATTACATGGGTAATTGGTGCTTTGACTCAATGTTTTTGCAGAAAGGGGTTTCTGAGAATAGTGAATCAGCACAATAGTTGCTGGTCAAGTCATTTTGCTCTCTGTGAGATGTGGATGTTTTTCTGTTATTTATCTGTTTATCTGACTAATGTTTTGCGTAAATAATCGTACTTATCTTTTATCTGGTTGCTTAACACCAGTCAAACCTCTTGAAGAAATGTTTGATTTTGAAAATTAAAATTACCCCATGATTAAGCCATTCTAGGTGTATATGAACAATATATTCTTCTTTCAGACTAGGGTTGGGCCGATAGACAATGCCCACCGATGGCGATATTGAGCCACTTGTGATGATGTTGAGCCATCGTGATATTGTTTCCATGGCGACACGTCATGCTTGTCACATGACTCACATCAAAGGGAAGATATATCCATGTGTAGTTTATCTATCTATCCAATGTTTTATTGAGACTTTTCTTTTAACATTTTAACATTTCTGTTATCCTGTGTAAAGAACAATACAATCTCTAGTCCAGTGTTGTGATCTAACAGACACCCGGTAAAAAGTAACACGATTTACAGCAATAAACTCCAGCCAGATAAAGTCATTTTACGCAAAAGCATAGACCGCTATCTTCAGATCAAGTATAATTGGTCTAACGTATCAAGTATAATAAGTATAACAGGAGCATTGAATCATCTTTGAGAGTTTCATCATGTTTACTGTCGTAACCGAACCGATCTTGAAAATCAACAAACAATAAATACAACAAGCAGCTCTATGCACTTTTAAGCAAGATTCTGTTCTATGGGATTTCCTTCCTTATCATGATGACCATCGTCAATAGCAACGCGTTATAACACAGCGCACAGCCACGGATCACAACAGACGCACTCTCTCGTTTCATTAAAATGCAACTTGCGTCTTGCGTCTCTGTTTTTGATTGTACTGAAAATGAAATCACTATTGACTTTACTATTAATACTACTGTAAGGCCCGCTAAAACCGTTCCAATGAGGGTAACGTTTCGCGGTCGACGGTCGCTGCGCGTTCAGTGTTTTCAGCCGGGCAAAAGTATTTAATTCCAATTAACTCCATTTAATCATAATTTCGAAAATTTTGGTTAAAATGCCAATTGGTTATTTGGTCATTTATATTTAATAGTTACCATTTTATTATTCTGTTTAATCCTTGGTTGAAATTATACCTGTTCATAATCTAGTCCTACTAGAGATAGTTAATAATTCCAGAGTAAATCAGAATAGATCAAAATTTAACAATTTATTAACCGTCAGGTAAATGTATAACGGTGATTACATAATCAATTCAAAGCTAGTCTATACATAGCTCAAACCATATAGATTTTGATGGAGAGAACTAGAGGAGGAATGTGGAAAGATGTCAATTAAAGTCATTCTTAGATGATTCACTCAGCGTGACGTCGTCTCCGATGGGGATGCTAAATGAATGAGCGAGTTTAAATGCTAATTTCCTTTCTCAGATAGTTTGTACCTCAATCAGACATTCTGGCATTATGCAAGTTTTCCTAGTCTTACACTACTATAATTATTACTATAACTTCTTGTGCTCATCTTGTCTGGATGATTGTTTTGTACACTGTACACAATGGATTTATAAACGGGTAAAGATTTAAAACATTTCATCTCAATTCAATATGTCCCTGTAATTATCTATGTGGTAAAGAAAGTCTGTATAATAAGAATACAATGAATATACATTATTAACCCTTGTCTTGTCTGAACTTGTTTGTTCGTCTTTGGCTCATGCTTCATGTTATTATTTCCCAGGCGTAGTTTTAGTATTGAAGTCAAAGTCCACTTGCCTTGCGTTCGCATTCGATTTGAATTGTTTCCCCCTATTACAGCGACTTTCCTTTTGCATGTTCTGCAGACAGGGTGACCATCCTCGATTTAAGTTTCCCTCAGGACTTTTATAAAAGCCAAAACATGACCACACCTGAGATCTGGTCCTTTTAGAAGGTTCCCGGCGCTGTCAGTGCCTTCTGCCATTGCTTCTCATTCATAAAACCGCTACGCCTGCACCAGACTGACTGACTGGACAGGATTTGGCGCGAGTTTTCAAAACCTTGGTAATCAAATGCGGTTTTAATGATAATTAAATTTTAAACGATATTACTAACCGGCAGTACATTTTATCATGAAACCGGTAATCGTTCCATCCCTAATCTGTACCACACAATAAACTATGGAATGGCTTCAGAACACTTATAATATAGTGCACGAAGTGTTGATGATGCTTTATATATTTTTTTGCCTTTTGTGGGGCACTGGGGCTTAACAATAACAGAATTTTATACGCACAGTGTCGGATTTGGATTGGACCTGTCTGACCGATACCCAATCCGGCAAATAATGGCATATCGGAGCTGATACCGATACTGAGTATCGGATCAGTGCATCCCTAGTTTAAATATGGATATTTTTCTTACACAAATGCATGACCGTTCAAAAATGGGGGAAAAGCACTTGGTTTTTTGACCCAAGTTTGCATGCCTGTAACTCAAGTAGTATTGAAGAAATCGTAATATTATTTTAGATTCTGGGTCTTAACAAACATTTCTTTGGGTATCCTCATTTTAAAGGCCCTGTATGGTTCAATCCCAGAGACATGGAGTTCTTAATGCGGCTCCATGAGTAAATTGTACACATTTTTAGTGGTCAAATGTGGGTAACTTTTTAAACAGCTGATACTTACTGTGTTTAAAGAGGAATGTCTGAAGAACAAATAATACTGAAACTAGAAACGTATCTTGTTTCACTCTGTCAAAATAATTGCATACAACATAGCTCTCCGAGTGCCAGAAATACATCTTTTTTTTTTTTAAGTTTACGTCTGTCACTCAAGAAGTGTTCAAGATATCTTGATTATAATTTTAGATTCTTGTTCCTATGAAACTTTTCTTTTGGAATCTTAATTTGTCCCCCTATATGGTCCAATCCCAGAGATATTGAGACTTTCGATTTTCGAGACTTTTGGTTACGATACTGCGTATTTGATCTCTTAGTAACTCCATGAACAAAATCCCTTCTCCCAAATATCCCTGAAACTGATTCAAATAGAGATTCTTATAAATATACTTTTGAGAGCAAGTTAATGTGCCTCAACTTGAGCAGTTTTTTTGGCATTCAGAGAGGGGTGTTGTATCATTTTGATGGAGGGAAGCAAGATGCATTTTTAGTTACAACAATATTTATTCTTCAGACATTCCCATTCTAATGCAGCTGTGTGCAATGTGACCTGCATTTGGTTTGTTGACCATTGAAAATGAGTAAAATACAACAAATTGAACACCGAGCCGCATTATCATACCCATGTCTGTGGGATTGAACCAAATGTAAAGTTTATTAAGAACCAGAATCTAAAATCATATCAAGATATCTTTAAGACTTTGGAGAAACAGTATTTATGGCACTCAGGTATACTATATGTTGATAGAAAAACTAGATACATTTCTAGTTTCAACCTTATTTGTTGGTCCTTATTGTTGTAACCTTATTGACATTCCTTTGTAAAAGAAAAAAGCATCAGCTGTATGCTAAGTGACACACATTTAGTTTTTGACCACTAAAATTTGTACATTTGACCAATTTACTCATGGAGCCGCATTAAGATCTCCATATCTCTGGGATTGAACCATACAGGGCCTTTAAAATGAAGATACCCAAAGAAATGTTTAAGACCCAGAATCTAAAAGGAAATTAAGATTTCTTTAATACTACTTGAGTTAGGCATGCAAACTTGAGACAAAAAAAACAAGTGCCTTTTCCCATTTTTGAACGGTCATTGGCAAATACAACAAAGATTGCTAAAGTAAACAGATTTAACTAATATACCTAATAATCTCTGTGTAAAAATAAAATAATGATGCTGCCATCTACCCCTCTGTAATTTGGTTACAATTTGATCCTCCTCTACAAAACAATGGATTACTCAGTCAATATACAGCCATTACATTTAATATTTTGGCATTCACCACTATTTATGTTTGTCTGTCTTCAGAAAAAATATTAACAATCAAACATTTGAGCCGGGGGAAGTTTCCGAAATTTGGTTGATCACCCTGTTGAGCATTACACTCCCTTGCTTTTGATTTGTTGATTGATTAGTGAGATCACTTGCACTATATCAATAATAATGAAAGTTCAGTAGTTAGTTTATTGATGCCTTCTTTAAAAAACTCAATGACCAAATTAAAATTGGATTACAATCATTGTGATATTTCATATACTGTAATGGGTGCTCCGGGATTTGTTCAGAGAATGCTTGAATTAATAAAATGTATACTTGTAATGCAGTGTTAGTTGCTTTGGATAAAAGTGTCTGCCAAATGTGTAATAAAAGTAAATAAAGACAGTAAAAAATGAGTCAGTAAAAAAAAAATACAGCATTGTTGATGAGGTTGATATTGTTTGCCTTACAGGGAGTCGTGCCTATGTGCTCCTGTCCCTCAGCCAGCAGGATGGCATCGAGCAGCACATGGACTTTGATAACCGCTACACCCTGCTGGAGCTTTTTGCAGAAACCACCTCCTCTGAGGAGCATGGCATCTCCTTTGAGGGCATCCATCTTCCCCAGGTGCTCATCTTACTTTCCAGTCTAGTCTGAAAATGTCCAAAATCCAGTGAGGTGCCGCTTTGTCTGCTGTCTACATAGATGACTTCCTTCTAAGGCAGAATCCTAACTGAAATTAATTCATCATTGGCAGCAACTCGTGCAACACAACATAGCGCTTCTTCCATGAAGTGCACAAGATGCAACACGCAGCTGATTGCAATAGAAGCTTTAAGGGCACCCTGCATTTTCCATCAAAGTAAAAATTTGATGGTTTAACATTTGAAAATAAAGAAATGAACACAGCCATAAATATTAGTGTTGTAAAATTTCATTGTTATATTTTTCTTAAATATATGTTGTTTTTTCCGGCGTAGATAAAACAATAGTAATATTCCTCATTACCAAAAAAAAAAAAAACAATGAGCTTGTATTAATATTACTAATTATTCATAAGCAAAGCAAACCTGAATTTTTTTTTTTTTTTAAACTACAGTCACAATTATTCATTTCCCCCCCATATCGTGCAGCCTTACTTGTGGGTCAATGAGAGATTTTGACCAGAGATTTAATACAGAGAACTGTATTAACATTTATCTTTAACAAGTATCCTTTTATAAACCAGATTCCAAAAAAGGACATTGTACAAATTGTGAATAGAAACAGAATGCAATGATGTGGAAGTTTCAAATTTCAATATTTTATTCAGAATACAACATAGATGACATATCAAATGTTTAAACTGAGAAAATGTATCATTTTATGGGAAAAATAAGTTGATTTTAAATTTCATGGCATCAACACAGCTCAAAAAAGTTGGGACAAGGCCATGTTTCCCACTGTGTGGCATCCCCTCTTCTTTTTCTAACAGTCTGCAAACGTCTGGGGACTGAGGAGACAAGTTGCTCAAGTTTAGGAATAGGAATGTTGTCCCATTCTTGTCTAATACAGGCTTCTAGTTGCTCAACTGTCTTAGGTCTTCTTTGTCACATCTTCCTCTTTATGATGCGCCAAATGTTTTCTATGGGTGAAAGATCTGGACTGCAGGCTGGCCATTTCAGTACCCGGATCCTCCTTTTACGCAGCCATGATGTTGTAATTGATGCAGTATGTGGTCTGGCATTGTCATGTTGGAAAATGCAAGGTCTTCCTTTTCACCTTTATTTATATAGCGCTTTTAACAAGTCCAATTGTTTCAAAGCAGCTTCACATTGTTAACAGGAAAATAATGCAACAGAATTTGTACAGCCGTTCTGGTGAAACGGTGATGTTATCCAGCTAATTTCAAGTATCATGTAGTGTCAATGCGGGCAGATCGGTAATATAGATGAAATTTAGGTGTCCCCAACTGAGCAAGCCAAAAGCCAGAGGCAACGGTGGCAAGGAACCAAAACTCCTTCAGGGTCAGAATGGAGAAAAAAATCTTGGGAGAAACCAGGCTCAGTCGGGGTGCCAGTTCTCCTCTGGCCGACGAACAAACAGTGTATGATTATAATTCTGGCAACATTGCAGGTCTTAAATTGGAGTCGTCACGCCGAAGACGGGTTTAATGAGGATGTCGTGTCGATGCAGCATTTACGGGGGGAGTTTATTTGACATGCTCTCTGCAGACATTTCAGGGATACGTTGGTCATGTCCAGGCGCAAGTCCACCATCTGATCTTGATACGGCCCGGATCCGGCTGACTGCAGTAAACCTCGGGATAAACAGAGAGACTAACATTAGCGTAGATGCCATTCTTCTTATGATGTAACGAGTACATCAGGTGTTATGGGAAGTGTTCCGGTTCCGCTGACCTAGTTAATGCAGCCTAACAATCATTTACTGATTTGAATAATAGAGATTGATAATGTTTTATGTGTAAGCCATAGTAAAGAGATGCGTTTTTAGTCTAGATTTAAACTGACAGAGTGTGTCTGCTTCCCGAACAATGCTAGGAAGACTGTTCCAGAGTTTAGGTGCTAAATAGGAAAAGGATTGACCGCCAGAGTTTTGAGACCGCAATAGACGTGATGAAGTATAATGTGTTAAGAGTTCGCTGAAGTACTGGGGAGCTAAACCATTTAGTGCTTTTGTAAGTAATAAGCAAAATTTTAAAATGTATACGATGTTTAATAGGGAGCCAGTGCAGTGTTGACAGAACCGGGCTAATATGGTCATACTTCCTGGTTCTAGTAAGCGCTCGAGCTGCTGCGTTTTGGACCAGCTGGAGTTTGTTTATTAAGCGAGCAGGGCAACCACCCAGTAAAGCATTACAATAATCTAGCCTTGAGGTCATGAACGCATAAATTAACTGTTCAGCATTTTGCATTGAAAGGATGTGCCGTAATTTTGATATATTTTTAAGATGGTAGAATGCAGTTTTACAGATGTTAGAAACGTGGCTTTCAAATGAAAGATTGGTATCAAAGAATGATAAAAGGATCAAAGGTGCCTTTCCAGATGTGTAAGCTGCCCATGCCACACGCACTCATGTAACCCCATCCCATCAGAGATGCAGGCTTCTGAACTGAGCGCTGAGAACAACTTGGGTTGTCCTTGTCCTCTTTAGTCCGGATGACATGGCGTCCCAGTTTTCCAAAAAGAACTTCAAATTTTGATTGGTCTGACCACAGAACAGTTTTCCACTTTGCCACAGTCCATTTTAAATGAGCCTTGGCCCAGAGAAAACGCCTGTGCATCTGGATCATGTTTAGATATGGCTTCTTTTTTGACCTATAGAGTTTTAGCCGGCAACGGCGAATGGCACGGTGGATTGTGTTCACCGACAATGTTTTCTGGCCTTGACCCTTACGCACAGAGATTGTTCCAGATTCTCTGAATCTTTGGATGATATTATGCACTGTAGATGATGATGATAACTTCAAACTCTTTGCAGTTTTTCTCTGAGAAACTCCTTTCTGATATTGCTCCAGTATTTTTGGCCGCAGCATTGGGGGAGTTGGTGATCCTCTGCCCATCTTGACTTCTGAGAGACACTGCCACTCTGAGAGGCTCTTTTTATACCCAATCATGTTGCCAATTGACCTAATAAGTTGCAAATTGGTCCTCCAGCTGTTCCTTATATGTACATTTAACCTTTCCAGCCTCTTATTGCTACCTGTCTCAACTTTTGTGGAATGTGTAGCTCTCATGAAATCCAAAATGAGCCAATATTTGGCATGACACATCAAATGTTGAAAGTGAGACATTTTGAAATGTTATCTATATTCTATTGTGAATAAAATATAAGTTTATGAGATTTGTAAATTATTGCATTCCTTTTTTATTCACGATTTTTACAGTGTCCCAACTTTTTTGGAATCGGGTTTATAGTAAGGAGACCTCAGAAATCTGGGGGGAAAAAAGGTTTTGCTGAAAATGGTGTTTCCAAACAAAGAGAAAAAAATAAACATTTTGACATTGGCCAAAATGAGTTGAAAAGTATTGGCATATCGGATATCAGCAAAAATATTGGCACCCCTGGTAAATATTATCAAAGATGTCTGTAAAAATAAATCTGCATTGTTTATCCTTTTGATCTATCATTAAAAAAAGTCTTTCATTGAAGTAAAAGAATGGAAAGTCGAAGGTAAATCACATTATGAAATAAATGTTTTTCTCCAAAACACATTGGCCACAATTATTGGCACCCATAGAATTTTTTTTTTTATGAGTAAAATATCTCTGAAGTATATTCACATTAATATTTACAAAAATTATTATTATTATTTTTTAAACACACCAGGGTGACTAGGAACATGAAATTGTCTAGCTAGGATGTCTTGTTCACAGGAGTATAAATATGAGGAAACAAAGATTGTTGAGCTTCACAAAATAGAAAGTGGCTGTAAGAAAATAGCTAAAGTATTGAAAATTCCTATTACCACCATCAGGGCAATAATTAAGAAGTTCTAATCAACTAAAGATGTTACAAATCTGCCTGGAAGAGGATGCGTGTCTATATTGTCTTAATGCAAGGTAATGAGGAGAGTTTGAGTGGACAAAGACTCTCCAAGGGTCAAAGGGAGAATCGCAGAGATTAGTTGAGTCTTGGGGTCAGAAAGCCCCCAAAAATCAACAAAAACAAACAACCCCTACATCACCACATGTTGTTCGGGAGGGTTTCAAGAAAAATCCTTCTTGCTCAACCAGAAACAAACTCCAGCACATTCAGCTGTCAGACACGACTGGAAATTCAAAAGGGACTGGTTTCTATGGTCAGATGAAACTATAAAAATAGCTTTTTGGCAGTAAACCCACCAGATGGGTTTGGTGCAAACAGGGATAAAAAGCACCCCATGTCCACGGTTAAAAATACAGCTGGATCTTTAATGTTGTGGGCCTATTTTTTTTGCTGGTGGTCCTAGACATCTTGTTCAGATACATGGTATTATGGATTCTAGCAAATACCAACAGATAAAAATCAAAACCTGACTGTCCCAGCTAGAAATCTTTTGGGCTGTGGTTGGATCTTCCATCAGGACAATGATCCAAAACAAACATCAAAATCAACACAAACATGTGTCACTGAGCACAAAACCAAGTTTCTCCCATGGCCGTCCCAGTCCCTGACCTAAACCATATAGAAAATGAGTGGGGTGAACTGAAGAGAAGCACCACCAACATGGATCTGTGAATCTGAAGGATCTGGAGAGATTCTGTCTGGAGGAATGGTCCGTGATCTCCAAACTCATCAGGCATTATAGGAGAAGACTCAGAGCTGTTATCTTGGCAAAAGGAGGTTGCAAAAAGTATTGAATAAAAGGGTGGCAATAATTATGGCCAATGTGTTTTGGAGAAAAACATTTATTTCATAATGTGACTTACACATATACATTTTTTGAATGATGGATCAAAAGGATAAACAATGTGGTTTTTTTTTTTTTTTTACAGCTGTCTTTGATCATATTTACCAAGGGTGCCAATAATTCTGACCACCACTGTATAGATTTAAAAATACATAAGGAATTCATACATATATTAATTACAAATGTAAAATTTTGAAAATTTAAAACATGTCCTGATATTATAACAATATTAAAATATTAAGCAGTGAAGAGGTTTTGTTTAAATATTATAAATGTTTGATTTCATATTTTTTTTTTTTTCTGAAATGTCCAAAAAAAACGTTTCTAAGACCATGGTATATATATATATATATATATATTTTTTTTTATTATTATTATTTTTTTTTTTTCTCTTTATCTTGGAAACACATTCGTTTTCATTGACCCTGTACCAATGTTTGTGTGTAGCAACATAACAATTGGGTTTGTCTATTTTAGATTCCAGGCAAGCTGCTTTTCTCTCTGGTGAAGCGTTATTTGTGTGTCACATCATTGATGGACAAGCTCAACACAGCAGGGGTGGAGTCTGCCTCTGAGCGTCAGGATGTCGGCCCCTCTTCCTCCACGGCAGCCTACCAATCAGAGCACGCACGTGTGCAGCGGGAGTTCGAGTTCACCATGGCCATGGCCAACCTCATCTCGGAGCTGGTGCGTGTCATGGGCTGGGACCGCAACCGGCAGCTGCCCTTCCTCTCTACGAGCACAAGCAAAGGGCTGGAGGAAATAAATAGTGAAATCCAGAAACACCCCATTCGCTCCATCTTTCAGCCGCGCTTCTCCGCTTCGTCTTCCATCATGGTCGCTACAGCAATGGCTGCGGTCACGCCACCAAAGAAGAAGAAAACGACAAATGGTTTCAAGACACGTTCTGATTTTACTTCACGTTCAGCATATGTGGAGTATGTGCAGGACAATCTGAAGAGTGGCATGATGGTCCGTATGCTGGAGGACTATGAAGAGGTCAGTGCCGGGGATGAAGGAGAGTTTCGCTACAGTAATGACGGCTCACCGCCAGTCCAGGTTAGTGCTGTGTGAAAGAATGAAGCTCAATATCAAACACTTCATGTTTCTCACATAAGTTTAGGTTGTTTGTGGTTGGCAAGCAATAGCAAAGTTTTATAGAAGCTGATACAAACTCAATTTTTTTTTTTTTTATGTCGAAAATGTTATGAGCAATTTTAACGACTTTTGTTTTTGTGCATATTTTTGTCAGTTATTAGACTGATTAGCACTAGACCAGTGAATCTCAGCCATTTTGAGCCAGCGTCCTATTCATGATCCAGGTCCCCCATCAAATAAAATGTAGGCTATCTGTATTCCTTGAATATTAGTGTTGATTATTATTCTGTGTTTATAATAATTATAATTAATCATCTTTTATAAATCAGTTATTTAAAAAAGCATCACTGGACAGTTAAACACATAAAACCATCAAATTTAACATTCAACCTTGAATTAGGTTGCTTGTCACAGACAGCAGACAATCAGCAAACAATATGCATTCTTATGTAAAATTTCAATGGAAAGCAAAAGCAAGAGAAGCCTTATTTTTTGAATGCTAGACGCCAAGATGCTTTTCCAAGCGGTCCAAAGTATGTGTCTCATTTCGAAGGCTGCTCCCTCTGGAGGCCACATTTGTCAGCCGCATACGTTTTCGAGGTTGTCTCATTTCAGAAAAGCAACCATTATAAAATTGACAGTTATTCTGTGTGAGAACATTTAATTGAAAAATAGTTAAGGTGTATGGTCACATTTGACCACCAATGAGTATGAGTGTGACCAATTACATTAGTAAGGAATACCTGAGGGCTAAATACAAGAAAAACATTAACATTTAATGTTAACATTGTTGCATTTCCATCACTCTCCATAATAAAACGATACTGTAAATGTGGTTGATGTAGTAATCAATCAGGGCTGGCGTTTATGTATGGCAGTTGCCACACCCTGGCATTCAGACAAGCAGGGAAATAAACAGCTTGTGAATGATGCTGCTCGTTAGTTATGTTGCAACTTTGAAAACCAAATTTAAACAGCCTGAGCCTAATGCCGTGTCCTAACCAGGCGCGATGTGACAAGGTTTTCAGCGGCAAACCAGACTCAACCTGAGATCGATCAATCAATCAAAAATCACAGCCAATCAGAAGAGCGTGTGGGTGGGCTCTCTCTACAAGCGCACTGACTGCATTCGCAACAACCCTCTACGCACACCTTGGCAATATTGGCTAGTAATTTGTTTTAGTTCGCCAGACTGATATACTTTTTATTTTATACTAATAAATTAGCAATGTACATTCAACCAAATGTATGAGTATCTTTGTAAAATGGCACTGCTTTTTAAATATGAGCGTACACTCTTAATCAGTCAATCAAGCATTAGACTATGTTATGATATTATTATAATCAAGCACTATTTAATGATAAAACTTTAGTAATTAGATCTAAAACTGGTGGTAACCATTTATGAATGCATATTTGTAATTTAACTAAACTTTGAACTGGTGGTGGTGCTTAAGATATTGTTGGTCATTTCGGTGTTTCTGTAAAAAAATAGATAATAGTAATTATATTGTATTATTAAATGATGATGATAATGATGATAATACTACTAATTGTACTACTAATAACAATATACAACGCACTAAGGATTGATGGGCTGCTGGGTTCATGAATATTAATCACGTTGACAGCATTCGCTCAAACTGATTTGCTGAAATCAAAACAGGGACAGGAAAAGATGAGCGCCAGCCAATGAGATTGCCGTTTGCGCATTAGTCCCGCCCACTAACGGAAAAAACGGCATATCTTCTGCTTGTTCTTAAACGCTGAATAATTTTAAATGAACTCTGGTATTTTGAGAGGAAAATACAACAAAGAATATTGTTAACGTAGCGCGTCGATTCTGCTGGTATGTAAGACTCTCGCACTGTGTGTGTGTGTGAGAAACACGCTCAGCAAAGCGACGATGAGTTGTACACCTTCACACTAACGTTAGAGTTTATGGTACGTCAGATGAGCTGATTTTTGAAATCTTAAGTTAGATCGCTTGATGAGAGCGAAACTCTCAAGTGCTCAGTCTGAGTGTTCAACAAGTGAAAATATATCTATGCTAAACTTACTCTTAGCCTCTAACACACACACAGGTGCGTAAAATCTAAGCATTTATTAGCCAATGGCTAATGATAGATATTTAGTCGCCCAGAGTGAAGTATACTTGCATATGCGAGTGGTTTACTCGCATTGTAGAGGGTTGAAGTATATCGAATTCCTAAATCTTACACCTTTTTAAAATGATTAAAAATACATACTAAGTGACTGAAACACTTTTTTTTTTTTTTTTTTTTTAAAAATATAGAATACACTTGTTTGCTCACCTTGAGTTGACAGTTTGAACTTTAGTTTTGTTTATTTTCAAGATCTGAGATTAATTATCCATTGTTGCTTTCAGTAAGGTTATGTATATAAAAGGTCACACATTATATTCAAACTCTTTTTACATTAAATAAAGCACATAATCTGAAATTTTCATACTTTGTATGTTTTTCCAGCCACAACGCTGCAGAAATTAAAAACCTTTATAAAATACAATCGTCGTGAATCGCCGTTGCAGTGATTCTAACGTGGTTAGGACACAGTGAAGGCTTATAGGGCTGTTTCAGTATTTGCATTGAGGTTTTTTTTGTCTGCACACTTTCTGTTAAGTTCTTTTTAGTTTGTCCACATTTTTTTAGATGGACTCATGCCATACCCTAGGTTTTTGTGAAATGCCGCCACTGTAATCAATGCACACTATGCTGTACTGTTTACCTGTATAATGAAGCTGTTGTCTATTGAAATGTATTGACAGCGCTGGCTTGTGTGAAACTCAGAGCTGTTGTTCCATGTCAGACTGGGGGGTGGGTGGATGTTTGATTGTCACAAATATCGATTTCGATCTTGATTCAGTATCAATTCATATGTATATAGCCTACTGTACATATAAGGAGAAATAAGTTTGCCTTTTTAGCACCATTTTAAACCTACCTTGGGTTAAATTATATTTGCTCGCATTCATTAATATTCACTTGTGGGTGCTTTATACAAGTATCATTAAAAATATTAGGATGTGCGTTTTAAAATTTCACATTTAAAGAAATCTAGTGTTTGATCATGTCTAAATATGTATTCAAATGCAAAACCTAAAAATAAGTAAGCGGTTCTGATCTGCAATACTTTTATGAGCAACTAGACTCCAATCAGGCACCTAGCGGGTAATGGCATTGCAAATGAAAATTATAATTTTTCCAGCCACAAAATGACTAATTTGCCTCTTTGCATTGGGATTCTCTATTTTAACCTTAATTACTACACTAATTGTAATATAAATAATAAAATTATTAGAAGAAAAATATTAAGTGGTCATTAATGGACCATAATTATTGCACAAATAGTATTTAGTACCAAAAGATCTCCTCAAAAATATTCAATAAATATTATTAAACTAAAATATAGAACATTTATTTAATTGAAAGAGTTAAAGTGTATGGTCACATTTGACCACCAATGAGTATGAATGTGACCAATTAGTAAGGAATACCTGAGGGCTAAATACAAGAATAACATCAATGTTAACAATTGTGCATCTCCATCACTCTCCATAATAAAACGATACTGTGCATGTGGTTGACGTAATAATCAATGCACTCTATGCTGCACTGTTTACCAAAAATGCTGCAAATACCTGTATAGTGAAGCTGTTGTCTATCCGCTTAAGCCATTCAAATGTATTGACACAGCGCTGGTTTGTTTAGAAGAGAGCTCCATGAATCTCGTGACCGCGTGCCGCCAGAAGATTAATTTTCAACGGCTTAAACGCCATTTATTGTTTGCATTTCGTATTAAAACTTTAAAAAAACTTTAAAAAGCTTGGACTGTGTTTCATTCAAAAACAGAGCACAGAGCCTCATTACAACACCAAATACATTCAAATGTGACAAAATCATCAATAGATTTATAATACAGAAAATCAACCATAACTCTTGATTTCACCAAGTTAGAAAACAATGCTAAGTTCTGATTTATATTTTGATCTTTTCTCTTTTTCCTACTTGTATAAATGGCCAGTTTTGCTTGGCCTAGAACAAAATTCAGAAGTTGACAAACAAATCTTTTTTTCTTCACATATTTGTACCCAAAAATAAACGTCTCCAGAGAAAGTCTCATTACAACTCCTAAAAACATTGCTTACAACTAGAAATAAAGGCTGCAATCTACTACAATTCATAAAAGCATGAAATACAGTTTCTCTATTAGAGCAAAAAGGGCATGTAGAAGCAACCTCAGGGTTTATAACAGAAACAAAAGCATTAACCGCGACTGCACCGTGGAGAATTCTCCATTGTAAATCACCTGTTCTCTTGGCCAACGGTGGTTTATACAAGGATCTCCACTCAGGTTTTGTGCCTTGATCCAGTTTTAAAATATCACGCCAGGGAGAATCAACTTTTCCATTTAACACCTTTTTGTTAAAAACCAAAACACAAAACTTGTACAAAGATTTACCAATACTCGAGAAAAAGTTTACACGCAAAGATGCACCACTTTCAATGAAAGGGGATGTAATCCCTTCAACATTTATTGACAAAAACAAAGCAGGAAAAGAGTCTTTGGGATTAGGAACACAGGAGCCTACACAATGCTTACACAAAGTCTATTTCAGTTGTTTTGAGGGCAGCTTTCCATTTCATGAGCAACTGGGTAACCAACCGAATAGACCTAATGTTGAGCTAATACTGTTCCATTCTTTAAATCTGGCCCTACAATATTTAGTAGGTGACTCCTACTAAGCAACCTACTAAGTCCAGGACAAAAAGAGCTGTCCTTTAAGTCCAACCGAGAGCCATGGATTAAAGGTTGAAGCCAATGAAGAGAATGTGAGCTTTCTGGTCGTTGAACATCAGACACTCCAAACTTTAAAAATATTCGTATAAAAATTGGCAATGTAGAAGTGTCCATTTTTAGGGGATCCAACAAAAAAAGTCCTTTGTCCAGCCCTACAATCCTACGTAAAATCAGGAATGAAATCGCACGCCAGCTACAATTTAAAGGTCCATCCAACAGTCTTTGCATGAACTGCAGACAAAAAGTTGCAATTCTGCTTTGAAGATGCATCAGCCCTTGACCACCTTCCTCTTTAGGCAAAAAACTATACATTTTGTGAGACCCAATGTAACCTATCCCAAAAAAAATCCACCAGGATAGCCTGGATTTTTGAAAGTAGCTGCAAAGGAGGATCTACACAGGCAAACTTATACCATAAGGAAGACGCCACCAAATTAACAATTAAAATACGTCCTCTGTATGACAATTTTGGAGTCAAATACTTCCATTTGTCTAGGTGTCCTTTGACTTTTTCAATTAATCCTTCCCAATTTTTCTGTACTATTGTTTCATTACCTAAAAATACACACAAATATTTAAAACCTTTTCCTCAGTGTAAACCAGTAGGAAGTTTTGTTTTTCCACTTTTCCAGCTTCCTATCAGTAAAGCTTCACTTTTATTCCAATTAATATTAGCAGAAGATAAAACTTTACATTTTTTCAAGCTATTTAGATAAAACATGCACATCACTTTGCTTACTGACCATAACTACAATATCATTAGCGTATGCTGATAATAAAAAAATACCATTGCAATTTGGCAAAGATACACCATGAAGTTTTATTCTTATTTGCTGTAATAAAGGCTCTATGGCCAAAGAATACAGCATACCTGAAAGCGAACAGCCCTGTCTAGTACCTCTACAAGCTCCAAAAGGAGCACATAACCCACCGTTGACCTTGAGAATACTCTGAACGTCACTGTAGAGAACTTTCACCTGATCTATAAATTCTTGACAAAACCAAAGGCCCCCAAAACTCTCCATAAATAACCATGTTCAACACGGTCAAAAGCTTTCTCTTGATCCAACGATATTAAACCACAATCTAAATTTAACATTTTAGAGACATCAAGAAGATCTTGAATCAAGGAAACATTTATCAAAGACTGCCCAATCCGCAGCATTCTTCAAATCAGTATGTGTCTCTTGTAACAGAGTGACATCAATTTTTTTTTTTCTGATGAATCACTTCAAGTAATCCAGCTCTTTTGTGCATATCTCTAGCACCATTCAGATTTAGAGTAGCAACATTAACATGACACATACTTAAGGAAAATAAATAAATAAATAAACAAAGAATAAAGCCTGCCCACATGAACATTTTGCTACAATAGATGGAATTGTTTTCTCACTGTCCTCATTACTAAGCTCAGAGTTGAGTTTCCTCCAAAAACTCGGCCGCCAAAAAAGTCAATGCAGGAAAAACCCTGTTTAATTTAGTCTTAGTCAGTGTTTTTGTGCAGTCTAGTCTTAGTCATGGAAAACAAGGTTGTTGACGAACTATATTTAGACTTGTCTCGTCTGACAAAATTAACACTACATTCCATTGCTTCTCACATTTGAAAATGCAAATTTAAACGCATTTTAAAACTGTGTGTGCCACCAATTAATATCAAAGCCCCTTTAAGGCAAGTCTTTTCACTCAACGGCCATCTATTTCAGTCATGCAGGTGCAGCTCCTATCTCTTTAAATGGGGAAACATCAAATTCTCCAAATCTGTTCACAAAGCTTACGATTAAATTTCTTATATGAAATCAATGAAATCTGACAACAGCTGTCTCCATATTTTTTTATATATATAACTCAAATCAGGACCAAAAAAATAAATAAATTCAGGCTGGACCAGCCAATGCGCATATGCAGTCCTTACATGCGTCTTATAACACTGACTGTTACAATAGCAACTGGAGCTTCTAAAGGCAGCTGCAGTGACGCAATGACTTTACCAATTGATGATTGGTGCTTTTATATAGAAGGTGGGACTTATTCCGCCATATTATGTGTTGCACTTTCTCCCATTCGTAGTAATGAGTGCAACCATGCTTGTATATAAGTCTTTGTTAAAGGGTTAGTTCTAAAATATGATAACCAGACTTAATTTTAACTTTTGTTTAGGCTTTTTAGACATGAGGGTGAGTATTTAATGACACAATTTAAATTTTTTTGGGGGTGAACTAGCCCTTTAATATTTAATAAACCCTGTATTAATGCTCAAACTTCCACATTCATCAAGCTCAACCATTCAACCCTGGTACCGAAGTCAATGTAACTTGGGCAAAAAGTAGAGCAAGGCATGAGTTGCAAAATCTGCAAACCTCATATAAAATTGAATAGAAAATAAATCCGCTCGTATAATATTTACTTTGACCTTTGAGTTTGCCAATCTGCATTATCCAAGGTTGAAGCAGCACCTTTCACTGTCCACTTGCTTAAAAATAAGAGCAATTCAGGCCCTTTTATAGTTACAATCCTGTCATGTTTTGGCTTTTGCAGGTGTACTGGAACTCCCTCTCCAGGACCTACTGGGTGCACTGGCATATGATTGAAATTCTGGGCAACGGCAGTGGAGGACAGGCTGAGAAAGAGACGCAGGAAAAGGCCTCCTCCCTCACAGAGACACTTAAACTCACTACTGGTAAGACAAGTCATCAAAGACTCTCACTCTCTACCACATGTTTGTGTTTGCTTTTATGTATCCATCTCTTTATATGAGTCCACAGTGTTCTATTCTGTGTTTCTGAATGTGGCAGTGAGTCAGACGTTCTTCTCAAAGCCCCCTGGTGGGATGTATTCATTGCCTTACCTGATGGAAGGCTCTCAAAATGACGCAGACACCCTGAGCCGTGCTGAATGGTGGGAAGTGCTCTTTTTCATCAAGAAGTTGGAGCCCAAACAGCAGCAGGAGATCAACAACATCTTGCGGCAGAGCCTTGATGAACCGGTAATAACCCCCTTTCCTCTGCTCTGCTCTTCACACAGGGTAGAATAGGCTAGTGTGTTTAAGTAAATGTACCAGCCTTGCTGTGCATAGTCTTTGTAAAAATTAATACAGTGGCATTCAGTGCCCTGAGTGCCCCACCCCCCGCAAAGGTTAAGGAATCCAACCCAACCCTCTCCAGGGTATACAGCAAACAAGCTAAAAAAAAAACATAATTACATTTTTATAAGCTACCAAACAGCAAAAGCTAGCCTTTAAGGAGACAAAAGTGGATACAGACAATAAGATGTGAAGCATCAGCAGGAAGAATGGGTAAATTGTGCGATACTGACACCTATGTATGCAGTAAACATTTTGTCACTGGTAAGTCAAATATCCAAATGCCAGTTTTATATATTATATTTTAGCATATCCTGTCGCCGATTATGTTCCCCTCCAGTGGGCATAGTTCTCACAGTAATAGAACATGTTGCGCTCTGTCTCAATTGCCTCTATGCACTTTTGTGTCCTTAAACGCTCGCTTTTTTGTGTCAACAGCTAAAAATTTAATTTTTAAAAAAGCGAAAAGCTTGTTTGCTGTACACCCGTCACCAACCGGTCAACCTGGTGGGCGTGGTTTTCAGATTATGATGCGTGCCGCTCTTGTCTTTCCGCACAACCTTTCCTTTACAGCCTTTCGTCGCTCTCTAGACATGCTCTCCCCAGATCCTTGAGTAATGCCAAGTGTGCCTTCTCAAAACCAGTTCAAACACAAACACTGATCAAACAAATGTAGCCTTGGTAAACATTATCATTATCTATGCTAGATAGTTTTCATATCATGCCTCAGGGAGCCGCTTTCAAACAGCGGTTTGTACTCTGTGAATAGGGAGCAGTGTCTGACACTTCTGTTGCGCAATGAATCCTCCGCCATGGTCCAGTCAGTCTTCTCGTCACGTAATCAGTGCAGTATGTATGTATGTATGTATGTATGTATGTATGTGTGTGTGTATATATGTATTATGTATGTGTGTGTGTGTATATATGTGTGTGTGTGTGTATATATATATATATATAATATATATATATATATATATATATATATATATATATATATATATATATATATATATATATATATATATATATATATATATATATATATATATATATATATATATATATATATATATATATGTATATGTGTGTGTGTGTATGTATGTATGTATGTATGTGTATGTGTATATATGTATGTATCAAATCAAATCACCTTTATTTATATAGCGCTTTTAACAAGTCTAATTGTTTCAAAGCAGCTTCACATTGTTAACAGGAAAATAATGCAACAGAATTTCTACAGCCGTTCTGGTGAAACGGTGATGTTATTCAGCTAATTTCAAGTATCATGTAGTGTCAATGCGGGCAGATCGGTAATATAGATGAAATGTAGGTCTCCCCAACTGAGCAAGCCAAAAGCCAGAGGCAACGAATGCAAATTAGTGTGTGTGTGTGTGTGTATGTATATATATGTGTATATGTGTGTGTGTATATATATATGTATATGTATATGTATGTGTATGTATGTATGTATGTATGTATGTATATATATGTATATGTGTGTGTGTATGAATGTATGTATATCTATCATCTAAGATGGAGGCGCGTGCACACGCAGCGGCTTCTCTCTCTCCCGACGGACCGGTGTTTTTGTGTTTTTCGTCGTGTAAATCACAGTGTTTTTGTACGTCCTTGTCGCGTCCGTTCATCTGCAAACTCAGCTACAGACGTGAGTTTCTGCTCGAGGTTGGAAAAACTACAGTCTTCAATCCAAGCTCGGTGCTCTCTCAAGATCTGCGGGATCTTGGCCTTCTCCGGGGGCCTACCCCATCACCGTCCCCCACTACTGCACCTCTCCCACAGTGGAGGCGCCACAAACGGGGTGAGAGGAAACAGAAGAGGGGGAAGCGCGGAGGTATCCGTGTCAGGCTAGCGGCTAAACCACACAAGCCGGCTATCCCCACCATCATTCTCGCTAACGTACGCTCGTTGGACAATAAACTGGATGATCTTCGTCTTCTTTGCTCTACTCGGAAGACTGTAAGAGACTGTTGTGTTTTTGTGTTCACGGAAACATGGCTCAACAACAGCGTCCCGGACCACGCCATTCAGCTCGATCAGCGCACATGCCATTGGGCGGACAGAGTGCTCGTCGAGGGAGGTAAGACCCGCGGCGGCGGACTCTGTGTTTACACCAATGATGCGTGGTGCCGCGATGCTGTTGTGGTCTGTAAACACTGCTCACCCCTGGTGGAGTTTGATTATTAAATGTCGGCCGTTTTATCTACCGTGGGAATATTCAGCTATTATACTTGTTGCTGTATACATCCCCCCCAGCTCCAACAACAACAGGAGTGAGGCACTAAATAATCTTTATAAACACATCAGTGATCAGCAGACAGCCCACCCAGATGCTTTTCTCATCTTGGCTGGAGATTTCAACCATGCAGACCTAAATAGTGTGCTTCCAAAAATTCATCAACACATTGACTTCCCAACACGTGGAAAAAACACTCTGGACTTTGTCTACACTACACAGAGAGGAGCTTACAAAGCCCTTCCCCTTCCCCACCTTGGTGCTTCAGATCACATCACTGTTATGCCCTTGTGAAAGCCACCA
Source organism: Paracanthobrama guichenoti (assembly GCA_018749465.1). Lineage (NCBI taxonomy): Eukaryota > Metazoa > Chordata > Actinopteri > Cypriniformes > Gobionidae > Paracanthobrama > Paracanthobrama guichenoti. The sequence continues at coordinate 13,009,033 of CM031955.1, forward strand.
AACCAGTCCAGAAGCAGATTCAAGTCTGGCCTGAAGGGTCATCAGAGGCTCTTCAAGACTGCTTCGACACCACTGACTGGGACATGTTTAAACAGGCTGCAACCTACCACAACACCACAGACCTCCAGGAGTACTCTGAGACTGTTACTTCTTATATCACCAAGTGCATGGAGGATGTAACAGTCACAAAGACCATCACCGTCTGGCCCAACCAAAAACCGTGGCTGACAGGAAATGTCTACAGACTTCTGAAGACGCGTAATGCTGCCTTCAGAGCTGGAGATGAGGTGGGCCTGAGGACACCAAGGGCCAACCTGTCACGCGGCATCAGGAAGGCTAAGAGACAGTACTCCAGGAGGATAGCCCATCGTTTCAGTGACAGCAGAGACACAAGGTATTCAGACCATCACAGATTATAAGACCCCTGCACGGACATGTGACAGCTCCACCCCCTGCTGAATGAGCTGAACACTTTCTTTGCTCGCTTTGAAGCTCACAACAGCACCACTGCACAGAAGTCACCACCTCCTCCCGATGTCCTGATGTTGTCACTGCCCAGGGACAGCGTGAGAAGATCCCTCAGCAGGGTCAACGCACGCAAAGCTCCAGGTCCTGACAACATTCCTGGACGTGTATTGAGAGACTGTGCAGAGGAACTCACTGATGTCTTCACAGACATCTTCAACATCTCACTGAGTCAAGCTGTCGTCCCCACATGCTTCAAAGCAACCACCATCATTCCAGTCCCTAAGAAATCATCTCCATCCTGCTTCAACGACTACTGTCCAGTCGCACTTACCCCCATCCTTATGAAGTGCTTTGAGCGGCTAGTCATGCACCACATTAAGTCTGTCCTCCCCCACTCCCTGGACCCCTACCAATTTGCATATCGGTCTAAACGCTCGACCGATGATGCCATCGCCACTACCGTCCATTCAGCACTCACACACCTGGAAAATAAAGACACTCATGTCAGAATGCTGTTCATAGACTTTAGTTCAGCATTCAATACAATCATCCCTCTACAGCTCACTCAAAAACTGTCACAGCTGGGACTCAGCACATCGATGTGCAACTGGTTGCTGGACTTCCTGACGGAAGACCTCAGGCAGTTCGGTCGGCAGTAACTCATCCAGCTCCATCATCATGAACACTGGAGCCCCTCAGGGATGTGTGTTGAGCCCCCTCCTTTTCACTCTGCTGACACATGACTGCACACCCATACACAACAGCAATCTCTTCATCAAGTTTGCAGACGACACGACCGTAGTTGGTCTCATTAGCAACGATGATGAGACAAACTTCAGGAGCGAGGTGAGCCGCCTGGCTAGGTGGTGTGGCGACAACAATCTCTCTCTGAACGTGGAGAAGACGAAAGAGATTGTTGTTGACTTCAGGAGAATGCACACCCAGCACGCTCCTCTGACCATCAACGGTGTGACCGTGGAAAGGGTGAGGAGCACCAAATTTCTGGATGTACATTTCACAGAGGACCTCTCCTGGACCGCCAACACCACAGTACTGACCAAGAAAGCACAGCAGCGACTCTACTTTCTCCGCAAGCTGAGAAGAGCCGGAGCCCCAGCCCCCATCATGCGCACCTTCTACAGAGGCACCATCGAGAGCATTCTGACCAGCTGCATCACTGTGTGGTACGGCGCCTGCAACGCATCCTGCCGTAAAGCACTTCAGCGCATAGTGAGAGCAGCTGAGAAGATCGTTGGTGTCTCTCTCCCACCCCTCCAGGACATTTATAACTCCCGCCTCTCCCGCAAAGCCCTCATCATTGCGAGAGACCCCACCCACCCGTCGCACAGCCTCTTCAGTCTGCTGCCATCAGGGAGGAGGCTACGCAGTCTCCAAGCAAGGACCAGCAGACTGAAGGACAGCTTCATTCCCCAAGCTGTCAGGGCATTGAACTCCCTCCCGACTCTGCCGACTCTCCCTCTTCTGCCCCACGCACCTGATCTGGAATCACCCCCAGTTCTCTCCCTTCATCTACCTCATTATATTGTCTCTCTTAGGAATTGGTCTCCTCTTACAGACTCTTTTTTTTTTTTTTTTTTTTTTTTTTTTTTAATCATTTTATTTTATACCTGCACTGACTTAAATCTGAAATTGCATTATTGTTTGCACTATTTGCCATCGCCACTTTACCTCTATAATTCACTTTATCCATCTTTTTTTAATCTTTCTTCTGTTGTTACTGTTAAACTTTTGTTGTTATTGTTTTGTTGTTGTTAGGCACCTAGGGTCTGAGAGTCATAGAATTTCAATTCTCTGTATGTATGTACTGTACGTATGGCAGAATTGACAATAAAGCTGACTTTGACTTGATGAGTGTGTGTGTGTGTGTGTGTGTGTGTGTGTGTGTGTGTGTGTGTGTTTGTATGTATGTATGTATGTGTACATATGTATGTGTATATATATATGTGTGTGTGTGTGTGTATATATATATATATATATGTGTGTGTGTGTATATATATATATATATATATATATATATATATATATATATATATATATATATATATATATATATATATATATATATATATATATATATATATATATGTGTATATAATGTGTATATATATGTGTGTGTGTGTATATATGTATGTACACGCTCATTCAAACGCAATTTCAATAAGTTACAGCTATTTGAAAGCGGCTCCCTGAGTCATGAGAATATCTCCCAATATGAAAATCTAGTTGTAGCCATCTCTTAGCTCTGTATCATGCTTGAAGTCAAATTTGGTCTCTATTTGTACTTTGAATATTGAGTACTTTGATTATGGTTGCACTTAATATCTATGATCAATTTGTGGGAAGGAGTTCAGTTATGAGGTCAAAAGAAGCTCATGTGCAGTTCTAAGGTCTGAAGAGATGATCATACAGGAGAGATGCCAGTCATTTGAGTTTTTGGCAAAACCTTTTACCGTGCTTGAGTATTGTTGTCTTTTACTGCATATGATAATTAATACTCAAAGTACCACTGAATTGACATTCATTACATGAGTTAAAACATTTCAAATGCACCTGCAAACTATTTTTCTAGTCATGCATTTTATCACTGAGGATTTCTTAAAAATACTGTGTAAAAGTCTCGTCTCGTTCTCATGATCCCAATGTCGTGTCTCATGTCTCGTCACACCCCTAAAATATAATATATATAATATATATAAACCTGATTCCAAAAAAGTTGGGACACTGTACAAATTGTGAATAAAAAAGGAATGCAATAATTTACAAATCTCATAAACTTATATTTTATTCACAATAGAATATAGATAACATATCAAATGTTGAAAGTGAGACATTTTGAAATGTCATGCCAAATATTGGCTCATTTTGGATTTCATGAGAGCTACACATTCCAAAAAAGTTGGGACAGGTAGCAATAAGAGGCCGGAAAAGTTAAATGTACATACAAGGAACAGCTGGAGGACCAATTTGCAACTTATTAGGTCAATTGGCAACATGATTGGGTATAAAAAGAGCCTCTGAGAGTGGCAGTGTCTCTCAGAAGTCAAGATGGGCAGAGGATCACCAATTCCCCCAATGCTGCGGCCAAAAATACTGGAGCAATATCAGAAAGGAGTTTCTCAGAGAAAAATTGCAAAGAGTTTAAAGTTATCATCTACAGTGCATAATATCATCCAAAGATTCAGAGAATCTGGAACAATCTCTGTGCGTAAGGGTCAAGGCCAGAAAACCATACTGGATGCCCGTGATCTTCGGCCCTTAGACGGCACTGCATCACATACAGGAATGCTACTGTAATGGAAATCACAACATGGGCTCAGGAATACTTCCAGAAAACATTGTGGGTGAACACAATCCACCGTGCCATTCGCCGTTGCTGGCTAAAACTCAAAAAGTCAAAAGTCTTTGACAAAAAGTCAAAAAAGAAGCCATATCTAAACATGATCCAGAAGCGCAGGCGTTTTCTCTGGGCCAAGGCTCATTTAAAATGGACTGTGGAAAAGTGGAAAACTGTTCTGTGGTCAGACCAATCAAAATTTGAAGTTCTTTTTGGAAAACTGGGACGCCATGTCATCCGGACTAAAGAGGACAAGGACAACCCAAGTTGCTCTCAGCGCTCAGTTCAGAAGCCTGCAACTCTGATGGGATGGGGTTGCATGAGTGCGTGTGGCATGGGCAGCTTACACATCTGGAAAGGCACCATCAATGCTGAAAGGTATATCCAAGTTCTAGAACAACATATGCTCCCATCCAGACGTCGTCTCTTTCAGGGAAGACCTTGCATTTTCCAACATGACAATGCCAGACCACATACTGCATCAATTACAACATCATGGCTGCGTAGAAGAAGGATCCGGGTACTGAAATGGCCAGTCTGCAGTCCAGATCTTTCACCCATAGAAAACATTTGGCGCATCATAAAGAGGAAGATGCCACAAAGAAGACCTAAGACAGTTGAGCAACTAGAAGCCTGTATTAGACAAGAATGGGACAACATTCCTATTCCTAAACTTGAGCAACTTGTCTCCTCAGTCCCCAGACGTTTGCAGACTGTTAGAAAAAGAAGAGGGGATGCCACACAGTGGGAAACATGGCCTTGTCCCAACTTTTTTGAGATGTGCTGATGCCATGAAATTTTTCCCTTAAAATGATACATTTTCTCAGTTTAAACATTTGATATGTCATCTATGTTGTATTCTGAATAAAATATTGAAATTTGAAACTTCCACATCATTGCATTCTGTTTTTGTTCACAATTTGTACAGTGTCCCAACTTTTTTGGAATTAGGTTTGTGTATAAAATTAACTAGGCAATGACTACTGTATGCTTTCTCTCTGTGTCTTTTAGATGGTAGAGCTTGATGAATCGACTCTCATCCAGCTGTCCCTCACGAGTGAGGTGGCACGGAAAGTTCTCCACTACCTTAAACAGAATTTGCAGGCCTCCTGTCTGGGCGACCTGCTCTGCTCCCACACTTTCATCAAGCACTACCTGAGCTGTGGAGGGGCCGGCCTTGAGGATGAGGAAATGCTGATGGATGGCTCGCTTGGAGGACAAGGAGCTTCGTCGTCTTCATCGTTATCTTCGGCCACGTTATCCTCCTCCTCAGCTTCTTCCTGCATCATGGGCTCTGTGTCCAAGAAAGCTAAGAAAGAGATCCCAGCAGACACGGGCAGCGAGACAGAAAGTGAACTTCCCAGTGAAGATGACACCAAGTATCCTGATGACCTAGAGGAGAAGATGAAAGGCAAGTCTTTGTTTCAAGCCGTTTGTTGTTGTTTTGTTATGAATGTGACTGTTAGTGGAACCTCTTTTATTGTTCATAATGATGAATGTCTGTGAATAGAATATTTGAATATGACCTTACACACCCTGTGACAGTAGAAACATGTCACAGTGGAGATACAAAGTTTATGCTGCAGTAGATAAATTTAGTTAAGGCAAACTTGCATGGCCAATAGATAAAAATCCTTAGAATTGTGCAAAGTCGGGCCAGTGGTTCATATTTTTACTTGCCCTGCCCAAAAAAACTAGATATAAATGATTTGTTTTCATTGTTTTTGACCCATGTAACTGTATTCTAATAAATAATAAGGTTATGACTGCAAACATTTAGATGCCAGTAAAATTGCACAATTCTCTATTCCAATTTCAGTAAGGCAACAAAAACTACTAGCCTAACTAAATAAAGTTCAAGCATTATTAAAGACAAGTATACACTCAGTAATAAGATAGGAACAAATAAACATTATAACTAATAGCACACACAAATACAATAGAACAAAGATACAATTGAAAAATAATGCTTGAAGTTTATGTGGTATAAAACTTCTAACAGTAAGAAAAGGTACAGAAATTGAATTAAGTAATCAAATGTAAAATAACGATACAGTTTCCACTGTATAAATTAAATATTATATACAGTAATACAAAATCCTTAGATTTAGAAAAATATTTAGATTTAGTCAAGAGTAGTGAGTGATTTTTCTCTTTGTCTTTTGTTGTTTGATTAACATTGATTAGGGCTGCAACTAATGATAATTTTTTCAATTAATCGATTAATGGGCTTAAAAAGCCCTTTTTTCCGACAAAACGCACTATTCCACATCCTGCCCAATGCTGTCTTTCAAACAAACCTGTCCGAGGAGTGCTATGAATGCACACATAGTGAATACATCTATCTTTACAAAAATGAACCATGGTTTTACAATGAATAAAACAAACAAATAATGAGGACGGTCAGTTTAAGTCCTTACATTTAAAATGACATTTAAAGAAAAAGAAAAACACACACACTCCGTGTTACCAGATAAGAGGCACACACACATTCACTATGGCACAAAAAACTGTTTTCGGTCATTTCTTTATCCTGTAAATAGCCTACAAAGAAATGTCTTACATTTATATTCAATTACACGCTGTTATCCCTTTACAGTTACTAGTCTCATAAAATACTTGAATTACATGTTGCCTTTTAAGCCAAATTTTAGTGTCCAACAGCAGATATTTCAGCTAAATGAATGTTTTTGCGCTGAATATTGTCTCTCTATCGACTATGTTCTGTCTGTTTGACGCACGTGCCCGCCCGCCGTACCGGCACTCGTTCAGTGAAGTTTGAAGCTTAAATGCAGACTGTCTGGATGCGCTTTAATGCAGAATGGAAATACTCATGTGAATTAGGGACATTTACAGATAAGGATATAACCTGTAAAATTAACGTTTTGCGCTGAGAACGCACACACGCATGACAGGGTATGTTAAACACTAATGCATTATCTTGAAACTTAAAATAAAGAATTCTCATCTTTTGGCCGCTTGGATCATGTACCTTTCCTGCATCAGCACACTCTGTTTCCACTCCACTATTTGATGCATTTTGTCCACAGAAATGCATTATTCAGTGCTGTAATTTGGCTCGACTGGTGGAAGTTGGTGGCAGACCCGACTAATCCATATGAGAATCGTTGACAATGATTTTCATTATCGATTATTAACGACTAGTTGTTGCAGCCCTATTGATAGAGACGGCAGCAGTTTTATTGAGCTGCTTCCGCTTCCGATTTTATCCCAGCCGTTCATGGTTTGTTCATTTAAGATATAGCCAACTATGTTCCATCTGTTACACCAAATTCTGGGACCTATCGAATTATGTGACTCTGCTGTTGTCTCACTTGCCCTAATCCCAACACTAACCCTAATCCTACATGACGTGATGTGACGTGAAGGCCAAGTATGGTAACCCATACTCGGAATTTGTCCTCTGCATTTAACCCATCCAAGTTAGTGCACACATTAGGAGCAATAAGTAGTGAACACACAAACTACAAACCGTGGACACACATACCTGGAACCCAGGGAGTGATTGGGGGTTAGGTGCCTTGCCAAAGTGTCTTAAGTGTTGAGGGTGGAAGAGCGCCTGCCGGTATTGCAAATTGAACCCACGACCTTCGGGTTAGAAGTCTCTTACCATTGCCACATGACTACAGTGCCTACAATACTTATAGAATTTGACACTGTCAACTGTCCTGATAGCATATCATCGGACAGTCGTAATTATTGGGCCGTGATTTGTCATTTAGATGAATGCGTCTTGACCAATGCTGAGTAGCACATGCTATGTGACAATGCCTGTATGTGCAAATCTTAAAAAAAATTGGAGAAAATAGGAGAATAATTATGTAGGCCCAATGTACCTGAGCGATTAAAGACAATGTTTCATACCAATTGCCATTCTGAGTGTTGTATACAGGGCCTCAAATTAACACCATAAACAAAATCAGCTTTAGCGAGTATATGAAACGGTGTCAATCGCCTGTTGGCTGGTAATATTTTTATGAATTGTAACAGTGCACTGTACTTAAATGTGAATCTGCTCTTCAAGACTTAAAGACTCTGCAAGTTTTAAACTTTAGCTGAAGTTTATGCAAGTTTGTTAGCTGAAGTATTGCCATACACTTCAAAAGTGGAAAGTAGTGTTGTCAAAAATATTGAAATATATCGATATGCATCGATACTGAAATATCTAAAACTATTCCAATACTCCTTTCTGCGGTATCCCAGCTGCGCTTTCTTGCTCTCCTGTCCGACAGGGACACGCACCGCCTCCTCTCATTCACTCCGGTCAGATAGTGCTTGTGTGACCGGGTCTGAATTTTGGTGTGGGATTGCGTATAATTCCAGTCATTCATGCAGACTTAGCACTCACATCTGATGCACACGCATAATAAAGCCGTCGCTGAATTGCTAGCGCCAAATTTAGCAGCGAAATTTATATTAAAAAATAATGTCACAATGGCCGTCTTGAGTATTAACGTAAACACAGTCGTAAACCATTCAGGAAGAACGTGTAACAGGAACAGTCCCTGCGTCCCAATTCGCGTACTATCCATCCTAAATAGTATTCGAAAATAGAATTAGTACGTCCCAAATCATAGTATATTGAAAAGAGTATTCCAAAGATACCTATCGGATCGACGCACACTCTAACGGCTGACGTTGCCCACAACCCATTGCGAGTTGGACAAGGATTCGATTAGAACTACAAACAGTATAAAAAGTGTTAACTACAAACATGACGGATGTGCGAGTCCGGTTAAGTAGAGAGGTATAGATAAAGGGGATTGAGTGATCAATTATCAGTATTTAACCTGACAAAAAGATATTTATTCAGTGTTATCCACATTATATTTCATCTGCAGCAGCATTGTGAACTTTTGTAATGATACGTTTGGCCATTAACTTTTAAACGCTTATTCAAATTGCCAACACACGAGGAGAGTCTCTGCATTAAAGACTCACGACCACATGACCCATTTCTCTCCAATACGAAATTAAACTGAATGTGGAGGATTTTAACTGTGACGATGATTGACAGGGCAGTTTAAATGGCGACAGGATGCACGTGACTAAGCGATAGGGCTGTGCGATATTGAAGAAAAATGCGATCTGCAATACCTTGTTAATACGATATGCGACACGATCTTGCCTTAAGTGTGTCAAATATATTTAAATTATATTAAATTTATTTTAAGGGGTATTCAGTGCTGGGAAGATGAATGTGTATTTAAACTGGGTCATTTATGTAGTAGAAATGTGAAATTATTTTTGAATTTGGTGCCTTCTAGACTGAGAAAAGCCAGAAAAGGTATTTTTGGCTCATGTGGATAAAAGTCAACAACTCCCAGAATGCACTCGCTTCGCCGGCCTTACGAGGCCACTCCCAAAGCCACGGCTACTGGTTCACTTGATCACTTACCCACCATGGCAACGCCCCTATCGTTGTTTTCATTTTCATAATAAAATCATTTAGTTCAGTTAGAGAACAGACACTACAATTTAAAAACTGAACGTGTCTGTTCAATATAACGTGAGTGAGCCGAGCGAGTGTCACAGCACAAACGCAGCAGCAGTCAGATTACATTCATCACGAGAGCAAAGAGCTGAGGTAAGCGTGGGCACGGCATACATTCACGGCGCGTTCAGTCTGCCGTGTTTTCAGATCATGCCTATGGAAGCTTAACTTTCATAGGAATTCATTTGAATAGTTGAAACACTCACTTTGCTCCGCACCGCTCCGTTTACATGAATGCCCACAGCTGCCTGAGCCGAGCACTGTGAGTGAGATCCCACCCCATGGGCGGGCTTTACGGTTTACTGTGTCGGCAGGTTTACTGTATCGGCAGGTTTACTGTGTCAGCAGGTTTACGGTGTCGGCAGGTTTACTGTATTAGCAGGCTGTCACTTTAAGACCTAATGCACGGATCCAATTGACACGCATTCGGTTTCTTTCCCCAACTGAAATCGTTCACTTAAAGCATAACCGACTGTGTTTACATGAATACTCGTCAAGACAGCCATTTTGACAACTGTGTGTGTATTTGACAGTTTGAGTGTGTAACAAGACACAAAACAGAACTGAAGGGATCACGCGCACACGGGTTTCAGAGAGGCGGCTTGTGCGCATGTTTCAGTGTGTGTGTGTGTGTGTCAGACAGCGGAAGACTGCTGGAGTTGTTTTTCGCAAGTTATTACGATTAATAACACTTTTTAACGTCAAGCAAGTCACATAAGTAACAGTAACGTAAGTGCTCAGTCTGTTCTCTGCTATATGCGTCAACCTAAAACGTACACTTTTCACAATGTTGAAGTAGCCTATTAAAATCATTCAGATATTGCATGCCGTTGTGATATGCATATCGCGATATGTATCTTTGTTATATTTCGATATATTGTGCAGCCCTACTAAGCGACAGAGTCTGTTATAGATGACGAAGTGGTCTATCCCAAAGCTTGCATACTCTTCTGCTACACACTCAAAAGTATGTACTTTTTCTTCACACAGAGAGTACTTTTAGGTCGTAGTATAAGTTGGGAATTGGGACGCAGCGAGTGTTTTGGATCAGTGCGTGCGTCAGGTCTTAAAGGGACAGGCAGCCTAATAAACGTGCCGCTCTCTGTGTTGTTAATGATAAAATAAAAACAGTCTATTTGATTTGTATCTTTATTCTATTGTATTTATTTGTGCTATTGCTAGTCATTTATTTGTTCTTATTTTATTAGTTTACTTTTTAAAATTCAGTTCATCATTTGAAATCAAGCTTCCTTGTGCTGTGTAAGCTATTTCAACAAAATTACCCCATTGTTAAAAACAACAGAAAAAAACTAAAAACACTGAGTTAGCAAATATTTGTGAGAGAATTGTAATGGCAATTGATTTATATATTAATGGCAACGTTTATATATGAAAATTATATAATAATATATAACAATAAATGTTCCTTTTTAATTTGAGACCATTTGTTATCATCATGATCATTGTGTCATTTTTATGATGTAAATTGAGGGAGCAAAAGCAGTATTGGCTCCAAATATCGGCTCAAGAAAATCGGAAGCCGTATCTGTCATCGGCTAAGGCTGATGAAAAATAATCAGTACTGCCATCGGCTCAAAAAGCCTAAGCCTTGACCATTGAAATATTCAAGTGCAAGAAGACGTGAAAGGGAACTCAATTCATTACTCGTATGCTGTGTGGTAAGTTTAACATTCGAAGCAGGAACCCAGAAAGCCATGTCTCAGACAGCACATGAATACTAAATTGAGCGCTCTTTTACGTCATCTTGCACTTTAATGGACAAATTCGCACAAATGTAGTTTAGATTGTTTGTTTTAAGTGAGCACAGTTGAGAAAAATCCATGCATTAGGTCTTAAAGTAACAGCATCCTAATAATCCTGCTGCTGTCTGCGTTTTTAATGTACAAAGGATGGGGAAAAAAAATATTTACTGCTCTTGACTGAACTTAAACTTTTGTAACTTAAATAAGGATTAGTCTGCATTTAAATTATATAGTTAAGACCGTTATTTCACTTTTTGTTCTTATTTGATTACCGACTGTTTGTCTTTTAATAATGTTTCACCTTTATATTTGCTAGTAATTTGAAATTGGAATGGAGAATTGTGAAATTTCAGTGGTATCAGTGGGAATTCAGCGGCAAGGTTGGTGTCATAACTGCCTGTTTTGCAAAAACAGCTTTATGGCTGGTAAAAATACTTATGGCTGGTAAATTTTCGTAAGTCACCGACCATTTGCAGGAGTGGGAATTTTAGTTTTAGGCCCTGGTTGTAAACAAAATACAGCCACATCCAGCAGTGTTTCTTATCCATCGCATCTACGTTTCTGTGTCAAATGATTCATTTGGTAAAAGTAGATGTACCTTTCTCCCTCTAAACAAGTGTTTTTTGTTGTGTTTCTGTTCACTTCAGTGTTCAACAGTCCAAAGGTGCAGGGCAAGAAGAGCTGTCTAGAGAAGATGGGGGAGGTGGTGGACATCATGAAGAAGAGCAGCTCCGACTCTGGACTGCAGCTGGCTGGCATGAAAGTCATCAATACGATTCTAGACGAAGAGGGACCTCAGGAGAGAAGCACCCTCAGATCAGACTCGGCACAAACTATCCGGTGGGACTTACAAACCATAAATACCACTACTCTCAGCTCTGTGTTTTCTTACTTATAATTTCTTGAACTGTATTTGATAACTCTCTCTTTCTTACAGCACCTTGTATAATATACAATAGGGCTAGGCGATAAAATGATAACAATATGTATCGCGATAGACACGTAAACCAAATATCAAAAAAAAAATGTTTTTGATAAAACGTTTTGTTTTCGTCGGAAGAAACCAGAGGTTACGAAGCAAGTTTGGTTACATGAACAAAGGCACTTGCTCTCTGGTAACCTAGCAACGTAGGGAGTGACACGCTAACAGCCAATCCTGTAACCGTATCATGTTTGGTTCAGTAACAGAACCGGCTTGGAGTGATATGAGTGCCGCAGCGAGCGAGGAAATGATTGATTAAATCAGGAAAACAAGTCCGCTCACCAGTATGACAGTTTTATGTTTTATAAGTCCGACTGTCGTCAAATTATGCACAACTGTCATCCCCACCAAGACCGGTAATACCACAAACTTGTTTTACCACCTTAAGCCTTTTGTCTGGCTCCACAGCACATGCCTCCGGTGACTGTGCACGTGCCTTGTCCGTTTGAGGAAGTGTTTATACTCGACGCAATCGCCATTGTGCTATTTTTTTTAAACGACAGGAGGGTAACTCAGAGTAATTGTTCTATAAACCAACAGGAAACAGCGATGAGGAGGAAGGTACACACGTGACAATGTTTACTTTATTAAACTACCAAAACCACACTATGAAAGAATCGTGTTAAACCCAGTATTGCTTGTTGCATTAGAACAGAATATATGGATTGGAGAACATGTTTACAACTAAATTAACGATCTCTTAAACATTTTCTAATTTCTCTAAACATTTTCAATTAGGTTTGTAAAAATTTTTATTAAATATGGATCTTTATTTTCATTAAAAGGGCTTATTTCTGCTATTGTTGGCTCATTTTGTAAATATGAGCAACTGATTTAGATGCGCAAACAGGGTGCCGGTGTGATGAGATGTCATGCTCGGCCAGATTCACCTCAAACTCTTGCATCTTCGGTTGCAGAGCCGCGGGGAAAGTTCACCGCCAAGCAAAATGGGTTCTTGCGCTCTCAACGCGCACGACCGCCCACTCCACGCTGACATAATTTTTGCCGTGCACACCCTGGCACTCGTGCGGACACGTCTAGTATAAATATATTTACATTTTAATTATTTGAGTGTTTTCCATGGCTTTGTTGACATTTCTGCCTTTATAACTGAGGGGATTATAATCAGAGGAAGGTTAACTTTTTAAAATAAAAAGGTTTAAATGAAATATATTTTTCTGGTCCTTATTTTAAATAAGTCATAAAAAAAATCAATAATTATCGATATCGATCAATATGAAACGGCTATATAGTTTTCAGCCATATTGCCCAGCCCTAATATACAACATAATTCTGTACATATCATATTAAAATTTACCATTCATCAAAATTCATTTTGAGGCTAGCACAGCATTATCTAAGAAAGCTTTCTCCATAAAATTAGGGTTTGTTTCAAAGGACTGTAAAATGATCAACCTTTTCTTTTGCCATCTTAACTGTGAAAACAGTTTTTGAAAAGGGTCCACTGCTTACATGCAAAGCATAATGCGTTCCATAAACCATTAATGTAGAGTAACGTTATTATTATTAGTTTATATCACAAAGTTTTAAAATTACTTCCTTTTCTTTTTTTCCAGTGACAAAGTCTTAAAGATGTTGGTGGAGATGATTGGCAGTCAGCCCAAGCAGAACGCTGTCGTTGCGTTGCTCCTGACCCGCAGTCTTATGCTGAAATACGAGTGGAGGGTCTCCTTCGCCACAGAGGGCGGCGTTAAAGCCATCCTGTGCTGCATGCAGGAGTATCCTACTTGTATACAGGTGCAGCAGATCGCGCTGGCGGTGAGTGGCGATTCTTATGACGTGTTCATATGCCTTATGCCTTTAAGGAGTTATGTTCTTCCTGTGTAGAATTTCATTCTTCATGCAGTCTTTTAGAACTGTGTGATGGCTATAATTCATTTATTGTAACATTCTGTTCATGATGATATGATGAGAAAATAATTCTAATGGACCTGGGCAACCCCTCTCCCCAGGAAAAAAAAGGCAGCAGCTATTTAAACTAAGTGAAATAACTTATTTTTTTAGCGATAGATGATAGTTACACTAAGTGCAAATAGCTTTAGATGCTATTTACTAAGGCTCGACATTAAGCCTGTTCACGTGCTTGTCCTTCGGACAATTATATCATTTACTTGTCTGAGTAAAAAATGTGCTGGCGTTTTTTTTTTTTTTTTTTTTTTGTGTGTGTGTGTGTTGTAAATATAATTTATTCTGAAGCAATATTGTCACCAATGTTCAATCAGCTTTGGCATTTTTAAATCTGCATATTTGTGATTTATTTTTACCTTTTATAAAGGGCATTTTCCCCCCTAATCTTATTAAATATAGGCTATGCTTCAGCTTTAATTTTATATTCTTAAATTTGATCAATAAATTAAACTGGAATAAGACACTACAGGGCTGTTACTAATCAAATTAAATAATTTGCACTGAAAAAGTACAACTGCATTAAAAATTGTTTTAAATATTTTTGGAATATACAAATAAAAATTTGTTTTTCTATTTCTCCTCGAGAGGCTGCACGACCGTCAACAGCTCAACCTTGTTACCGTCACGTCATTATACATTATATATTATTATCCACTATCTATTGCCACTTACACTAAATTAATGCAGAATCATTCTTGCATTTTGGTGATTTCCTAGATATTTTTGTGTCATGTCATTGGCATTTTAATCAGGCTCTTGTCCTGTTGGGCAAATAAAATTCTTTCACTTGTCCCTTCAAAAAAATCCACTTGCCCCAGACAAGCGGACAAGCGCTAATGTCGAGCCCTGATACGAAGTGACAATAGTGATGTATTCCATTTACACCATGTGAAAGTAGTTCTTTGCAATATGTATAAATAGCAATTAGCTATTTATACTTTATTTTGACAGATACATACTATTTGCACCTCAGTATTGTTGTACATTAACAGGATGCAATAATAACAGTGTAAATGATATTTATTCAAATTATTAATCCAAATTACTAATCCAAGCTTTATAACGGCAGTTGCCTCGTTTTTGAAGTCCATAAAAGTGCATCTGTCCATCATAAAACTGTGCCACATGGCTCCGGGGGGTTAATAAAGGCCTTCTGAAGTGAAGTGCCATGTTTGTGTAAGAAAAATATCCATATTTAAAACTTTATAGACTAAAATAACTAAAATCAGCGGCACCGCAAGTCGACTTAAGGTGAAACATTGTCAGTACACCGCAAATATACTTTTATGGATACAGAAGTATTGAAACTTCAGAGTGCCTGACGATTGTGAATTTTTCTCTCCAAGACTCTGAAGGTCATCACAGGTGCCAGTAAACATGACCCTCGCAGTGTGGGTGCATGTCTGCCCCTTTCTGAGTCTGGCACTCAGATGATGCTGGAGATTTTTGCAAGCATAGGCTCTGCTACACCGGAAGGCTCCAAAGGGCTCCTGTGTGCCATCCCTTCTGCCATTGACCTCATGTTCGGCACAACGGGGTAAGGGGTTTGAAGTCTGTTTTAGATGGGGTTCAAAATTCCGGGAATTTTTAAGGCTGGAAACATTCCATGGAAATTAACGGGAATATATGGTAATTAATCGGAATAAACTGGGAATTTGCAAAATTGCAGATAACAGGGAACTTAAATGAAGTTGAAAAAAAAAATTTTGAAGCATAATCTAAACCAGATTTAATGCACTTTCAGTTGAATTTCTACCCTGCACATCCCTCAATCACATGCACACAGCATTCCTCCATAACATGCACATTTGATCGAAAAAACAGTAATATTGTGAAATATTATTACAATCTATTTTAATATACTTTAAAATATAATTTATTTCTGTAATGCAAAGCTGAATTTTCATCAGCCATTACTCCAGTCTTCAGTGTCACATAAGTGTTGGGTAAGTTACTCTAAAAAAAGTAATTCATTACTAGTTACTAATTATATCGGTAACACTTTACAATACGGTTGTATTAGTTAACATTAGTTAATGCATTAGTTAACATGAACTAACCATGAACAGTGCCTGTAGCTTTACTGTTTTTGTAAGGTTATCTTACTGTTCATATTTACATTAGTTTACATAGCAGTTGACACACACTAAGGATGAACATTTCTAACTGATCATCTTACTCTAAAGGTAGAAATGCTGTGGTGTACCTTATCAACATTATTAAACAAAGCATGTATTAATGGTTTTTGAGAGCCTTATTATCAAATGTACACTATTTCAACATTAACTGATGTGTTAACATTTGTAGGTTCATTACAAAGCAATATATAATTATATATATATATATATATATATATATATATATATATATATATATATATATATATATATATATATATATATATATATATATATATATATATATATATATATATATATATATATATATATATATACATACACACACACACACACACACTCACCTAAAGGATTATTAGGAACACCTGTTCAATTTCTCATTAATGCCATTATCTAATCAACCAATCACATGGCAGTTGCTTCAATGCATTTAGGGGTGTGGTCCTGGTCAAGAGAATCTCCTGAACTCTAAACTGAATGTCAGAATGGGAAAGAAAGGGATTTAAGCAATTTAGAGCGTGGCATGGTTGTTGGTGCCAGACGGGCCGGTCTGAGTATTTCACAATCTGCTCAGTTACTGGGATTTTCACGTACAACCATTTCTAGGGTTTACAAAGAATGGTGTGAAAAGGGAAAAACATCCAGTATGTGGCAGTCCTGTGGGCAAAAATGCCTTGTTGATGCTAGAGGAAAGAGGAGAATGGGCCTACCTGAGCATTGTTTCTGACCATGTCCATCCCTTTATGACCACCATGTACTCATTCTCTGATGGTTACTTCCAGCAGGATAATGCATCAAAGCTCGAAACATTTCAAATTGGTTTCTTGAACATGACAATGAGTTCACTGTACTAAAATGGCCCCCACAGTCACAGATCTCAACCCAATAGAGCATCTTTGGGATGTGGTGGAACGAGAGCTTCGTGCCCTGGATGTGCATCCCACAAATCTCCATCAACTGCAACATGCTATCCTATCAATATGGGCCAACATTTCTAAAGAATGCTTTCAGCACCTTGTTGAATCAATGCCATGTAGAATTAAGGCAGTTCTGAAGGCGAAAGGGGTCAAACACAGTATTAGTATGGTGTTCCTAATAATCCTTTGTGTGTGTGTGTGTGTGTGTGTGTGTGTGTGTGTGTGTATATATGTATATATATATATATATATATATATATATGTATATATATATATATGTGTATATATATATATATATATATATATATATATAAATATATAGATAGATATATATATTTTTAAAAATAGAGAGAGAGATTTTTTTAATGGAAAGTCATATCACTTGATGATAAGGTTCTCAAAACCATTAATACATGCCTCGTTAATAAGTCATGTTAATAAAAGTCTACAAATGTTAGTAACACATCAGGTAATATTGAAATAGTGTACATTTTACAATAAGGGTCACAAATGTAAGTAATGATTGTAAAGTGTGTATAAACATGAACAACCCATCCGCTGATGTTCAGATGGTTTCCACTTTAGAATTGTTTACCAACAGCCCAAAATCAATGGCTTATTAAATAATGTTGATAAGGTACAAAACAGCATTTCTACCTTTAGAGTAAGATGGTGAGTTAGAAATGTTCATCCTTAGTGTGCGTCAACTGCCATGTAAACTAATGTAAATATGTACAGTAAGATAACCTTACAAAAACAGTAAAGCTACAGGCACTGTTCATGGTTAGTTCATGTTAACTAATGCATTAACTAATACAACCTTATTACATTTGCATTTATGCATTTGGCAGACGCTTTTATCCAAAGCGACTTACATTGCATTCAAGGTACACATTTTTACATTTTTTGTCAGTTCTTGCTTTCCCTGGGAATCGAACCCATGCTAGTGCTAGGCATTGCTAGTGCCACGCTCTTATTGTTTGAGCTACAGGAAAGCATATTTTTTAACACATTGTAAAGTGTTACCACTATATCTTCAATAGTGTAATTGGATTACTGTACAAATTACTCTCTCCAAAAAGTATTTAATTACTTGTTACTAATTACGTTCCAAATCCTGTATCAACCTCGACTAGTTAATGATTCAAGTATAGACATGAAACCGCTCTTTTAATTCATTCAAATACATGATATAAAACTGCATCAATTATTCTTATGAACTGACCAAAGTATTACAAATATGAGAAGGATAAAAACATGCACTTTAAAGTTAGACTTTAAATTTTGATGTTAAATCCACTATTGTATTATATAGAATTGTTCTGCAGTCTATACACAGTATTTAGTTCAATTACTTGTGATGTAACTGTAATTAAATTACACAACAAAATGAGCAATCCCTTACTTTACTTTTTCAAGAGAAAAGTAATTAAATTACAGTAACTAATTACTTAGTAACTAGTCACACCCAACACTGTACATGATCCTAAACCGTTGTGCTGCTTAAAAAAAAAAATTATAACCTGACACTTTTTTTTCAGTATTCTTTGATGAGAGAGAAAAAAAAGTTAAAGATAACAGCATTTATTCAAAATGAAATCTTTTCTAACAATGTACACTACCAGTCAAAAGTTTGGGGTCAGTAATTTATTTTTTTCATTATTTTTTTAAAAGAAATTAATACTTTTATTCAGCAAGAATGTGTTAAATTGATTTAAAAAACAGTTAGTAAAGACTTATATTGTTAGAAAAGATTTATATTATTAAATTGATCCTTAAAGTGTCACATGTTCCAAAAAAAAATTGAGCAGCACAACTGCTAATTCATTGATAATAACGCAGTATCAAATCAGCATATTAGATTGTGACTCACATACATATCACATGCATAACAATTGCTGCAATAAAAATACATTTGTCCGTCCGTCCGTCTGTCCGTCCGTCCATCCATCTGTCCATCCATCTGTCCATCCATCTGTCCATCCATCTGTCCATCCATCCATCCTCCCTCCCTCCCTCTTCCGCTTATCCGGGGCCGGGTCGCGGGGGCAACAGTCTAAGCAGAGACGCCCACACTTCCCTCTCCCTAGCCACTTCCTCCAGCTCTTCCGGGGGAACCCCGAGGCGTTCCCAGGCCAGCCGGGAGACGTAATCCCTCCAGCGTGTCCTAGGTCTTCCCCGGGCCTCCTCCCGGTGGGACATGCCCGAAACACCTCCCTGGGAAGGCGTCCAGGAGGCATCCGAAATAGATGCCCGAGCCACCTCAACTGGCTCCTCTCGATGTGGAGGAGCAACGGCTCTACTCTGAGCTCCTCCCGAGTAACTGAGCTTCTCACCCTATCTCTAAGGGAGTGCCCAGCAACCCTGCGGAGAAAGCTCATTTCGGCCGCCTGTGTCCGGGATCTTGTCCTTTCGGTCATGACCCACAGCTCAGTAAATCAGCCTCCTGATCTGTCCTTCTATCCGTGCAGACGTGTTTTCTCTCTGCTCCCGCTGTGCTCTAGCGCTGTTTTGTTTTGTCTAGTGTTTCGTCTCTTCTCTTTCTCTCTGACTGCTGCTTTGCTGGACTCCTGAAAATACTGAAATGGAATTGATTAACTGGTCAATCAGCGCGATCGACAAGATTTTCTCACTAAGGAAGGGTGCCCCGGGAGAACCCACCTGCCCGGACGGGACCTTTGCCGCAGGGTACGTGAGGGATGCATGGAACAACTGGCAAGTCCTGTGCCTGGAGGCTCTGTCCGTGGAGGATGCGGAAGATTTATACATGATTGGATTATTGATGGCGGGGTTCCTATTCTTTGGCTTTGGGATTGCCCTGACCTATCGGAAGATTGGTAAGACAGCTGCAAGCAAATTCACCCAGCCGCTGTCTGTGGAAATTAAAGAATGCTTCGGGGTTGTGTGTGACCGTTTGAAGGAATTAGATCAGAAAGTGATAGGAATTGAGGAACTGAACCGTAACAACGCAGTCCGGACTGCGGATACGCAGGGTAGAGTGGGCTCTATCGGGGGTCAGATCGGTGAACTTTTACGGACTGTAACCGGTCTGGCCATGAGGCTGGACGTAATGTCTAGGGAAACTGCACAGACCGGACGCGACACGCTGAGGACCAGATCTGATTGATTGATTATGATCCGGACAAATTACCGAAGATCATCAAATGGATTAAAAAATCGGTTGGGAGTCCAGCAGGGCAGCCGGGCAGCTGTCTTATCTCCCTTCAAGGACAAAACATAGAACTGAACTTGAAAACATCTGAAGTTATGGCTAACATTCTCACAGACTCACTCGCACCATACACAATACCTCACTACTACCGTCTGCCTGTTATCTATCTCCTCCCCCAGTCCATACAAAAAATCCCGTCACGTGACCACGTGTACTGTGTCATGTTTATGTTTATGTTTTGTTGTGTGTTTTGCTATGTAATGCTTGCTAAACTGCATTCTTGTATTTCTGGAGAGCGTGTGGCGGCGCCTGACTAGTCGGCTGCGGCCCGGAGGCTTGCTCCAAACTCATTTCGTTACACTGTACTTGTACATGTGTAATGACAAATAAAATATTCAATTCAATTCAATGGCCATAGGTGAGAGTAGGAACGTAGATTGACCGGTAAATCGAGAGCTTCGCCTTAGAGCTCAGCTCCTTCTTTACCACGACAGACTGGTACATCGACCGCATTACTGCAGAAGCTGCACCGATCCGTCTGTCAATCTCCCGTTCCATCCTTCCCTCACTCGTGAACAAGACCCCAAGATACCTAAACTCTTCCACCTGAGGCAGAAACATTTGTACATCAATATGCAAAAAACATTTAACTAACATCCGCTTATGACCAAACAAAATGTTTATATTTATGTTTGTATATCATGCAGTTTATGTAAGTTTCCACAAATTTCCAATTAATTCCCATAAATTAAGTTCCCATGGAAAGTTTCCAGAAATGTTCCACCCCTTTGCAACCATAGTTTTAGATGTAGCGTAATTGAATGAAATTCACTGAATTCACATTCATTTTTCTACTGTGTTTTAAGCAGTTGTGGTTTGTCTGTGCGGAACGGGCTGCTGGTCATCATCATGCTGATTTCCAACCACAAGAGCCTGGCGGAGCAGCTAGTCGCCTGCAATGTCAGTGCCACACTGAAGAAGTGCCTTTCTGCTCAGAACCATCACAGCATGCTGGCCATCATCGCCCTCAACCACATCTCCATGGTCCACAAACTGGAGAAAAAAGGTATCGTCATGCATTGTAACTGCTTGCCAAATTTAATTGCTTTTAGATGCTAACAAACAACTAATAATTGCCGTCATAGCATACTTAACCAGAAATGTGTGAATGATTTGAACAGTTGAAGATTAAGGCATTGGGTCACAATACATAGTCGTCCCTAAAACGACGGCCATATAATAAGCAGTAGGTTAATAAAGCAATAAACATTCACTCTTTACTTGGGATATAAATGTTTGTACCTCAAATTGCCTCGTAACACGCAGTACTGTTTGCCTCTGTAGAGTCTCAAGAAGAGCATGACTTTAAGGACACAGAGCTAAAGATGTTGGTGGTGAGTCTGAAGGAAATGCCAGCCACCAAAGAGGTCATAATGACCCTGGAGCAGCTGCTCTGCGACGACACCTCCCAACTGGAGGAAGAGAGAAACGAAGTAACTCGCAGCAGAGACACCTTCCAGGACCTCATTCGCCTCCTGGACCAGCACAGAGCGGATCGGGCTGTACAGCTTTCCATCCTTAGGTGAGCCTTAATTAGGCATCTTAATTAGGTAATAGATAACAGATATTTTAAGCTACTTTGAAGTAGATGCACTCACAAAAGCATGTCTAGGTCACATTTCACCCTAAAATCCCTAATATTATATATTTTGTCAAGAGTAGGGTTGAGTATCGAGAATCGGTTCCATTTTAGAACTGGTTCCAAATTTACAAAAACCATGGATTCGGTAAGATGTGCATTTCAATTCTGCTTATCGTTTGCTGTGTGGTTTGTTTGTTTTTTTCCGTTTGAGCGCACACTGAAAGTGGGCTGAAAGGGCTTGAATGAAGCGTGTTTGGCTTTCGATAAAACTACTAGAGGATATAGCACTGAAATAACATTACCACAAATGATCCGATCTCTTCTCACTTCAACTAGAAATAGGAAATCACAATGCCAGCTCAACGTCGTGATGTCTGTCAGCCATCGGCAATGGAAGATGGCATCGGCTATCGTCCCAACCATAACACAAAATTGTCCAAATATCCTTGTAAACACAAGTGGTTATGTCTAAAGTCAACGTAAGCCGTTGCGAAAACGCACGTGTAACAGTACATTGGATCAGTGCATAATGTTAATCAAACAACAAAACAATGAATCACTCACTGCGCTTGACTGAATAACTTTTGTAACTTTAGTAAGGATTAATCTATATTTTATTTATAAAATGAAAACTATGCAGTTATTTTACATTTGATTTCTGTACCTGAAGTTTCAGTTGTATTTATTTGAGCTATTGCTAATTTGTTTATACATTTTAATTTGATTACTTATGGTTTACTTGTCTTTAATAATGTTTGAAATTGGTCTAGTTGTATTTGCTGTTGTATTTTTGTTAACCACAGGCAAAAGTTCCTTGTTCATGTAAGCATTCTGTCAGTTGCTGATTTTTGATAATGGTATTCAGCTCCAAGAGAATGTTTTGCAAAAAGACACAAAATATGTTTGATATCTAAATGTTCTTTTCTTTTTTGTACCTTATTACAATCAAAACTGGAAATCGTTAAGTAGAATCAGAATCGCTAAAATTCAAAGGATACCCTACCCTAATTTAGAGCATGTTTTCCATTACTGCTTGATTTTAGTATTGTGCATTAACTCTTTTATATTTAACAGGATACTGAACAAGTTCTTGGATAACTACCAGGAGGATCTGTTGCCGTGGCATGAGAGTATTGAGCCTTGCCTGTCATCTATGACTGCCTTTGTCAGTGACAGAGAGGTACTTTTCTAAATAGCTTTATAAGATCATGACTTCATAAAGGTAGTATTTCATGACTCTTTATCCCCATTTAGGTTGTACAGCAGTTCATCCGCTTCTTGTATCGACTTGCCTCGTTGAATAAAGACTATGCTGTTGTGATGTGTCGGCTGGGCACCAAAGAGGCTCTTCTCAAAGCCCTGGACAAACACAGCACCAGCCTCCTCATGGTCACGGAGCTTCGAGACCTGATCACTGACTGTGAGAAGTACGCCAGCCTCTACAAGAAAATGACCACCAGTGTGCTGGCGGGGTGTATACAGGTATGAAGTAGGCCTGTTCAGAAATGGATATTTGCAAAATTGACTAGTTGGTGAGTTGCATAAATGGCTTGTCACTTGTCGCTTGACACGGTCAATTCCTAAAACATAATGAGGACGTGTTTAATGGTTTGTTAGACGATCAGTGTAAATAATAGGCATTTATTTGATGTCCCTTTAATTACATGCTCCATATCTGCATCTTTAGATGGTCCTTGGTCAGATTGAAGAGCATCGTCGCAGCCATCAGCCCATCAATATTCCCTTCTTTGATGTGTTCCTGCGGAACTTGTGCCAAGGTTTGTTCCTAAAACTTACTGATGAAAAGTGTAATCATTAAAACAATGGTTCACCATTTAATCACTCATTTACTCCCTATCATGTCTTTCCAACCTACCTCATTAATTTCTTTCTTCCATGAAACACACAAGAATTTAGGCAAAAAGTCTGACCTGCGCTTTTCTGTACACGTGACCTGTTTTTATACTAAGAAAAAAGTGCCATAAGAGCCTTAAAGTAGTCATCTATTTTGTAAAAGCAAAATGGCATTCTATGTTGTATAGAAAATAAAAGATCTGAAATTCTGCCTAACATCTGTTTTAGGATATGCTAAAACTTTATTTTGTGGAAACAATCATTTTCTTTTTGGCTGATTATATTTATTTTAAAAATAGTCCTTTAAAACCGTTTCTTAAGACTAACCATGCTATGTTACTAGTTCCAGTTTAGGTATAAATATCCCAATCCCAAGGGATTTAGTTGAATTGGTGTGATGTTTTCCAGGCTCCAGTGTGGAACTGAAAGAGGACAAATGCTGGGAGAAGGTGGAGGTCTCCTCTAATCACCATCGAGCTAACAAGCTGACAGACAAAAACCCCAAAACCTACTGGGAATCGAACGGCTGTACTGGCTCCCACTTTATCAACCTTTACATGCATAAAGGGGTGGTCATCAGGTATGCTGGCTTAGCTACTCTTCTTTTCAGTGTCATTTTAATGCCCCCAAAATTAATAAAATGCCTCAAATTCAAGATAAATGGGCAGCAAAATGTCCCTATATGAGTTTTATATTAATAACATATTAATTTATGTTTTTCCCAAATATCAGCATGACTGCAAATGTAATATTGATTTTATACACCAGTTCAATAAATAAGAAGCTGATATTAAGTGACTTACATTTAACACCAATATTGTCAATATTGTCTTTTTTTGCCCAGTAGTTCCGGTCAAAGGCACAGCAGATGGTATTTTGTTCCTGAATGATTCCACATTTTTGAATTAATCTGTTTGAGTAAATAATTCAATGACTCCTTCATAAAGAGAGCTACTTGCTTCATTCCTGAATAAATCAGCTGTTTTCATGTATTGGTTGAATAAATGATTCAGTTACTTTATTTATTCAAAAAATTATATTTTAATTTATTGATTAAATGGAAGTTAGACACATTTAATGAGGTGAGACCATTTTGCCCTTACATAGGTTAAAATAAATTGCACCTGGAATTCAGTTTAAGGGGGCAAAAATTTCCCCTTAATAGAAACATTCATTTTTGTCACTCCAACTGATAAAAAATGTATTTATCATATTTATCTTTATCATTTTCTTCATTTACAGGCAATTGACTGTGCTTGTAGCCAGTGAGGACTCGAGTTACATGCCAGCTCGTATTGTAGTTCTAGGAGGAGATGATCCCACAAACATCAATACTGAACTCAACACTGTGAGAAAGCCCTTCTCATTTGTCCTACAGAGGTGGTGATTGCACACTGCACATTAAGATGATACTTTTTTGTGTGTGTGTTAAACAGGTAAATGTGGCACCCTCTGCCAGCCATGTGGTTTTGCTGGAGAATATGACCCGTTTCTGGCCCATCATTCAGATCAGAGTCAAAAGATGTCAACAGGTCAGACATATTGAATGAAATGTGACAGAACTTGTCTGAACTTCTGCATGAAGCCTGAGCTACTCTTTATTCCAGCTCATTTACAAATTGTTCTCCTTCCTGTCAACAGGGTGGCATTGATACACGAGTGCATGGGTTTGAGGTTCTGGGGCCAAAGCCCACGTTCTGGCCAGTGTTTAAGGAGCAGCTGTGCTGCCGCACATATCTCTTCTATACCACAAAAGCTCACACCTGGTGCCAGGAGATTCTGGAGGACAAGAACCAGCTGCTTCAGCTTTTTAACAAGTGAGACCTGCTGCCATAGTTATATTTTGTTTATAGAGCAGAATTAAGAGGATGGATGATGTTCTCACTGCTGCAATATGCGAAAACCTCTGACATTTTATATGCATCTCTCTCTGGGCTTCAGGTTAAACAGTGCCCTGAAACATGAGCAGATGTTTGCTGACCGTTTCCTGCCTGACGCTGAGGCTGCAGAGGCTTTAGGCCGAACCTGCTGGGAAGCTCTCATAACCCCCATCATACAAAGCATCACCATCTCAGGTAACTTCAGTTACCTAAACATAGTCAGGTCCCATTTTCTTCTGGCCAAGTACCGCCCACTTAGACAGGAAGAGACCGTCTAATGGATATATAAAAAGTGCTGTTTTTGTTTTGTTTTTCATACTCATACTTCATACAGGGTTAATGTGGAATATATTATACCACAATAATATATTGATCCTGAAAAAAAGTTATTCAAATAATAGTCAAACTTCTCACATGTGCTTTTATCAATCTGGTATCTCCAGTTTTGTGTGCAGTTTAAACTATAAAATGGCATAATGGGTCCTCAAAATAACACAGACCACCCTCAAAGTCTTGATTTTGTGTTCGGGGTCTACTAGAATAGGTTTTCATGCTTGAATGTTAAAAACATTCAAGGGGTTTTTGGACATATTTTACATTGTTACAGCATTTGTAAAGGCTACTAGATGTTTTACATTAAACCAATGATATTCAAATGGCAGACCACAGTCCGCATCCAAACCCCCGACATGTTTCCATTCAGATGGCGAGACGGAATGGTAGCACAATTTTCCTATTTCTAGTTGAAGTGAGCAGAGCGTCAGAACAGCGGTGCGGATCACACCACAAGCACTCAGGATCGTTTGTGGTAATTATATTTCAGCGCTATATCCTCTGTTAGTTTCATCTAAAGCCAAATGTGCTTCATTCAAGCCCTTTCAGCTCCATGCGCGTTCGTTCTTTCTCCAAACGCGCGCCACATTAACCAAGCTTAACGCTCAATCGCAACCACCCAATATCATCGTCCATCGCAATGTTTCACTGTAGACATCGTCTAATGCCAATTTGTTAGACATTGCCCAACCCTACTTTGGAGTGACTTTGTGCTTTTGTAACATTCCAGACATTTTTCTACCCTCAAACAACAACATTATACACTAAATAAAGTTGAAAATGTAAAACAGCACCCCTTTACATTTCTTATCTTCTTCTTTATAACAGAGACTTCTACTCTCAGCCCTCTGTCTTGGTTGATGAATGAGTATTTAGAGAACTCTGAATCCTCCAAGAGGTGTAAGAACTCAGCCTCCATCTTCAACTCCCGTGTGCGGCGTCTCACTCATTTGCTTGTTCATGTGGACACCAGCACAGCTGATACAGAAGAGCTCAAACCTCCCATCAAATCAAGTGAGTGGCTAAAAAACTACAGCAAAAACTACATTTAGTTCCTTCTAGAGACTGGAGTGCCACTACTGTACTTTTATATGTATGAGACATTTGTATATTTGGTTGTCCTATCTTGTAAGTCTTTTCTGGTAATCCAGTGAACGTGTGCTATTTTAAACCTCCTTTTGTAGATTGTGTTAAATGAAAGCTTCTGTATTTCAAGGTATTTTTCTTGTTTTCAGAAGGTATCAACAGAAGCAGAGATTTAAAGAGTAAGTAATAGTGTAGGAGCTAATGTGTTTTTCTTTCTTTGACCTTTTTATGTATTTTGCTTTGTATTTTTATGTATACGTTTATGTGTTTTGTTTTTTAATTTCTCTGGCTTTGATTGAAATTGCTGGTAGGGCTGCACAATTTGATAATCCACACAAAATTGTTTTTTACTGTAACATCCGCAATTTGAAAAGCCTGTATTTGTTGCTTGGATATGGGGATATGAAGAAAAAAACATGAGCTATATTAAAACAGCCGCTTTTCATGTTCACACGTGTGTTCAAATACTGCAAATTAGCAATGCCCATTTATCTCCAAACACTTGAGTCCTTGTTACATGAACCAAACTCAGACCTCAAAATTCTCTTTGCATTCACATCTATATTTGGTCCACATTATATTTTATTTATATTATTATTATTTTTTTTTTAATTAAATCAAGTCCACTTGAATATAATTTTATTGTACTATAATATTTTATTATTTGGTATTTTATTTTACAATGAATTGTTTTTTTTTTTTTTTTTTTACAGGAAAATATTTTCCTATTTTTAGTCTATTATTAATGTTCACGATATTCCAAATCAGATTACATGGAGTCAATTCCTCTTTTTCTGTGGTCCAGTGTCATTGCATTACATTAGATTTGTAGTTTGTAAAGCAAACTAAACGTTCCACCACCCTAGTTAGATATAAAGCAATCACATTTTAAGAGCTGCTCTGAGACTCTGTATCGTCATGCTCAGAAAATGTGTAGTAGATATAAATGCACCCGTTTACTTTGAAGTACACAGCACATGCAAACTTAAGGTTTAATTAAACATCAGTCTTTTGCATTTTTAAAAATCACACACCCATATTACGATTTTGATGTCACTTCCAATTAATTGTGCAGCCCTGCTTGCTGGCAGATTGTGTTTGCTGAGGTTTAATTGGTAGCTAACTTGTATGTGTGTGTACATGCTTTTGACATTAGCAGCAACTTGTCACAAGTATTTATGTGCTTTCATTGTGTTGCAGATGGTAAAGAGGGAAAGAATAAGGAAACAAATGCAGTAAGCTCATCCTCATCCTCTACCAAACCAAAAGTGAAGAATACTAGCAGCATCGCAGGCATTGCTCTGTGCTGGCAGGGTGTCGTACAGCGACAGGTTAGACTTTTATTTTAACTTTGGAGAAATGTAGGATTGAAATATGGAGAAATGTGTTAAAAGGAGCTGCTACCCTTTTATTTGGTGGATGGAAGAATGATCATATAATCAGAGTACTTGAACATGCAAGTGACTATTCCTGCAAAAATGTGTGTAATTTACTGCAGATGTTTCGGGATATTTGAATAAAAGCTGTTGATGACCCTCTGTGTGTTTCTAAACCTAAAATGAACTGTACAAATGCAGATCATGTCTATCAGTTTTTATAATTCTGGTGTAATTTTGTTTGTCTCTTTCCAGGTAAAGTGTTTTCTAGATTCGACATGCAGCCTCTCTGACTTCGTAGAGCGTTACAGGGGAATGTTCCTACGGCTGAAGAATGCGATGGAGGAACTGTTTGGCCAGCACACGGCATTTGTGCTCGCGCTCCGCCAGGGCTTTTCTGCTGCCTTGCTCCAGCTCTCCATTCTCACCGCTATGCACGTGAGTCAACAGGGAATGCTTCATTGAAACCGGTCACAAAATTGAAT